>NW_020769567.1:44117-150892 GCF_900518735.1 Pseudonaja textilis
ACTGCTGCTGCACATTCTGTTTGGGGGTTTGTCCCCAATCACTAACAGTACCCCCTTGCCTGATGACGTGAGCCTTGGTGGTGACGTTGTCCGTGAGTATAAGGACATGCTGCCCGCGTACCTGAGGGAGGAAGTTGTGCAGGGCCAGATGGATGGTGTGGAGTTCCAACCAGTTTATACTGCATGCCCGCTCTGCCTGTGACCATCTGCCCTGTGTCGTGAGCGAGTGGATATGAGCGCCCCATCCGGACAGGCTGGCATCTGTGGTGAGGGTGAGGCGTTGGGGCTCCTTGAAGCAATGACCCTTGTTGATGGTGGGATTGGTCCACCAGAGGAGAGATGTGAGGACCCTTGGAGGCACCTTGACCGTGGCCTTTGAATTGCTTCTGCCGGATCTTTGGAACGGGAGCAGGAACCACTGCAGGGATCTGTTGTGTAAACGGGCCCAGGGAACTATGGAAATGCATGAGACCATTTTACCTAGCAATTTAGACAATTCTAAGAGTGATACCCTTTTTGATTGTCGGATGAGTTTGACGGATTCCTGGATGCTAAGGAACCTTTCCGAGGAAAGGAAGACCTTCCCCTTAACTGTGTCAATAACGGACCCCAGGTGAGATATCCAGGTAGATGGTAACAATTGGCTCTTTTGCCAATTTACTAAGAGCCCATGGTCTTGGAGGGCAGAGAGAGTAGCTCTGGTGTCCCTCTCTGCTTGGCGTCTGGAGTGGGACAGGATGAGGATGTCATCCAGGTAGCAGTGGAGATGCACCGGACGGTTCCTGAGGTAATCCACTAGGGCCGCAAGGACCTTAGTGAATGCTCTCGGGGCAGAAGCCAACCCAAAGGGGAGGGCCACGTATTGGAAGTGGCGATGATTGTAATAGAACCTGAGGAATTTGGAATGGGAGGGCTGGATTGGAATGTGAAGATACGCCTCTGAAAGATCTATGGAAGAAAGCCAGTCCCCCTGCCTGGTGCCCAATAGAATGGACTGTAAGGTGTGCATCTTAAACCTGAGGTGGATCAGGTAACGGTTAAGACGTTTTAGGTCTAGAATTGCTCTCCATCCACCTGAGGATTTGGGAACCACGAAAAGGTGGGAGTAAAAGCCCTGCCCTCATTGGGAAGGTGGGACGGGTTGGATAGCCTGAATGTTGAGGAGGTGATGGATAGCAGAATCCATCAAACTGCGTTTGGAGGGTTCCCTCGAGGGGGGGATGCCATGAAAAAGTCGGGGGGGGGGCTGAACTCCAGGGCAAGCCCGAATCTGATGGTGTCCCGGACCCAGACATCGGAAGTAGAGGAGTCCCATTGGTCGGCGAAATGTCTGAGAGGTCCGCCAATGGGAAGGGAGGGGCGGGATCTATCTGGAATGCCAGAAAGGCCTCCCCCCTGAACCCCTAAAGGGATGCTTGTAGCTGCCTCCCCTCCTGTTCCGGTCGCCCGTATCGGCTCGATCGTGAGGTTGGAATGGCCGAAAAGAGGGGGGTCTCGGGTATCTGGGCAGGAAGAGAGACTGGTAGAAAGGTCAGGAGGACCCTCTCCAAAATGGCTGAGGGGTTCTTGGGTCTGGTCTCCAAAAAAGAGAAGGAAGAAATTTTTTCTTGCTTCTGGTCTCGGCTAGCAGGGGCTCCAGAGCCGTACCAAATAGTTTGTCCCCCTTGATGGGGCGGTTGCCAACTTAACTTTATTTTTTACATCTGCCTGAAAATGGCATCCTCTGGACCTTCTGCCGGGGAAGGGAGGGCAGAGGGGGATTGTACAGATAGGCCGGAAATGTTTTTGGCCTTAAAGAGGATCGATTTAAACATGTGTGGCTTGAACAGACCCACAAAGGTGGGTTGATCGGGGGTGAGACCCTCATCCTCGGACATCTCCCCTTCCATCGGGTCTATCTCCGATAGGGGCTCACCGTGGAGTGTGGACCCCCATTCAAACTCTTCCTCCTCCCTGAACTGGTCCAAGACTTCTATCTCCTCCTCCAGTTCCCCTTCTGGAAGAGGGCTGCCCCTCTGTGAAGGTACCTGACCGTGGGGAGGGTCCGGTCTGGGCAAGGACCTGACTGATAGTGACTCGTGTACGGGAACCATCGGAAGGAGGCCGGGCCTGGACATCTGCTGCAGACCTTCAGCGATCCCCTGGTGGATAGCCTGTTCCATCCAAGCCCTCATTTGTTCAGGAATCTCGACTGTGGCGGGCTCCTCCTGGCACAGACCAGCGGCCGTGGGAGTGAATGTAGCTTCGGGTATCTGCCTGGTCGTTGGTCCAGGGACCTGATGCTCCTGGAATAAGCTGTGCCTGGAGAGGGAAGAACAATCTGGAGGGTGGGGGGTGCCTAGAGGTAGAAGGAATGGGTGATGGGAGAGCTGGAGGCACTGGTTGTGACTCCCTGGATTGCCTGTCAAATTCTTTCTCCAACGCCTTATGGTGTCTTAAGGCGTCTCTTTGAGAGGCCTTGGAAGCTTCCTTAGAGGTTTCCTTAGCCTGTCTGAGCAAATGGTGGAACTTAGATTTGGCCTTCAAAGAAAGGCGTTTAGTGGAATTGTCATCTGCCATTTTAGAAGTAAGGATTGTATACAAGTACTATAGGCGGTTGGCTCGCCAAGGGTTCGACCTACGACAAAGGCTGGGTGTCCTTTAAGCTGGCCCGCGCCCCCTTTTAGAATTTGGTAAGTGAATAATCTATAAAATTGTTATTATTATTATTATTATTATTATTATTATTATTATTATTATTATATTGTGAAAATTATACGTATCTGTTGTTTTATTTGTACAGATAGGTATATATATTCATGAATAATTGCTCACTATTGTTAATAGTGTTATTATATAGATATATAAATATAGAAATAGAAATATTTATTTATTTTTTATTATTATTATTTTCTTTTCTTAAAATATCGAACCAATTAGCTAGGTCCAGAGCTCCCAGAGCAGGAAAGCCAGGGAATAGTTATTGTTGATATCCAATTGGTCAAATGAATGCCTGAGGCTGGAGAAAAAAGGCCTCTAGCAGCCTGCACTCCCAGACAGCAACCAGGAGGGAGTGGCTGCAATCCCTCGCCCTGAGTGCTGCTGCGGAAAGCCAACAACTCTAGATTTATTATGTTTTGCACAATAGAAGCAGAAATGATCAAGCTCTAACAGGCTGGGAGGCCTGTACAAGCGAGCCTACAACCTCGCAGCTGAAGTGAGGCCAGAAGATGGCGCCCGAGCACGAGGCGGCACCCAAAATGGCAGCCACCTACGAATCTCCTTGTCGGGCCGCTCAGGACGGAACTAGGTCCCTCTGGCAAGATTAAAGTGCCTAGAGGGCAGCAAGATGGAATTGCCCCTTCCTGGGGCGATCGGTGTTCAGGTGGGGGGAAAACCAGCTGCGTTCACAGCGCAATCGATTCAAGCCGCTAGTGAGGGCGGCGCAGAGAAGCGGCAGGAATAAACGGAACGAATTGAAGGTGGGGGGGATTAGCGCAGAAGCGCTGCTAAACCGCCCGCTCTTTTTCCCCCTTGGGGGCTAAAAACCGCGCTCCCCTTGCTCCAGAGGCACCCCAGATGCGCAGAGGCTAAGGAAGAAGAAATAAATCAGGCAAACCTGAAAGTTTAAGGACGAGCTTGAATCGGCCAAGGAGTGAAAGTAAACACAGCCTAACTCTCCGAAGGCTGAGCATAAACTGGGGAACGCTACAAGGGAGCCACGTGATGGAGGGCGAAGCGTTCCTCAGTAATTAAGCTCAGCCTACAGCAATGCAGACTGGAGCACTTCCCACTCTCTGGATGATCCTCGCAGCTCTAAGGAGAAGTGGGCCCGCCCACCTGCCCCTGCTCTTTCCTGTGCTGCATGCCTTTGTTTAGAGCACAGCTGATTCGTGTGGCAGAGCCATTTGCCAGGCCTCAGCTGTTTTCTTCACAGAGGCTGCAGTTGAAGGTAAGTATGGGCTTGCCTTTTTAAAATGTGGAGCGCGTGTTTGTGGAATCCCACCCCTGCCTAGCACTCCCCATTCCTGTTGTTAATTGAATCCCACCTTTGTTAGGCACTCCTCAGAGGTAGTCTCAGGGCTCATACAGAGGCCCAGAGCTTTCAGCTGCTCCTCTCCACCCTGGGCCACAACTTCAACCACAGCACAGCCACAGGATGCTGCCTCAAGTCCTATGCCATGGCCAGCCACTCCAATGCTACAGCATAAAGCCCCTGCCAACCTGCATTCTGTAGGCCCTGCTGGGCCCCCCAGCTGACCGTAGCCATCTTCCACCTGCTGCTGCTAAGGTACACCTGGTCTGGCCCTAAGTGATGAAGTTGCTGGCCATTCCAGACCTTGGGAAGAAAGCTGTTCTTCAGAAGGCTGTTCCTGTTGTTCTAATAGTGCTCCCTGCTCTCATGATGCTTTGGAAAGTCTTCAGAAAGCTGAGGCCTTCTGAAGGATTGTGAGAAAGGGGCATGCTAATTGGAGAACAGTGCAAGTGGCCCCAAGAAATAGAACTGGCATAGGCAGCAGCTGCCTTGTATATGGCCAGGCTGGGCATGCATCAGCAGTGGAAGACAGGCAATGTCAGCTGAGGGTGGCAGGGCCTGTGGAGCGCAGGGGGACGATATTGCACTGTGGCACTCGGAGAATTGAGGCAGCATTTTTTAGTGGTTAGTGCTGATGTAACTTCAAACAGTTACTGAAGAAATGGTCATAATTCGAGGACTACCTGCAAAACTCTTAATGGTACAAGGCTTATTTGAAGGACTGTCTATCTCTGCCTATCTGGTAGCTTCAGGCAGAATTGGTATGCTATGGTTCCCATAAAATGCTACCTAGAGGGACCCAAGAAACATTACTTCTCTGTCATGGTCCCTGCCTCTAGCATAGCATCCTACTAGAAATCTGTGTGTCTCCCATTCTAGCATAGAATGGGACAATTGATTGCAGTGACATTACTGCGCCCACTTCATCCCAGACCCCCATCACAGCCAACTTATCATGGGCATTCATTCTCAGCTGGCACTCCGCTAGCACTTTGTTAAGGTGTTAAGATTTAAGAACTGACCAGCAAAAGTAGCTACATGATGCTGTGAAGCTGATGTAAGTCTGGCTGATGCAACAAGGGTGATTCAGCACAGTATGGGTATTTTCTTTTAAGACTGGAGGGTAAAGATCCCCTTAAGAGGTGTGTATATAAAAGGCAACCATTAGAGGGCATGGTTCTCTTTCCTTGTGACCAGTATTCAGTGCAGAAGTTCTCTGTGTGTTAGGAAGAAAAAAGGTTGCTTGTAATGGTATTTTGCCACCATGTGTATATTGTCTGTATATACCTGTTGTATATTAAACCACTGTTAACGTCTAAGTCTCTGTGTGCTGTGTTTTGCTCCTGGGTTGTCTCATACAGGTAGTCACACTGCCAAACTCTGACACACTTCTATCCCACCACTGGTCCCATCCTCTCCCCCATGCTACAAGGCCATGGGCTATAAGAGGAAGGAGAAGGGGAGTGGGTGAGCTGGGGAAAGAGAGAAAGGGAAAGAAACCCAGGTTGTGCTGACCATGGAAGGGAGAAAGAGGAGGGAGTCCTGGCATCTGCTGCCCCTCCCCCTTCCTGGTGCTCCACTGGCTTCTGTGGCTTTACTGCCCAGCTTTCTTTCCTCCTTCCTCCTGGCTCACCCCTTCCCCTTCTGAGCAATTCAGATCACATGCAAATTGCTTCCCCCGCCAGAACAGTTTTCATGATTCCTGAAATATGCAGGCCAGTTGGGGGCTCTGCATGTGGACCTGCAGCTTTGTCCCCTGACTCCCTGGCTCCCAAGGCTGCTGCCATACAATGGGAAGGCAGAGGCCCATCCCTCAGCGTGTGGATTGGTCAGTGGATAGTTGTCTCACAACACAAACTGGCTAGGGATAAGCATCCCTGGGTGAATTGGCCATGGGGTGGGGTGGGGAGGAGGACGGGGCACTAGTGGAGAGGCAGGAATGCTGGTGGAGGGCCAGCTGAAAATGAACATCCATGATAGGTCGGCTGCAATGGGGGGCCCGGGGTGAAGTGGGCGCAGCAATGTCACCATGATCAATTGTCCTACAACCATTCTAGCAGTGCTCTAGAAGTCTTTAAAAACATAGCTCTTCTCCCAAGATCTGGAGTAGGGTGGTTGTTGACCCTGTTGTCAAATAGTTCTGAAATATTTATAATGTGTGATTGGACATGTACTGTATCTGTTTTTATTATTTTTTTAAAGTGCAGTATAAGCCTCCCAAAGGGAGTTTCAGTCAATCAAATTTAAAGCAAAGTTATTCTAGCTGCAAGCTGAGAGTGAAGAGGAGGACGACTGCCCACCCAAGTGGCAGCCCAGCTGAGAGACAGCCCAGAGGCCCAGCTGAGAGATGGAGTGGCCGCCTGATGACCAAGCCTGGTAGCCCAGATTACAGGATGGGCATTGAGGCAGCTGGAGGTCAGCTGAGTGGCGGCAGAATGGAGCTGGGTGGCAGACCAGCAGCAGAGCTGCGTGGCGGACCAGCAGTGGCACAGAGCTAAGTGGCAGTGGAGCAGAGCACCCAGAGTAGCACATCATACCCAAAAGTCTTGTCAGTGGCCAAGTAACCAAAGTGTCAACTCTGAATCGAACCTGGCTGAAGCCATCTTCTGAAAGGGCAAGAAGGCAGGGAGGAAAGGGACAAATTTTCAAGGCAGGGAGTAGAGGGCTAAGAGCAAAACATCTCCTAGAAAGCAGTCAGAGATTTATTGCAAAAAGTAGTGCTGCTGCAACTCTCAGGTTCAGTATTCTTTGTTGGGGAGAAAGCAGCCCTTCCCTTTGTTATGCTGAAGAAAGAGAAAGAGACAAAGTATAGCAAATCAGCATTTATTATCTCTTCCTTTTTATTGTATCAACTGCACTCTTTCTAACTTTTCAATATAAACTGCATAATTTTTTTCTTCTTTTTCCATTAATATCGCCTACTTCTAAATTTTGAAATTTTAAAATTTTGAATAAATTTCAATTTAAAACTGAACATTTTGAAATAAACTTTTAGACTTTAAATTTTATTGTTTTTTAAAAAAATGGAAAAATAGTTGACATTTTTTGAACATTTTGTAAACTTTTAAAATTTGTAATCCTTCAATGAACTAGTGAAAAGAAACATAGTCATGGAAATAGAGACTGATGCTGTTGTGATTTGCAAAATGTGCTTATGCCCATAGAGTGTATGTGCTTATGCCCATAGAGGACCCAGATTACACATGTAACAAATGTAGACTAAACAAATTACTGAAAGAAAAAGTAAAGCATCTAGAGGCAACTATAGCCACTGAGACTGATCCTACAAAAGTAGAAATTCCAATCTAACCAAGAAAACTTTATCCAAATTGAACATAATAAGGGACAACTACTAGAATAAATGAACCTTTAGAGATAGACTGATGGAAACATGTCACTCATAGAAGAAAAGAACAACCAAGAGCAATGCCCTTGCTGTTAGTTCAGCCCAGTCCAGTGAAGCCCCACTGGAGATGAGAAATCAATTTCATATCCTCCCCCTGGAAGAAAGCATGTAGACACCTGGAAAAGGTACTTCATCAAGTGTTTCTGTGACTTAAAGAAAAGTAGCCCATAGACCCATGATGGCGAACCTATGGCACGCGTGCCACAGGTGGCATGCAGAGCCCTCTCTTTGGGCACACAAGTGGTCAGCCCAACTCAGTTCCACTGCACATGTGCGCCTCCCAGCTGATTTTTGGGTCTAGATCACGCTGCCTTCCCCGTCCCATTTGCAAAAAAACGGGCCAAACCATTAAACGTTTTGTCCCACTGGCTGGCCCCGCCCTGCCCTATCTGCCTTTCCCGCCTCCAGAGTCACATGCGCTGCTTAATGGTTCTTTGGCTGCTCTCTGGTTCGCACTCCTTGCTTGTTGTCATTGCCGCCGCTTACTTGCTTGCTTGCTTGCCCTGACTCCTTGCTTGACTTCTGTGGCTTGCATAATTTTTGGTAAGTTGCTGACTTTGTGCCCCGCCCCTTGCTGGCTTGCCGCAGCCCAGGCCCAGCTGCTCCCACTCCTGGCTGGCTTGCTGTTGGTGACATTGGTGGCCATATGCAGCCCCGGGACATCCGCCCCCTTGCCAGCCAGGAGTGCTGCCACCAGTCGCTCCCCTGTGCCCACATGCCTGCCTCACTCCCCCGGCGGCTTTTAACAATGCCACAAGAAAGGCCCAGGATCCATGTGGGCTGGGGGGGAGGGCAGGCATAGCTGGCTGGACGCTGCCCTGAGCGCAATTCTGGCAGAGGAGGAGCGGGTATCCCTGCGGCCCTTGCCTGCTCATGCCACCGCTGCTGCCACCAGGAAAGGCTGGTGGTTCGCAGCGCACCCATGTTGGCAACAGGGGTGATAAATGGGGAGGGAGGGTACCACGTGGGAGATCGCAGCATCGGAGCCCTTCCCAGGTGTCCCCTGGCCTGCAAGGGGAGGGCGCGATCTCCTGCGCTCCCCCCCCAGGAGCCACAAAGTGCTCACCTCCCACCCCATCGAGCTTCTCTTCCTCCTCGCCAGAAGCACTTGCATGCCCAGCGGGAAGGAGGAGGCTTGGTGAGAGACGACGAGTGCTTTGCAGCTACTGAGGGGGAGGGGTCGAGCCTCCCCCTTGCAACATCTTTGGCATCTTTGAGCATCACTGGTGGCCATTTCCTGCGGCTCAGGAGTTCCATGCTCTTCCTGCTGCTGCTTGGCATCCTCAATGCACGGAGGCAGGAGGCAGCAGCCACAATGCGGGTTTGCTAGGGAGACTGCAGGGAAAAAAATCACCCCGCCCTGCTTGGCCCCGCCCCCGCCCACCTGCCTCCCCGGTCACCCCGTGTCTCATTTAAAGCTCTTGTTTCACTTAGCTCCGAGACAAAAAAGAAAAAAATCCCGAACAGTGGGACTTCTATTTCTAAACAGGAGAAAAAGCCAGTCACCTGAAGTGGCTCCCCTTGAGCGTGGAGAAAGGTCGCAATTTAATCCCCTTTACCCTCCGAAAGCCCCTTCTACCCTCTCGCCTTGTGTCTCAGTGCCTCTTCTCTGCATACAGGAGGCGCCACATTCTCATGGCGATTGGCTAGCCCTGCAGCCAAGGGGAAAAGCGAGGAGGAATTGGCTGGGGGAGAAGTTGGGGAGACAGGAGGAGCATCTCCTTTCCCAGCCAGCTGGGGCTGTCTGCAATCTGCCGCCGGGTAATTTAATGCCCGCTGCTGTTAGGGATACACCCCTAGCAAGAATCTGCAGGGCAGTCAGGCAGGCAGGCAAAATATGTGAGATAAGTGTTGTGTAGCTTACACTCAGTAAACCATACACAGTGCCAATTAAAGTAGTTTTATTCCAGCAAGAGTTAAAGCATAGTCAAAACAGTCCATATATCATACACTTAGTTCAGTCCGTCCAGAGATTATTCATTTGCAAATTCCAGTGTCGAAAATGAGAGGTCAGTACACTTACAAAATAACAGTCCGGTAATTTATCTCCTCGCAGTAGAGAGAGATATGCAACAAACTCAGAAACTCCTCTCTTCCGTCTGCAACTCCAGTAATTGCCAGCAAAGCGTCAGGGAATCGTCAGCTTCTCGTCAGCATCTCTTGCTCCCTCTTATGGTGGTTTTCACACCACACCCAAAATTACATGCTTTGCATTTAAAGTGACACACACTTAAACCAAACAATCATAGCTTATATATATTATTTTACCCAAACTACGTTAGGTGACCAATGTTATACCTAACAGCTGCAATCCAAAGCTCGGCTTCCTGCTCTTGGTCTCCCTCTGTCACAGGTGTCAGTTCAGGAGCCGTGTGGGGAGGGCTACAGAAGGCTTCGCCCTCCTCCCCCCTCGGTTCATTTCCAGGCAACAGTGTGTGTAGCCAGAGAACTGGGAGAGAGAGAGAGAAAGGGAGAGGAAAGAAAAGGGGAGAAAGAGAGAGATGAAAGAAAGAGGGAGAAAGAGAGGGAGAAAGAGAGAAGTGGATAAAGGGAGAAAGAGGGAGAAAGAGAGACAGAGGGGGGAGAAAGGGGGAGAGAGGGATATGAAAGAAAAAGGGAGAAAGAGAGAGATAAAAGAAAGAGAGAGAAAGAGAAAGAGAAGGAGAGAAAGAGAGGGAGAAAGAGAGAGGGAGAAAGGAAGAAAGAGATGAAAGAAAAAGAGGGAGAAAGACAGAGATAGAAAGAGAGGGAGAGAGATGAGATGTTGCTTCTTATGGGAAAGGGGAGTTATCTAAGCAAGACCCCCCTCCTCACTTTACCCCACCTGAAAGGGGAGAGGGGGTCTCTTTGTTATTATTTGAATAAAATGAAATCCACTATTTGTACCTAGTGAGGCTGTCCTTTATTTCCTGCTTTTTCAACCTCAGCTGCTTTGTGCGGCACAGCTGAGGTTGAAAAAGCAGGAAAGAAGAGGATTTTCAAATGCTGCGCACCCACGTGCAGCACTTGTCAGATGTCCAGGTGGCACAGCTGATGATTTCTTGCAAACACTGTGCATGCACGCACAGCACTCGTCAGGCGTGGCCACGTGCACAGCACACGGCTGCGTGTAAAATGTGCACTCACCGAACCAGGTGTAACACTGGTTGGATCCCACCCTTGCATGCTGGCACTTCACAGTAAATAAGTGGGTTTTGGGTTGCAGTTTGGGCACTCGGTGCCGAAAAGGTTCACCATCATTGCCATAGACTTTCCCAAGAAAAAAGGGTGAGTGTTGGTGATAGGAGACTCAATTCTCAAGGGAACAGAATCAGCCATCGGTAGATCAGTCAATCAATGTAGGATGAAGGTATGTTGTCTCCCTGGAGCAAAAATCAAAGATGTGGCTGAGAACCTTACTAAAATAATCAAGTCCATAGATCCCTTTCTTCTTCTTCATGTGGGAACAAACGACACAACAATGAACTTAAAAAACAGTATCAAGAGACTATGAGCAGCTTGGCAAGAAAGTTAAGGAGTTAGGAGCACAAGAGGTGTTTTCAACTTCCAACAAAAGGTCAACATCCAATGAGGGAACAAACGATTTTAGAAATGAACCACTAGCTCAAGGGTTGGTGCCACCAAGAAAACTTCGTAATGATGATTTAACTTCCGTAAAAACGATTTAATAGCTGACTAGCTGCTGTAAGGCTGCTGTAAATGCTGATGCAATGAGGATGAGTCAGCATGGTTATTGCTGCTTTAAGACTGAGGATGGGTCAGCAGGGTTATTGCCACTTTAAGAAGCTGTCTATATAAGGGAGGCCATTAGAGGGCATCTCTCTCTCTCCTTGTGTTCTATCTCCATTGTAGTTCTCTGTGTAGAGTTGAAGATTGATTGATTGCCTGGTATTTCCCTAACACGTGTATGTATAGTCTTGTATATAAACCACTGTTAAAAGACAAAGCCTCTGTGTCCTGTGTTTTGCTCCTGGGTTGTCTCACAGTAATAGTCTTGCTGTAAACACTCTGACAGGTTATGGGCCCAGTAGAGAGAGAAGGCCAGAGTGACTGGAGAGAGTAGAGAGAAGAGAAACCCAGTGACAGCTTGCACCAGAGCCAGAGGGGTTGTGCAACATGGTTTAATCATGGTTAGTGGCTTGTGGAAGAAAACAGGCAACGTGGCCTCCGTCGACATAATGGGAAGAGGTGTCTTGGTGTCTCGACTGAATGAGACAAACCACCTCTCCTGGAATGTGAAGATGGAGATGTACGTGCGGAGGGAGGAGTTGTGGATGATTGTTACTAATCCACTGGCAGTCCTGGATGATGGGGACCAGAGGAAAAACAAAAAGGCATTATCCACTATAATTCTGGCTTTAGAGAACAGTCAGCTGATATACATGAGGGGTCTCCAGTCTGCGAAAGAGTGCTGGAAGGTGTTGTGCAGTGTGTACGTGAGAGAAACTGTGGGCAGTAAAGTGTTGCTGACAAGGAGACTGTATAAAGCACAGCTGAAGCCAGGGGAGAGTATGTCCACACATCTGCAGGATATGAGAAGGACATTCGAGTTAGAAGAAAGAGGAGTGACATTTACTGAGGCACACAAGGTATATGTGGTGATTAGTTCATTGGACAGTTCATGGGACGTTCTTGTGACCAGTCTAGAGTCTATGCAAGAGCAGGATTTAACCATGGCATATTTAATTGGTTGGTTGTTGGAGGAGAAACAGAAATGGCTGGAGAGGCAACCAGGAAAGGGAGGAGCTCAGCACAGACCAGCATCTGCAACAGTCCAGGATGCTGGCAGAACAGCTGAGACAGTTAACACAGCGAAGAGATGCTACACATGTGGTTCTACTGAGCATCTCCAGAGATGCTGCCCTGGGAGGAGAAACAGAGGAGCAGCAAGACAAGGGTGCAGGACTATTCAACACATGTGGAGTGGTTCTCCAGCATCGTTTTCCCTGGCAGTGTCAATGACTGAAAATACCAGGAACACTTGGTTGTTGGACAGTGGGGCAAGCCAGCATATCGCTAACAATCCACAAGCGTTTTCTGGTTTGAAACAAGCAATGCAAACATGGGTTAGCCTGGCCAATGGTCAAAGAGCTGCTGTAAAAGGGGAAGGTAACGTTTATGTACCAGAGATAGGAGAAACATTGTGCAATGCCCTATATGTACCTGCAGTAGATCATAATCTATTGAGTATATCCAGGTTAGACAGGCAGAGTTATGAAATACTATTTGCAGGAGGGCAGTACTCCATTAGGAAAAGTGGAAGGATACGTGCACGAGGGGTTAAGAAGGATGGCCTGTACGTTCAAGGCACGTGTACTTATGAATGCTCCCACACATGACAATTGTGTACATTTGTTGCATAGGAGATTGGGGCATGCAAGTGTTGACATACTGCAGTAGATGCCAGGCCTAGCTGAGGGACTTAGGATAAAAAAAATGAAATGTGTATTTAGATTGAGCTGTTTGTAAGGAGTCAAGGTCCAGGGTGTATCCTGTAAATAAGAATAGCTCAAGGAAAACAGAGTATTGCAGTTAGTTTATGCTGATTTGCTTGGCCCTATGGAGCTAGATATACCTTAGTCATAGAAGATGACTACAGTAGATATGGGTTTTGTTATCTGCTGAAAAGCAAGACAGAAGTATTGCAACAATTCAGGCAATGGGTAACACTTGTAGAGTGATGGTATGATTATAAAGTATGCCAGCTGCAAACAGACAGGGGAACAGAGTTTAATTCTGATAAGTTGCAAAGATGGTTAAGCAGTTTAGGCATAAGGCATAGACAAACGAATCCATATTTGCCAGCTGAAAATGGAGTGGCTGAAAGAAGGAATGGTGTGATACAGCTATGAAGGATTCATTGCTCGCTGATGCAGGCATGAGTAAAGTATACTGGGGGGAAGCCATGAAGACAGCAAATTATATAATTAACAGGATATGGAGTGTGGCGATAAAGAAAATGCCATATTTCCTGTTACATGGAAACCCACCTTGGCTCATCTAAGAACATTTAGCAGTTATGCCTGGGTGTATATTCCAAAAGGCACCAAGAGAAAAGAACAAAAAAAGTCCAGAAAGCTTAGGTTTGTTGGGTATGAGCCAGGATCCAAAGGGTATAGTATATGGAACCAGAAAGATAGTAATTTCAAGATCTGCTAGTTTTGCGGAGCAGAACAATTGGGATAGGGTGCATGCTAATCATGAGGTGTTCATGCCAACGCATAGCAGTAGTTTACCGGAAGGCAGCTCGATAAAGGAAAGACAGGAAAACAGGTCAGAGGTAGATATAGAAGAGGATAGACCTGTGATAAAAAGCAAAAGCACAGAAATGCAGGAACAGATAAAACCAAGGAGATCTGAAAGGAGTAATAAATGTATACCTCCTGAGCGGTTCACTGCAAGCGAGGTTAGAGTATATAGTGTTAGGTATGAACCCCATAATTACCAGGAGATGTTGTCATTGCCTAAGGTAGAACAAGAAAAATGGAAGGATGCTATGGACAGGCAGATGGAAACAGAAAATGACACAGAATGTGATAAAGAGGTGTACCAATCTGCTATAGGTAGTTTATTATATCTATCCCAGTGGTCAAGGTCTGATATTACCAATGCTGTTAGTATATTAAGTCGGCACACAGCGGCACCAAAACACCACCACTGGTTAGGAGTAAAAAGAATATTAAGATATCTAAAAGGAACAATGGACCTAGGACTGTGGATAAAGCCATCCAGTGACCTCTCATTAAAATGCTATGTAGATAGTGATTGGGCAAATGATATACAGGATAGAAAATCAAACACTGGGTTTGTAATATTGTTTGCTGACACTGTAATTGGATGGAAATCCAGAAAACAACCTTCAGTAGCACTCTCTACTGCTGAAGCAGAATTCACGCCTCTTTGGGCCCTCTGCTGTGGTTCCTGTCCCATCACTGGCTGGCCTCGCCCATCGCCCTCCTCTCCCTCACCTGGCCTGAGAAAGTAAGGGCGATGGCAGGGGATGGAGAAACAGCCGGGGCTGATTCTCTGGTGCCTCACTCTTGCTGCAGCTTCTTCTGGCCCATGTTGGTGCTGGGTGTGCCTCTGTCACTTGGGTAGATGCTCAACCTGCTCTCTGCCCGAGACACTGGCCTGACCCAGCTGCGACCGACACCGGCCTCGCTAATGGGAGGACTGGCAGGGTGGGAATGGGATCTGGGAGGACAGGTTGTCGGAAAGGGGGGCGGGCCCACAGTGCCCAGCTGCGGCTTTAAGAAGCTCAGGGCAGCGGGAAAAGGGGGCTGGCCCCATTGAACCTTGCATGCCCACCCTGGGGGTCAGGCTTGGAGAAAGCTGGAGTGCCCTCGCCAAAGATGCTCACCCGTCAGCCGGTTTCCCCCTCTCTACGTCTGTGTATCTCTCTCTCTCTCTCTCTCTCTCTCTCTCTCTCTCTCTCTCTCTCTGAAAGCCGCGGCTGAGCCAAGCCAGCAAGCTCTCCTTGGGGCTCTTCACTACTCCTTTTATTTCTTCTTTTTGGGAATCCAAGCTGGCTGAGGAACAAGCGCCAGCCACAGTGGAGGCTTCCTTTTGGGCAACCCTCCTCCTCCTCCCCTTCTCGCAAGGAAGCAGCCTCTTGCTTAAGCAAGCAGCCGCCTGCCCCGCGTGCTCCTTTGCTGCGCTTTGGCACTCGCTTGAGGAGGGTCTCCCTACGCGTGTGCACCCTCCAGGCCCTACCACAGCCGGCCAGGGGGTCACGAGAGGGGGGGAGGAGGGTCACCCAAGGAGGAGGGTTTCTGAGACATAGACACACAGACATAGAGAGAGACACACAGAGAGAGACAGACAGACAGACAGAGACAGATATAGAGGGGGAGAGAGAGACACAGAGAGAGGGGGGAGAGAGATACAGAGAGGGGGGAGAGAGAGGGGAAGATAGGGAGGGGGGAGAGAGAGAGGCAGAGAGAAGGGAAGAGAGAGAGAGAGATAGGGGGAGAGAGATACAGAGAGAGAGAAAGTGAAGGGGAGGGAGAGGGTGGGAGATAGAGAGGGAGAAGGAGACAGTGATAAGAAAGATCCTGGACTGTGCAGAGATGGACAGGCTGACCCTTGAGTTAAAAGATAAAAATGAAACTGAGTACTATCTAGTCTGGGACACCTCATATATCTGGCTAGACAATAGATATAAAAGTAATATAGCAATTTTTATATAAATATGAATGATGATGATGCTGTAACATTGTTGGGAATGTAAATATGTTTTTAAATTGTTGGAAAATGTCTAATAAAAACTATTTTTTAAAAAGAGAGAGGGACAGGGGGAGAGAGAGACATAGAGAAGGGTTTTGTGGCTGGGTAGGCATGGCTAGGGGGGGTCATGTAACTGGGTGGGAGTCACATTGAGTTGGCCATGCCCACCCAGGTTTTGTGGCTCCCGTTTTTTTTTTTTCTGTGGGAAATGGGTCCAAATGGTTCTTTGAGTGTTTAAGGTTGCAGACCTCTGCCATAGGTGTATACTACAGGCCACCCAACCAAGCAGAAGAAATAGATGATCTTTTGCTAATCAGTTAACAAACGTATGTAGGAAACACACCACAGTAGTAATGGGGGACTTTAACTACCCTGTCATCAACTGGGAGACAAACTCTGCATGAAGTGGGAGATCAGATTTCTAACCAACTTAGCTGACAACTTTGTCATCCAAAAGATAGAGGAGGGAACTACTAGAGTGACAGCTGTACTGAACCTAATTCTTACTAACATAGAAAAAAATGATAGAGGGGGTTAATGTTGAAGGAACTTTCGGGAAGAGAGACCATGTCATATTAGAATTCAATATAATGCAGACACAAGCAATAGAACATAATCAAACCAGTGTCTTAGACTTTAAAAGAACTGATTTCAACAAACTTAGAGAGCACTTGGGGCTTCCGGTTTGTGGCACTTCGGTGCAGGCAGGAATCCGCGACTGTGCGCCGTCTCTGCCTGTGTTCATTGCCTGAGTGCCCCGAGCCATTTGGCTTTGGGGCTAAGCCACCTTTGTAGAAGGTGGTGAAAACTGGGGGGCTCTGGCAGGGACGAGAGACATCACATCTCTCTTCCCTAGCCAGCTAAATCTCCCTCTCCGAAGGCAGCTGAGCGGCGGTCTGTAATGGCGCCACATAGAAGAGCTCAGCCGGGAAAAGAAAGTGCTGGAGGACCTGTGAAGAAGTGAAAGTTATCTTTGCTGACCGGGACAAAGTAACAGTGAAAGTATCCTGATATTTAACATTTGCTAAAGATACATTGTTCCCAGACTGAGTAAGCGGCGAATGGATATTAAAGGGAAAACTTTTTTTCTTTTCACTCTCCTTCCAAACAGAACAGCTTTGAGAGAAATCGGAAAACCTGCATTGAAGGTATGCTAAATGCTAAATACTATGTTAATGCCAAAGGGATATGGATTTCTAAATATTTAAAGAAAAAATTTTCTTTTGCTGTGAGTGGGAAGGGAGAGGAAAAAAAATTGAAGTAGAATTTGAAAATAAGGAGCAGACTGCCTAGAATTTTAAAGAGCCATTTGAACATTAATAAGACTTCAAAAAGACATATTCCAATTGGAACTTTGTGACTTAATAGCAACCCCAGAAAAAGAAATGGAAGAAGGGAAAAAGTGCTAAAAGAAATAGTTTATCTGGATTGTTTGGTGACTTTGGATCTTTTGGGAAATCTTTTTTTTTCTTTGTTTAAAAACACTCGGGTGGTTGTTTTTGGGAAAAACTTTTCCTCTTTATAATGGCATTATCCTTGGATGAATCCAAAACTGAATATCAAAAATATAAAAAGGAAGAACAAGACTGGAAAGATACTTTGGGCATTCTTTTTCAATCTCTAGAAATGGAGGTACGTTCTTATGGAGAATCGATTGTGCAGCAGGATAATTGGGACAAAGAAGAAACCATTTTTGATGAACATGTGATCCTATTTGGGGAGGAGAAGAAAGAGGAAAAGAAAAAAGGGATTTTAAAACCTAAAAAAACAACCAAAAAAGATGAGTTGAAAGGTGGATATAAGGTTAGAAAACAACAGAAAGGGGGAAAGCAGAAGAAGAAAAGGGAGGTGGAGAGACAAAGGGGTAAAAAGGGTAAGGAAAAGAATAAGCAAGGGAGAAAGGAAGGGGTGAGAAGTCTCAATGATGGGAAGCAAGATTTAAAGAAACAAAATTTATTTAGAGACAATGGGTAAATCTAATTGAAAAAGGGATTCTGTAAGGTACATAAGAATGTGTTATTATAGGCGTTTTTAGAATAAAATGTTTAAGATATAAATGAGTATTAATATGTATGATTAAAATGGTATTGACAGGGGTACTAGCTACATTATATATCTATAAATTTGTTCCTTTGTTGTTGTTCTTCTTTCTTTTTTTTCCTTTTTCTTTCTATATAATACATTGTGTAATTTTAGGATGTGCTAAACAGAATCCCAATACAAGTTATGTGTGATATTAAGTATTATTAGGTTAGGGGAAAGAGTTAAAGGCGTCATACTCCAATCAGTGTACAGGAGAAATTTTGTTTAGAGAGAAAAAATGAATGGATAGTTGAGAACAGACAAAGAATGACAAGTATTATGATTTGAACTGAGATGAGATTAGAATAAAACTAAGAGAGTTTTAAAAAAAGGAAGAAGTTATATAGAAAATGGAAAACGATAGTAAGATATGGAATGATATATAAAAGGAACATGATTTTTGAAGTTGTGTCTGTACGATGAGTTTTAACCCGGGATCAAGCAACTTTCAGAAAAGATGTTTTATGTTTTTATGTTTTATCTGTTTTTGTATTGGAAGAGAACAATGAAATTGTATAAGACAGATGGATATAAAAAATGTATACAATCTAAAGTTAAAGAGATATAATTTGAATAAATAGAAGGAAAGGGAGTAATAAAGAGAAGTTCGGGATAAGATATGAAGTTGAACAGATAAGGTAAATATATATATTAAATTGTGTTCATATGGAAATGTGATAATTTGGAATAATTCTGTCCTTAAATAAGATGTTGTATTGGTTTTTTTTAGAAAAAGATTTCTTATGTCATTATATCTTATGTTTTGTTTGTTTGTATATTGTTTTGTAAAATTAATAAAATTTGTTTAAAAAAAAAAGAGAGCACTTGGGATGAAATTCTTAAAGGAGAAAACAACACAAGAAGCTTGGGAAACTCTGAAAAATATGATTATAAAAGCCCAGCCCAGCACATTACCACTGAAAAAGAAAAATAAAAAATCCAAGAAGAAACCAGCATGGTTACACAAAGAACTCCCTGATAAATTGAAAGACAAAAAGGATAAGTATAAAACATGGATAGAGGGACACATAACTAAGGCAGAATACCAGCATATAGTCCAAAGCTGTAAAGATGAAGTCAGGAAAGCTAAGGCTCAGAATGAACTAAGACTAGCAACTAATGTTAAAAATAATTTTTTAAAGTTTCTTTCAAAATGTTAAAAAAAAGAAAAAAGTCAAAGAAACAATCAGTCTACTAATTGGACAAGATGGCAAGGAAGTGAGGGGTATCAGGGAGAAAGCAAAGCTGCTTTGTTCTTTCTTTAGGTAGCCCAACCTACCAAAAACAGAATGGTAAAAGACAGACTAGGAATTCAAATTAAAATAGGCAAGAATCTGGAAAGAGAACACCTTTCCACTCTAGACAAGTTCAAATCACCAGGACCTGATGGATTACATCCCAGAGTTCTGAAAGAGAGGGGCAGACATGATCTCAGAACCAATAAACCATATCTTTCAAAGATCCTGGAGCACCGGGGAACTACCAGAGGACTTGAAAAGAGTTGATGAGGTCCCCATCTTTAAAAAAGGGAAAAAAACAGATGAAGGAAACTATAGACCAGGGGTGTCAAACTGCATTACACACAGGCCACACCCAACCCAGCTCCGCGAAGGGAAAAAAGTCACAAAACATCACATGACTGCAACTGCAAGTTTGACAGCCATGCTATAGACCAATCAGCCTGACATCAATACCTGGAAGTTTAGATTAGATTAACTGAGTTGGACGGGACCTTGTAGGTCATCTAGACCAATCCCCCACCCAAGCAGGAGACCCTACACCATTTCTGACAAATGGCAGTCCAATCTCTTCTTGAAAGCCTCCAGGGATGAAGCTCCCACAACTTCTGAAGGCAAGCTGTTCCATTGGTTGATTGTTCTCACTGTCAGAAAATTTCTCCTTATTTCCAGGTTGAATCTCTCCTTGATCAGTTTCCATCCATTATTCCTTGTCTGGCCTTCAGGTGCCTTGGAAAAGAACTTGACCCCTTCCCCTCTGTGGCAGCCCCTCAAATATTGGAAGACTGCTATCATGTCTCCTCTGGTCCTTCTCTTTACTAGACTAGCCAAGTCCAGTTCCTGTAACCGTTCTTCATATGTTTTAGTCTCCAGTCCCCTAATCATCCTGGTTGCTCTTCTCTGCACTTTTTCTAGAGTCTCAACATATTTTTTATAATGTGGTGACCAAAACTGGATGCAGTATTCTAGGTGTGGTCTTACTAAGTGTCACGACTCCAATAAAGAACGGACTGGAGCCAAGACAGCCAGAATGTGATACAACCATATTCTTTCACTTGCCTAGTGTTACCACGTGGATGCTATAATGAATATTCGTCAAATAACAAACATTGGCTTCCTGACAAGGAGTGGTGTAATAATAATGATTCATGGCTGGATGTCAAGGGGGTGATGTTGTAATAATGATAAGAAATAAATGAGGGTACATGGGCTCATCGAGCAGGGGAAAAGTGCAGTTACCATGTTTCTTTAATTTAAGGATGCCGGATGTTAGGCAGTGAAGCCAGACGGAACGTGGTTATAGTAATTATGTTGTTATCCAAAGTATAACATGTATAAAAACCCAGAGCTGACTTTAAACGTAATTTGATTGCTGTTACCTGTTGTTGTGCTGTGGAAGACAAATAAAAAACTTCACTGAAGCTACAGGAGTGAGTTGATATCTTATCGTTCACCCCCTCAATCTTGGACGAACAGCTGACAAAGAAAGTCAGCTCTCTCCCTTAACAAAGTCTAATCCCTCCGGAGGCTTCTGTTCCTTTGGAATCCTAGGAGTAACAAACTATGGCTGAAGGTAAAGATGGAGAGGATGAATTGCAGTTGGAGACCGGGAAGGAGGAGGAGGAGAGCCAGCTGGGAGCCAACGGCACTAGTGTTGTTGCAGGTAATATTCCACCCGATGAAGGAATGGGAGGTTCAGACAGAGGAACTGATGACAGTTTGCAAAAGGTGGTGCGACCAAAGACGCGGCCAGGAAGGAGGAGTGGGTTTGACTTAACAGAGGACATAGGGGTTCTTCGGAGGAAACCTCCTACCCAGGTTCCTGCACACTCTGACACCTTTGAGAAGTGAAGAGAAAGGAGAATAGGTGAGGGAGACAAATGGAGCACATCCCCATCCAGCCTTGGAGCTAGTACTCTTGAACTTCTCCGTGTAAAATATGGGGAATTGAGTATCAGCAGCCATGATACCAAACATCACTGAGGAAGCAGCACGGAGAACACTTCTTTCCTTAGTTCTCTGCCCCGGGGATGAAAGAGACCATACCCATAGAAGAACAACACATGACTTTTCAGCCGGGTTTGATTCCTCGCTTGCAGAGGTGATGGGAGGTTCAGAGCACAGAAGAAGAGGTAATTCCTTGTTAGGAGAATGAGCGCATACAGGGAGACGTATTTGAGAGTAGTGTTTGAATAATACACACACAGTACACGGATACAGTGTACAGTAAATGTAGGGTTTTATTGTCAATAAAGGTTTAAGCAAAGTTCAAAATAGGCAGTCCAAAGTCATTCACAGTTAAATCAGTCAGTGTTCATTTCAGGGATAATTCCAATATCAAAGTCCAGTGTCAAAAACAGTTCAGTAACAAACTTACAACAAATCCAGTATTAGCAGTCAATTAGAAGAAATGGAGGAACGGCAATACTTTCCAACAGAAGGAAACAAAGATACACTCTCTTCTGAGACTCAGACTAAAAAACCCAGGTTTCTGGTTCCATCTTATGGCCGTTTGAGAAACCACACCTAATTACACTTTTAGGATTGTCTTAAAGATACAGTTTTAAAATGTTTATCCTGGTTTATATATTTCTAACCCAAATAGCTGTTAGGTGACTCATATTCCTAACATTCTCCCCTTTTGGGTAAGACAATATATACAACCTTACATTCTAAGTCCATAATCTTCACAGCTAGCCTTATGCTTTATAGATCCTTGGGCCTTTGTAAAATGATCTGCTATATTGTTTTCTGACATACAGTATGACTGTGAGATCGTGTATCCTCCCCTAGTTCTATCTATCTTTAAACCAAGATATTGTTTGATTTCTCCTAATTGTTTTATTTTAAATTTCTTCTCTAACATTGAGATTATTTTAGTAGCTTCTTGTTCAGTTTTGGTGATTAATGCTATGTCATCAGTAAATAATAACAATAATGACACTATACCACCACTTTCTCTTTTAAACAAACATGGATCAGCCATGCCAGCTACAAAACCTATTTTAGTTAATTCTTTAACTATACATTGGTTCCACTCATATCCTGATTGCTTTAAACCATAAAGACTCTTTTTCAATCTCCAGGAATCAGTTGTATTATCATTTTTGAGACCTAACGGTTTCTTTAAATATATAGTGTGTTGCAACGGTGCATGCAGATAAGCTGTCTCTACATCCAAATGATTTATAACATATTTCTCCTTAGCTGCCCACACTAATGCTGCTCTTAATGTAGTAGCCTTCAGACTAGGTGCAAACACCTCATCATAGTCATTTGCTGTCTGACTGAACCCTTGTGCTACTAACCTGGCTTTATGGGTAACAGTCCCATCTACACCTGTCTTCAGTTTATAAATCCATTTCCATCCTATAGCATGTTTACTTGGTGGTAACTTAACATTTTCGTATACCTCCAGTCTTTTTAATGATTCCAGTTCTTTATCCATTGCTTTCTGCCAAGCAGCCTGATCCTTAGCAGGATACAGTTTCAGCTCACTGTAATTACTTGGAACTGTATTCACTTGGCATACAACACTAGCCTGATATCTATCAGGTGGTCGTGTTACACGGGTTGAACATCTTGGTAATACAGGGTTACTGGTGGACTTTCCTGTGCCATCTGCTCCTGTTCTTCTACCTCCTCCTGTGCCTGTTCTACTACTTCTTCCTGTTCTTCCACTTTAATGGCTATTTGTTGTTTACTGATTTCATCTTAAGGGACTATTTGGGTGTCAATAATAATATCATTGCTGGATTCCTGTTCCACTTTATCCCACCCAACGTGCTCGAGAAATTTTGCACTAGCACTACAATAAAAATGAGCTGTGCCTTGATCCCAAAATCTAAATGATCTATGGTTGGCCTCATAACGTACAAAAAATAATTTCCTAGCTCTATGTTGCTCTTTCAGTCTTACTTGTGAGGGAATATGCACTCATGCTGGAGCTCCAAATGTGTGTAGTAACTTAAATTTGGCTTTCTTACATGCCAACGAGTGAATGGGAATTATCCAGCTGTTGTATTAACTACATTGTTCAAAACATGGTTGCTACACATTATGGCCTCACCCCACAGTGTTTCAGGTAAACTTGAATCAGATAACATAGTGCGAGCCATGGCTTGTAATGTTTGCCCTCTTCGTTCTACAAACGAGTTATGTTGTGGTCTGTAAGGTGCAGAATGTTTATGCTCAACAACAGCCAATTTCAACATAGTTTGGAATCTTTTGTTAACAAACTCAGTCCCATTATCAGTAACTAAAGTAATTACTTTACTTTTCATTTTTCTCTCAGCAAACCTTAGCCAATTAAAGAAATGTTCTAATGTTTCTGTTTTTTTTTTTATAAGATAGCAGAAACCATATTGTGAGTAATGGTCCATAATATTCAAAATATAACAGGCACCTCCTAAACTTGTTTTTTTAGGACCAATTATGTCAGCAAAAACAACCTCTAAAGGTTCTTTGGTCTTAAACCCATTTAGTCTGTTTGCTGGAGTAACCTTACTCTTTTCTTGACTACAAGCATTACAGATTAAATACTTGCTACAGGGTTTCAATTTACCCCCTCTGACAATTTAACAGTTTGTTTGAGCATTTTGAAATTAATGTGCCCTAGAGGTCTATGCAATAAATGTATACATTCATCATGTGGCTTAACATTGTTATAAACTGAGTTAGCCATCTTCAACTGATCATCATGTATCACATATAAATCATTCTCTAAATTAGCAGTAACACTTTTATCCTCTTTCTCTACTATACAGTTATCTCCCCTAAAGGTTACTACATAACCAAGATTAACTAAAGCCCTTACTGATAACAAATTAAATTTCAGTTTAGGTACATATAACATAGTTAAATGTTCGTTTATACAAGAACAATACGCAGTACCTTCATCTGATGCTTTAATCTTCCATCCATTTGCCAATGATACATGTTGTTTACTCATGGACATCTTTGCAAACCTTTTTCTATCTTTAGTAATGCATTGCGATGCTCCACTGTCAACAACCCGCAAATCATGGTTTACAGTTGAATTGCTAGACATAGCTAAACTAACATTCTTCTTGGCCTTCTGGTGTTTACTAGTATTCTGTTGTTTTCCCTTCTTACAGAATCTAGCTATATGTCCCCAAGCCCCACAAGAAAAAACATTTCCTAACAGTATAGGCAGTTGAAGATAAATCCTCTTCTTGTGGTTGTTTCTTCCTCAGATAGTCCCTATCTAGCCGTCTTCTTGCTTTTTCGAACAACCTTACGGTGATGTCAGTCAATGTCAGTTTATCTCTGGGCAGGACTTCCAATGAAGATACATAGTCATCATAATTTTCATCCAATGAGGAAAGAATGATGTAAACTTGATGCAGCTCTGAAAATATTAGTTCCTTTTCATGTAGCTCTTGAAAAGTTTTCTTCATGAAGTTCAAATGAGCTAATGTATCTCCACCTTTCAGAAGACGTGCTCTAAACAGTTTACGTGTAAGATGTATGTGTGCACCTACACTGTCACAAACATAAATCTTCTTCAAATTCTCCCAACACTTAGCAGCAGACTCTTCTCCACGAATATGGACTATCTGCTGGTCACTCAATGTTAGTCCAATTATACAAAGAGCTCATTCGTTGTTCTGTTTAAAGTCAGCAAGCTTCTTGGCATCGTCCTCATTAGCTGGATCCCAAGCATTTACATCCAGTGGGTGTTGAACTACATTCCATAACCCTTCTCTACGCAGAAGTAGACTGCACTTCATAGACCAGGAAACATAGTTTGTTCCATCCAACCAGGTTATCAGTGATAGATTTGTTGAAGTGTCTTGTGCCATCTTTACCAGGATAGTAACCCACAATTAAACAGTAAACAGCTGTCTGTATACAGTACTGTGCATTCACACTAACTCTCAGTTATCTGAGCCTGGTATGGCCTGGGCCCATAACCAGTGTTGAGGTAATTCCCCGTTAGGAGAATGAGCGCATACAGGGAGACGTATTTGAGAGTAGTGTTTGAATAATACACACACAGTACACAGATCCAGTGTACAGTAAATGTAGGGTTTTACTGTCAATAAAGGTTTAAGCAAAGTTCAAAATAGGCAGTCCAAAGTCATTCACAATTAAATCAGTCAGTGTTCATTTCAGGGATAATTCCAATATCAAAGTCCAGTGTCAAAAACAGTTCAGTAACAAACTTACATCAAATCCAGTAATAGCAGTCAATTAGAAGAAATGGAGGAATGGCAATACTTTCCAACAGAAGAAAACAGATACATTCACACTCTCTTCTGAGACTCAGATTAAACAACCCAGGTTTCTGACTCCATCTTATGGCCGTTTGAGAAACCACACCTAATTACACTTTTAGGATTGTCTTAAAGATACAGTTTTAAAATGTTTATCCTGGTTTATATATTTCTAACTCAAATAGCTTTTAGGTGACTCATATTCCTAACAGAGCCACACACGACGTCTAGCAGTGAACGTTCAGAGTCCTTACCTTGACGTGAACCACAAGAAGAGACTTGGGGATTCCCCAGAAGGAGTGGCCACTGGGAACAGTGCATGGTATGGGATCCACCCCCACTGCAAACTTCTTTTGATGGAAATCCCGATCATATAGCTTTATTTCTCAGCCAAGTAGTAAATCATTTGGAATTATATGCAACATATTACCCCTCCCAATGGTCAATGATAGTAGCAATTAATGGGGTATTAACTGGAGATGCAGCAGACTGGGTGGCAGAGTTGCATAGTGCTCTTGCTAGAGAATTGATTGATGTAGGGTTATTCTTCGATTCACTTCATAATCAATTCGAGGATAAGTCTAGAGTACACCAGACTGAGGAAACAATAATGACATTAAAAAAGAATGGAAGACCAGCTATTGAATACGTCAGGGGGTTCAGATGATTGGCTGGGAAACGTCTATTGATTAGGGAATTCAAGGCCGGTTTAGATAGAGGATTATGACAGGCTTGTCTCTACAGGGGTGTGCCCCAACGAATAACAGACTGGTATAAAACTGTTGTTGAACTAGACGTAGGGTTGAAGGAATTTAGAGAGAAATCCAAAGGTCCATGAAGGACTGGTCTGGTTGGAACTAATGTGGGAATAGGAAGGGGTGTACAAGGAATTGTGACCAACAATACCAGGGGTTGTTTAAATCTAAGGTGTTTTCATTGTAACATATTAGGACACAGGGCGGTTGAATGCCCTACGATAGATATAGGACGTATGAAGCAAACAGCGAGGGGTCCTTCTGGAAATGTTTCACAAATTGGATATAGTGGCAGGGGAGTTAGTAGTTGTGAAAAATCACAGGGTGTCACACAACAAGAACCATCCGTAGCTCCAGCCACGCGAGAGATGAAGCAATACAGTGAACTGCGGCAGCCGAGAGTTGTGTCGGGACTGTATGATAGCGGTGACAACAGCCAAGAAGACACCATGGTAAGCTCTCCTGTTAGACCATTTATAATACCCATAGTATTGGATAATGTAGGGATGAGAGGCCGATATGGAGCACTGATAGATACCGGATGTACCAGATGTCTGATTAGTCAATGTGTGGTAGATGATCTGCATGTACCATTAGAACCCCTTCCTACCCCTATGAAGTTTGAGCAGGTTGATGGGTCATTGTTAGGGGGAGTGGTGGCTCTGATGATGACCGTTCCTATTTGATTAGAAATTGGAACCCATTGGGAACGATTAAGATTCATTGTGGTATTGGAAATGCGAGAGACAGTTATTTTAGGTTTAGTATGGTTGGATCGTTGGAAACCCACCATTTGGTGGGAAGGTGGTTTTAGATGGCTGAGACTTACTATAGGACCAGAACCGCCACAACAAGAACCAGAAGTACAACAGCAGAGTTTAAGGGTGGAGCCCATTAGTTTACTAGATGAACACAGTGTATTCCTCTTTTCCATCAGTATATCAGGATTTGGCGGAAGTATTTAGTGAGACAAAGAGTGAGATTCTACCACCGCATCGCCCAACGGATTGTGCTATCGAACTGATTCCAGGGGCAAAATTGCCCAAACCCTGAATGTATGCAATGACACCGAAAGAAATGACAGAAATGCGGAACTTTCTGGACAAGAATTTAGCTCGGGGATTTATTAAAGCCGGATGATCAGAAATAGCTGCCCCTGTACTATTCCGAGAAAAAAAAGATGGTGGCCTACATTTGTGTGTTGATTTTAGAGGACTTAACGTGGTCTGCGTCAATAACCTGTACCCGTTATCATTAATCAGTGAGTTGTTGGCTACCCTATCAACTGGACATTTCTTTACCAAATTAGACTTGCGGAAGGCATATTATCGAGTGAGAGTAAGACCTGAGGATGAATGGAAAACATTAAATTGTCCCCTCGGAAGCTACCAATTCCAAGTAATGCCTTTTGGATTACAAGGGGCCCCCGCGGTGTTCATGCAACTTATTAATGGTGTACTACAGGAACATTTATACCGTGGGGTGCTAGTATATTTGGGTGATATACTTATTTACACAAAAACTATGGAAGAACACATCCAATTGGTGAGGAGTGTATTAACTAAATTATTGAATGCCAAATTATATATCAAATTATCTAAGTGTGAGTTCCATTATACGAACTAAACTACCTGGGATACCGAATCTCTAATGCAGGATTGGAGATGGATCCCATGAAGGTAAAAACTGTAATGGAATGGAAAATCCCACAAACAAGAAAACAGGTACAAAGTTTTTTGGGCTTTGCAAACTTTTATTGACAATTTATACCTAAATTTGCCCACATTGCACTGCCATTAACCGAGTTGCTAAAAACAAAGAAACAAACAGAAAAACCAAAGCCAAATCAACCAGTCAAATGGTCGGACCAATGTCAACAGGCCTTTGAAACATTGAAATCGTTATTCTCTCAAGCACCCATTTTGCGACATCCTGATCCAACGAAGAAATACATGGTGCAGGCGGATGCGAGTGATGTAAACATAGGGGCTGTCCTGTTACAGGAGAACGAAACCGGAGCACTACAGCCATGTGCATATACATCACGGAAGTTTACTACTACAGAGAGAGGCTGGGCGATATGGGAGAAGGAGGCCTTCAACATAAAATGGGCACTGAGTACTTGGAGGCATTTCCTGGAAGGGGCACAGGAGGTTTTTGAAGTGTGGACGGATCACTGAAATTTGGAAGCATTACAAAAACCAAGACAATTGTCTCCTAAGCAGGTCAGGTGGGCTCTGTACTTTAATCGATTTAATTTCAAATTAAAGTATGTACCGAAAGGACAAAATTTCATGGCGGATGCCTTGTCCCGGTTGCCCCAATATCAATCAACACAAGATATTATTATTCAACCCCTAATTGTTAACTCATCTAAAAATGTTGGTCAAGTGACTCGTTTAAAGGAAACAACCTATGACACAATACGAAACGCTACTACACAAGATGCTTGACTGAAAAAAAATTCCCATTCGTGTTCATTTAAATATGGTATAGCTTGGAGAGGGAATAAAGTGTACGTGCCAGCCAAGTGTAGAGACAAAATACTTACAAATTGTCATGATGTAAAACAGGCAGGACATTTTGGATTTTTAAAGACATTACATCGAACCCACCGTCAGTTTTGGTGGCCCAAAATGAGGGCTGATGTCGAACAGTATGTAAAGACATGCCATGTATGCGCAACATCTAAACCTAGAGTAGGCAAACCAATGGGACTATTGCAGACAGTATCAGAGCCAACACGTCCATGGCAAGATATAGCCATGGATTTTATTGTTGAATTGCCAGACAGCAAGGGATACACGGTAATATGGACCATAACTGACTTATTTTCAAAACAGGCGCATTTTGTCCCCTGTAAAGGCCTACTAGCGGCAGAACGATTGGCAGATATGTTTGTGACACAAGTGTATAGATTACACGGGGCACCCAGAAGAATAATATCCAACAGGGGGGTGCAGTTCACGGCGCGATTTTGGAGGGTGTTCCTCGCTTTGATGGGGTCTTCTCAGGGACTCAGCTCGGCATACCACCCGAGTACAAACGGAGCCGCAGAAAGAGCAAATGCCATGGTCGAATGATATTTAAGATCATATATCTCACATCAACAAAGAGAATGGGTAGATTTATTAGCGTTCCCGGAAATTGCTTACAACAACGCCCTGCATAGCAGTACCGGCTATAGTCCATTTTATATAGTACATGGTATGGAATTCGGCCCAAGTTCAGAATTCATCTGTCAAGAGGAAGACCCACCTGGTGTTAAAGAATGGGCAGAAAAAATACAAGGATGTTGGAATAACGTACAAAATCATTAGAAAAAGCTTCCAGAGAATATAAACTTCAAACAAACAAAAAACAGAAGGATATTAAACCCTTCCAGGTGGGAGATAAAGTGTATCTTTCTACCAAATATATCAAATTAAAATTGAACAGCCGAAAACTGGGTCCAAAATATTTAGGCCCTTTTGTTATAGTAAGAGTAATTAACCCCATGACCGTTAAACTCAAATTACCGTCATGGCTAGGGTGGATTCATCCTGTTTTTCATATAAATTTACTTAAAACAAGTATCCCTAGAAACCTCTGGGTTGCAACGAAACCCAGAGGTGACTTTAAACATAATTTGATTGCTGTTACCTGTTGTTGTGGTGTGGAAGACGAATAAAAAACTTCACTAAAGCTACAGGAGTGAATTGATATCTTATCGTTCACCCTCTCAATCTCGGACGAACAGCTGACATTAAGGCTTTATAGAGTGGTATTTGTGATCTTGATTGTATCCCTCTGTTAATGCAACTTAGGATTGTGTTGGCTTTTTTGGCGGCTGCTGCTGCACACTTCTGGCTCATATTTAATTGGCTGTCCACTAAGACTCCAAGATCCCTCTCTCAGTTACTGCTATTAAGCTGGGTTTCACCCAGTCTATATGTGTACTTTTGGTTTTTCTTGCCTAAGTGTAAGACTTTACTTTTTTCTACATTGAATTTCATGTTGCTAGATAGGACCCAGTGTTCAAGTCTGTCAAGATCTACCTGGATCTTGAGTCTATTTGTCAGCATTCCAGCAAACCTCCATTCCAACCAATAACTCCGAGACAGACATCTCTCAAAAGTTCCTTTTATTTGGATAGTAACTGGCCCATCTGTGGAATCCCGAATCTGAAAGTTTTGGGCTTCATTGCAAAAGTAAAAAACTACAAATCCATCCCCCATACCTATCACCACATCACATGGCCCAATCACCATCCGTCCCAAAATGAGATTTCCTTTTCACTATGCGCAACACTATGTGACCTTGCACCAGGAAAAGAATTTTATTTTGTCCAACTAGATATACTCAAATGAATTCCCACCCTCCCACTTTCCCAGGCTCAATTGTGGCAGCGTGGGAGCATTGAATCTCAATATGGCTTCCAAAGCTGACAATTCCTCCAGGGTGTTGGCTATTCCTGCCAGCTTAGTATCATCTGCAAATTTGGTAAGTTCCCCTTCTATTCCCTCATCTAAGTTGTTTGTAAAGTTATTGAAGAGTACTGGGCCTTGTGGTACCCCGCTGCTTACTTCCCTCCATGTAGACGTAGACCCGTTAAGGACTACTCCTTGAGTATGGTTTGTCAGTCAGTTACAAATCCATCTGGTGGTGATGCTATCTATCCCACTTTTTTCTAGCTTCCCAAGAAGTAGGTTTTGGTCTACTTCGTTGAATGCCTTGCTGAAATCTAAATATATTATGTTGACAGTATTTCACTGGTCTACTAATTTAGTGACTATGCCCCCCCACATGCCGTTTTGGCCAGCAGAGTGCTTCAGGAGGCTGTCCAGGTCAAAAATGGTCTGCACAGGGGCCATGTGCCCTGTGCCCAATTTTGACTGGCAAAGTGATTCAGGAGGCCGTCCAAGCTGAAAACGGGCCCCATTTTGGCTGCTAGAGGCACCATGCGCCAGTCCTTTGCTATTTAAGCACCCTGTAGGCCAGATGTGGCCCACGGGCCTTGAGTTTGACACCCCTGCTCTAAAAGATAATCAAACAGTGGGGAGAAGGAAGCTGACGTCATAGTGAAGTGGAACAGGGGAACGGGATCTCAGCTGAACTTATCCGATTTCTGCCTGCATGGAGGTTCCTATGGGCCAAAAGTCACCCTGGAGGGATGACAAAGATAGAGGGGAAGCCCCGTCTATCAGTGGTCACCAACTGGTGGGCCGCGGAAAAAATTTGGTGGTCCGCAGAAGAAATGGCCCCCAAAAGCAATTAATCTGGGCCGCGAGGGAAAACAAGGCTGCTCCACCCAAATGGCCCACCCACCCGCTGACCCACACCCTTTGGCTGAGCACAAAACTTACCTTGACTGAGACTGAGCAGTAGAGAGCCACGCGAGCTAGAACTGGAAGGTAAGACCAACGGCGGGGGAAGGAAATCTGCCCCGAGTTGGCTTGTTGATGGTGGGAAAGTTGGTCCCATATTCCAGAGCTGTAGTAGTCACAGGACTGGCCCTTTGGTCATCCCGGAGCAGCTCCTCCACCGGGATGACTACAGCTCTGAAATATGGGACCGGCCTGTGGTGGCTGGAATGTCCTGCTGCGTCTGTAGTGCAGAGAGAAGCAACCAGAGTCAAATCGGCCCCCTGCAAAGTGTTCTCTCTCTTGCTGAAGTGGTGTGAGAAACTTTGACCAGGCTCTCGAGAGAGGAGAGTGACTCCGGCTGCTTCTCTCATCTCTCTTAAGGGTTACCCCCCCCCCAAACCAGGCTAATTGGCCACTGACCCCAGCTCTGCTCCTTCCTGGCACATAGCCGTGGAGGTTGCCTGCTGAGCTGAACTGTGCGCGCCTGCGCGTGCTGCTCTTCCCCGGCAGGGGGAAGAGACCCCTCTCAGCTTGGACTCTGGGTTTGTGACTTGTATGTCTTAACTTGGACTGGGATGACTTTGCCTCACCCGCGGGACTGCCAAACAGAAGCTGCTGGCTCCTTTCTCCACATGCCAAATCTTACCACAGGAAAGAGAGCAGCTGGGGTATCAGTGTAGACGCTCTGTTAGTTCATAATCGCCCTTCCTGGAGAAGGAGGTGCTCGAGGAGGAGGAGGCAGTAGTGGAGAAGCAAACCAGGCATTAAAGACCTGGGATGAAAGGCAGCAGCTGCTGCTCGTGCTTCTGCCAGATGGCTGCAGCAAGTACCTGTTGCTGCCAGTGCCAAGAGGTGAGCATGTTAAGGCAACTGGGCGCTACCGCTACGGCAGCTTTGCCTGCGCCTCCGAGGCTTCAATGTTGGGAGAGGCAGCGAGGGCTGGAGGAGCTGAGAGATGCACACGGCTCCGTGTCCCTTTCCTTGCCTGCCTCCAGGTGAGGCTGGAAGAGCCCCATCAGCTTTTCCTCAGCTGCAGATCTGAGCTCTCTCAATCTTCCACCTGGGATCTGAAAGGAGCCCCCACCTGGTAAAGGAGGGAGAAGTTTCCTCTGACTTGGGGGGGATATGAAATGACAGAAGACCAGATTTGGGGGGGGCTCTGCTTTTCTTCCGTTTGAGGGGGAGTCGGTTCCTCCCCGTTCAGACCTTCCCAATCTCCAGGAACCATGTTGCTTCTTTTGAATCCCAGCAGTATTAAATCCTCCCTCTTTCCCCCAAAGGATGAGAGGCCCCTCCTTTCCCTTCACTCTGCCCCACAGTTCCCAACCTTGCCCCCCAAGACAGCCCCCACTTGCCCCCTGCCCCCCCATTCAGCCAGAGCACTGCCTTCCCTCCCCAGACAGGCCGGTCCCATATTCCAGAGCTGTAGTAGTCACAGGACTGACCCTTTGGTCATCCCAGAGCAGCTGCCCCAAAGGGCCAGTCCTGTGGCTACTACAACTCTGGAATATGGGACTGACTTTCCCATCATCATCAGTCTGCCCATCCTCATTTTCTTTCACTCAGACTGACCAAGCTTCTTGAGAGAAGGAACACAAAAGAGGTTCCTGGAAGGCTGTGTGTCTGGAGCAGGAGCTTTCTCTTGGGCCTCCTGCCCAGAGGCCAAGAGAAAGTGCCTGATCCGGACACCCAGAGCCCCAGGGTCAAGCTAGGTTGATGCTCTTTTTAGGTAAGTTTGACCTTAACTTTATTTTCTTTGACTGTAATATTTAATGGCATCAAATAATTTGATTTTGACAACTATCATTTCTTGTTTGGTTTTAGATTTGAATGGTTTCCATGATGAGTGAAAAAAAGCAAAGAAATATTTTTCATTTCTTTAGCAATACAAAAGATAATGTTACTAACGATAATAGTAACAACAACAATATGTGTACTTCACTTAACCATGAACTGATCAATGAATCAGAGCCTCCACAGTCCTCATCAGGCACCATTAGGAAGAACATTCAAACTGGAGGCGGAAAGAAGAAAAAACTCAAAGTATCAAGAAAATATGATTCGGACTACTTGAAATTTGGATTTATTCAAGAACCTGGTAGTGAGCTGGATCCACGGCCACTTTGTGTTGTGTGTTCTGAGAGTTTATCCAATGAAGGCATGAAACCTTCGAAACTCAGAAGACACTTGTGTTAGGAATATTTAGTCACCTAACAGCTATTTGGGTTGGACAATATATAAACCAGGATAGACATTTTAATACTGTCTCTTTAAGAGAATCATAAAAGTGTAATTGGGTGTGGTTTCTCAAATGGCCATAAGATGGAGCCAGAAACCTGGGTTGTCTTAGTCTTAGTCTCAGTGAGTCTCTGTTTCCTTCTTTGGAGAATATTGCTGTTTCTTCTAATTGACTGATATTCATGGATTTGATGTAAGTCTGATACTGAACTGTTTATGATACTGGACTTTGTTATTGGATTATCCCTGGACTGAAAACTGACTGATTTAACCTGTGAATGACTTTGGACTGCTTATTTTGAACTTTGCTTAAACCTTTATCGAAAGTAAAAAACCTATATTTACTGTACAGTGTATCTGTGTGCTGTGTGTGTATTATTCAACACTTCTCTCAAATACGTCTCCCTGTATGCGCTCATTCTCCTAATGAGGAATTACCTCAACAACTTGCAAACAAAACACCCAGACTTAGCCAACAAACCAGATGATTATTTTCAAAGAATGCGTGAAAATATGCAAAAGCAAGTAATTGCTTTAACAAAAATCACTGTTGAAGATAAGTCCTTATTAAAGGCTTCTTTTCTGATAGCACTTCAGATTGCAAAAAAATAAAAAGCCATATACAATTGGAGAAGATTTAATTAAGCCTTGCATGTTACAAGCCTGTGAAGAGGTTTTGGGAAAGCAGGCTGTCCAGAAACTGAAAGCAATTCCTATGTCCACTAACACTGTCAAGCGCAGAATTGAAGACATGGCTGAAGATATTTAAAATCAAGTTATAAAAATTGTGAAAAATGCACCATTTTATGCAATTCAGCTTGATGAATCAACAGACATAAGTAACAAGGAACTTCTCCTTTGTTTTGTGAGGATTGAGCGTGAAGGAGAGTTACAGGAAGAACTACTTTACTCGCTCAACTTGCCGGGTAGAACAACTAGCTCTGAGATTTTTGAAGCACTGAACAGTTATTTCCTTGAACACAGAATTGAATGGAAAAAATGTATTACAGGAATTGTTGCAAAGGTGAAAAAAATTGGTCAATCAGACATTTTGTCAACACACTGCATTATACATCGTGAGCAACTTGCAGCAAATTCAATGTCCCCAGAACTACACAAAGTGATATCAGATGTTATTAAAATTGTAAATGAAATTCGACACAAAGCACTCAATTCTCGAATGTTTGAGGCATTTTGTGAAGAAATGGGTTCCGAGTATACTCATCTTCTTCACACTTGAGGTGAGATGGCTGTCAAGGGGCAAAATACTAACCTGACTGTCGACACTTCCAGTTTGTCGGCTTCGGTGACAGCAGGGATTCGCCTTCTCTGCGATCCCTGCTGTGCTAGCCGCCTTGGTGCCTCCGATCCTGACGGATTTGGAGGCTAAGGCTGCCCTGTTGGGGCAGCTGAAGAAAGGGGGGATCCGGACAGGGGTTGTGGGGTATCACAACGCCCCCCCAGCCGGCAATAACCCCCTTCTCTCAAGACGGTGGAGCGGCGGTCTTTATGGCCGCCATAAAGAAGCCGGCAACTGGATAAAGAATGCGCAGGAGGAAGAAGGAGTTTTAAAACGAAAGTTTTTTCTTGGTCGAACTGGGACCTTAAGGACATATTTAACACCTGGGAAAGTATTGGCGTGGAAGCTATAAAGTTCCCGATTGATGTTTTCAGCTGCGAAGAAAAGTGACGAAAAGGGGAAGTTACTCTCCCTCCCTTATGGAATTAACAAATGGACAAGGGAAACCAGCCTTTTGATAGAAGGTAAAACCTAAACTCCTTTGTTATAAGTGGGAAGGGAGAGGCTTGGGAAAACAAATTTTTACTCTAAGACTTTGCTGGAGGAGATGCCTTGAAGATAAAGAGAATAGAAATTAATTCTAAGAAAGATTTAAAGCACAGATTGGACGTTTTTTCTTTCCCTAATTTGACTTCACCCCTAGAAGAGAAATTGTAAAAAGAAGAAGCTTGTACTCTGCCTGGACTGTTTGATGACTGTGGGATTTTGGGACTTTTGGGAACTGTTTTAAGTTTGGAAATAACTGATTGGCTTAATAATAAGAAGAGGATACAGAAAGAGAAGAAGAAACAGTTCAAAATGGCTCTATCTCTTGATGAACTAAAAAAACAATATTTAAAAATAAAGAAAGAAGGCAAAGATGTTATGGGAGAAGCCCTTTGTTTCCTAGATATGACGCTTGTCATGTGTCAGCAAATTAAACAACAGCTGGAAGAAGCCGAGGAAGAAGAAGCCATTTTTAAAGAACTAAACGGTGTGACTAAGAAAGAAAGGAGAAAGAGAGGAGCGAAAAGGAAGGACTTAAGAAATAAAAAAATGTTTATGAAAGAGAAAAAGAAGATGCAAAAACAACAGAATGCTAGAAAGCAAAAGGAAAGAGGAATGCAACAGAAAGGGGAAATCAAGAAGGCAGAGGTTTGGAGAGGAGGGGGTAAAAAGTTTAGGCGGGCTAAGAAGGAAAGGGAAAAGGGGGAAAAAGTTACAAAGATATAAAACAAGATAGAGAAAAGGAATTTTTTTTTAGGGATAATGGGTAATGTATGGGATTTTTTTTTTAAAAAAAGGGGGGATTCTGCAAAGTACACATGAGTATTGTAATAGTGGTATTTGTATTATAAGTAGATAATCAGAACTTTTTAAGATCTAATAAAAGACTAAAATATCAAGGTATAACTTTAAAAGGTTTAATAATGAATGATATTAAGTTTTAATAAAATACTAAAGGGAATGTTTAAAATATTAGTTTAAATATAGAGTTTAATGGATTAATGTGTTGACTGTTATGGATTTATTATTGTAGCATTGGTTTCTGAAATAGTAGAATGTACTAAGCAGAATCTGATTGGGATTTAGGTGTTATTTTAAATTTTAATTTAGGGGAATGATAGAAAGGCATCATACTCTGATTAGTGATTCCAGGGGAAACTATTCTTTTTTATATTGGAAATGAGACAGATGTAAATGGAGAAATGGACAAAAGATATAAAAATATTTTTCTTTAAAGCAAGATTAAATATATAAAACAGAATTAAGATGAGGCAAAAGTGGAGAGGAGTTATATAATAGATATAGAATGGTAAATAAGATGGGTAATGGTATATAAGAAGAGCATGAATTCAATTGAAGTCCATACAAAAAGAGGTAATCTGGGGCCAAGTTACTTTCTAGAATAAAGTTTTATGTTTTTATGTTTATGTCTTATGTGTGTGTGTTTAATTAAGAATTAAATAATAAAATATCGGAGGAAGACTAGATGAGAATAATTATAAACAAGCCAGAGGAAAATATAAATGTGATGACTGAATAGCAGATAAATTAGAAAGGAAATATGATTGAATAATGATTAAAGAGAAACAATGTGGAATTTGGTAAAGGGAATTTACGTGTTTATATGGAAATGGGATAAATTATAAGTACGTGATATAAAGCAATATGTTACCTGCCTTGTAAAGATCTACAATGGAAAGAGGTTTTATGTTTTTAATGTTTAATGATGTTTTGTTTTGTTTGTTTGTTTGTAAAATCAATAAAACTTGCTTTAAAAAAAAAATACTAACCCGACTGTTTGCCCTGCGTGAAGAAGTGAAAGTATTTTTCTGCCAGCAAAATAATCCAAAATTTCAAGATCTCTTGTCCAACGATGAGTGGGTAGCCAAGCTTGCATACCTGGCAGGGGTTATTATTTTTTTTGTTAAATGAACTAAATTTATCTTTGCAAGGACAATTTCAGGACGTGTTCGAACTATGAGGTAAAATGGATGCTTTTCAAAAGAAAATATTACTGTGGCAAAAGTGGTTGGCTGAAGATCTACAAATGTTTTCAAATTTTGATGAGTATATGAGAGAGAAAGATGTCAACTGGCAGGTGGTAACCATTGTTCAACAGCACTTACAGTCACTCACAGAATCTTTTGGTTGTTATTACCCAAACAAAGATCCCAGACATGTCAGGGCGGAGCTGGTGTTGTGGCAGTACGACGGGGGATCTTGATCCTCCAAGATCACCATCAATATCTCAGCTGCTGGTAGGTCCCAACAGACCTAAACCGTCCTGTAGAGATGGTGATTGACAAGGGCACGTCCTGTTGATCCAAGGGACACCGCAAAGTCCCTGGTTGATCCAGGAAAAGCCCTTTTTCCCTGTGGCGGAGAGGCAGGCTTCCAAGCTGATGAAGCTGGGACAGCTCCGGAATGGAAGAGATTGGAAAGAAAGTGTGTCAGTTTGGTGAGATGAACTTTTACTTATTATTTCTTGGAGAGAACACCCTGAAAAAATTAAAGTGGACTAAAAGTGAAGAGAAAAGAGTTTAAGCGGCGTGATTAATTTTCAAAGTGAAAGTTTTTTTTCTTTTTTCCCCCTTTTTATTGGAATTCTGAACTTGGCAAAGCTGTTTAACTTTAAGCTGAACTGGGACATTTTAATCTTTTTATTTCTGTTTGTATTTCTTTCTCCTTCTTTTAACAATCCTTTTGAAAATTCTTTTTTGATTAAGACTCCTCTGCTTGATTTAAGATTTATTTTTCTCCTTTTTTAAAACAAAAAAGGGAAAATATTTTTTTTTTTTAGTTCCTTGCTGTAGATTTAGGAGGGGGAAGTGAAAGTTGTTGAGGTAATTCCCCATTAGGAGAATGAGTGCACACAGGGAGACATTGTGAGAGTGGTGAGGAAGCCCTTACTGATAATAAATTAAATTTTAGTTTAGGTACATATAACATAGTTAAATTTTCGTTTATACAAGAACAAGAGGCAGTACCTTCACCTGCTGCTTTAATCTTCCATCCATTTGCCAATGATACATGTTGTTTACTCGTAGGCATCTTTACAAACCTCTATTTTTATTAATGCATTGCGATGCACCACTATCAACAACCCACAAATCATGGTTTACAGTTGAATTGCTAGACATAGCTAAATTAACATTCTTCTTAACTTTCTGGTGATTACCAGTATTCTGTTTTTTTCTCTTCTTACAGAATCTAGCTATATGTCCCTTAGCCCCACAAGAAAAAACATTTCCTAACAGTATAGGCAGTTGAAAACAAATCCTCTTCTTGTGGTTGTTTCTCTCTCAGTTGGCCTCCTTCCTGCCTTCTTCTAGCCTCTTCTAACAATCGTCCGGTTATGTCAGTCAATGTCAGTTCATCTCTGGGCAGTACTTCCAGTGAAGATACGTAATCATCATAACTTTCATCCAGTGAGGAAAGAATGATGTAAACTTGATGCAGCTCTGAAAATATTAGTTCCTTTTCATGTAGCTCTTGAAAAGTTATTTTCATGAAGTTCAAATGAGCTAACATATCTCCACCTTTCAGAAGACGTGCTCTAAACAGTTTATGTCTAAGAGGTATGTGTGCGCCTACACTGTCACGAACATAAATCCTCTTCAAATTCTCCCAACACCTAGCAGCAGACTAGCTACTGGTCACTCAGTGTTAGTCCAATTGTACAAAGAGCTCGTTCGTTGTTTCGTTTAAAGTCAGCTAACTTTTTGGCATGGTCCTCATCATCTGGATTCCAAGCATTTACATCTGGTGGATCTTGAACTACATACCATAACCCTTCTCTACGCAGAGTAGACTGCACTTCATAGACCAGGAAACATAGTTTGTTCCATCCAACTGGGTTATCAGTGATAGACTTGTTGACAGGTCTTGTGCCATCTTTACCAGGACAGTAACCCACAATTGAACAGAAAAACAGCTGTCTGTATATGGTACTGTGTATTCACACCAACTCTCAGTTATCTGAGCCTGGTATGGCCTGGGCCCATAACCAGTGTTGAAGTAATTCCCTGTTAGGAGAATGAGTGCACACAGGGACACGTAGTGAAAGTGGTGAGGAATAACACACAACCAGCACCCAGCTACACTGTATAGTAAAATGTAGGTTTTTACTTCCAGTAAACAGTTAAGCAATGTCCAACAAACAGTCCAAGTGATACACAGTTATAGCAGTCAGTTTTCAGTCCAGGGATAATCCAAATATCAAAGTCCAGTATCAAAAACAGTTCAGTAAATAGACTCACATCAAATCCAAGAATAACGACAATCAGCAACAGTCAATAAGGAAATGCAGGAATGGCAACACTCTCAACAACAGGACTAAACAACTCAGGTTTCTGGCTCCATCTTATGACTGTTTGAGGAACCACACCCATTTACAATTTCAGCATTCCCTTAAAGAGACAGTATTAAATGTCTATCCTGGTTTATATATTTCCAACCCAACTGTTAAGCAACTATCATTCCTAACAAAAGTGATGGAAAATAAGTAGCATTGCCACCCAGAGGCTTGGATACATTGTTTTTTTTTTTTCTTTCACTAGTTTGTGTTACAACCAAGGAGTCTGAGCTTTGTATTGGAAAAGATAGAGATGAGCATGACAGTTTGTTTATACAGGTGCTCATTTGTGAACAGATAGCTGGAGTCTGGAGTTGAAGTTGAAATAAAGAAGGTTGAAGTGACCTTGAAAAACTCTGAGCTGTTTTATCAAAGAGCCTTGGATATTTGGTGGCAGAGGCTTGTTTTATATTGGAATTGCTTTTTACCTTTTGCCTCCCTTTCTACGCCCCACCCCCACTAGTTGGTTTTTTTTCTCTTTACTTGGATTTTTGACTTTTTAAAACAGGAACCAGAATGTAAATCTTTTATTTTTGTTTTCTTTTTGTTTATTAAGAGGAACATATAGAATTTTTCTCTTTTCCCCTTTTTGATTTTTGATTTTTTACTTTTTACATTTACCATTACAACTAACTGGATTAAGGTATACAAGTGCCTGAAGACCTTCTTTTTCCTTTTTTCCTTTGGAGTGGCAACTGTTTGCCTTCATCCTTTTTTTTCCTTTTTTCCTTTTTCCTTTTTTCCTCTTTTTTTCTTTTTTCTTTCTTTTTCTTTACAGATAAGCATTAGAAGATGAGTAGAAAGACAACAGCTCCAGCTTCTTCGATACCAACCCCCTCACCATCTGGAGGACAATGATCTATACAGACAATATTACAACAGGAAAAAGAGAAAGAGAAGGAAGTGACATTACAGATGATTATGCAAGGAATTCAGAAGATTGAGCAAAAAATTTAAAAGACAGATGAAAAAGTGGAAAATATTCAACAGATGATGATGAAATATGAAGACAGATTTTAACAAATTGAAGAAGAAGATATACAAAGAGGTAAGAAAATTGGAGACATTGATATTCAATTGAGCAATGTCGAGAAGGGCAGATGTGAACCATTAGGATGGGAAATAGATAAGTCAGAATTTTATCTAAGATTTCAAAATATAGAAGAAGGAAAAGGTGAAAACCTTGCTGAAATAATGGCAGAAATATTGGCAGAAGCACTGGAAATAACCAAAGAAAAGATGATGGATGGGATGGATGAAGTGTTTCATGTCCATACAAGATATGCAATGAGGAATAGACTACCAAGAGAAGTTCACATTAGATTTACTAAGATTATTAAGACACAGATACTCCAGGTGGTGAGAGAGAAAGTACTAAACTATAAAGACAAATAAACTGTGGTGCTGAAACAGATACCAAGAAGAGTAAGAGAGATGAGAAGAGAATATTTATTCTTGACTAAAGAGTTGCTTAAAAGAGGAATAAACTACAGATGGTTGATGCCAGAAGGACTTAATTTGGCTACTAAAAGAAGGAAAGTATTTCACAAATTAGAAAAATTAAAATTGGAGATAATCTGCTTACAAGAGGTACACATTAAAAAACAACATGAATATGTACTAAAACAAGGAAAACTAGGGAAATTATTTACATCGCTGGCACAATCCAAAAAAGAGACGTGGTATTATATATTAAAGAAACAACTTTGGCAGAACTAATCTACACAGATGATGATGGAAGGATTTGGTGGTGGAAATAATGGATAATAGCGTTAAAACACTTTTAATTGCAATTTATGCCCCGAATGATAAACAAGGAGAATTCTACAGAAAATTACATACGAAAATAATTGAATTGGACTATGTTAATATTTGTATGATGGAAGATTTTAATGGAATAATTCATGACCGGTTGGACTATAAAACACAGAAAACAACAAAAGAAGTTAGAAAGATACTACCAAAATCCTTCCTTCAAATAACAGAATAATTTAATTTAAAAGATGCATGGAGAGAGAGAAATATGGAAAGTAAGCAATATACTTTTTATTCAAACAGGCATACATCCTGGTCTAGAATAGATATGATATGGATGTCAGCAGAACTATTGACTAATGTACAACAGATTGAAATAGAAACAAGCACAGTTGGGTTGGCAATATATAAACCAGGATAGTTATTTAATACTGCTGTATCTTTAAGAGAATGCAGTAATTGTGATTGGCTGAGGCTCCTCCGACAGCCATAAGATGGAACCAGAAACCTGGTTTGTTCTCTTCTTGCATTTCCTTGTTGCTTTTTGCCTGAACGTCATTCTGCTTGGATTGCTGTGAGTCTTGCAAACTGTTAGCAAACTCTGTTTACTGAACTTTGTTTATAATATTGGACTTCGTTTTTGGATTATCCCTGGACTGATTGTATTGAATACTACCTGCTTCAATCGTGTATGATTTGGACTCTTTGTTGGACTTTGTTTACCCATTTACTGGAAGTAAAACCTACATTTTACTATTCAGTGTATCTGTATGCTGGTTGTGTGTTATTCAACACCACTCTCACTAAGTTTCCCTGAGTGCACTCATTCTCCTAACGGGGAATACCTCAACACTGGTTATGGGCCCAGGCCATACCAGGCTCAGATAACTGAGAGTTAGTGTGAATATGCAGTACCATATACAGACAGCTGTTTACTGTTTAATCATGGGTTACTGTCCTGGTAAAGAAGGCACAAGACCTGTCAACAAGTCTATCACTGATAACTCGGTTGGATGGAACAAACTATGTTTCCTGGTCTAAGAAGTGCAGTCTACTTCTGCGTAAGGAAGGGTTATGGGCTGCAGTTCAGGATTCACCGGATGTAAATGCTTGGGATCCAAATAATGAGGACGATGCCAAAAAGTAAGCTGACTTTAAACAGAACAAAGAACAAGCTCTTTGTATAATTGGACTAACACTGAGTGACCAGCAGTTAGTCCATATTCATGAAGAGTCTGCTGCTAGGTGTTGGGAGAATTTAAAGAGGATTTATGTTTGTGACAGTGTGGGTGCACACATACATCTTACACGTAAACTGTTTAGAGCACGTCTTCTGAAAGGTGGAGATATGTTAGCTCATTTGAACTTCATGAAAATAACTTTTCAAGAGCTACATGAAAAGGAACTAATATTTTCAGAGCTGCATCAAGTTTACATCATTCTTTCCTCACTGGATGAAAGTTATGATGATTATGTATCTTCACTGGAAGTACTGCCCAGAGATGAACTGACATTGACTGACATAACCGGACGATTGTTAGAAGAGGCTAGAAGAAGGCAGGAAGGAGGCCAACTGAGAGAGAAACAACCACAAGAAGAGGATTTGTTTTCAACTGCCTATACTGTTAGGAAACGTTTTTCTTGTGGGGCTAAGGGACATATAGCTAGATTCTGTAAGAAGGGAAACCAACAGAATACCGGTAATCACCAGAAGGCTGAGAAGAATGTTTAGCTATGTCTAGCAATTCAACTGTAAACCATGATTTGTAGGTTGTTGACAGTGGAGCATCGCAGTGCATTACTAAAGATAAAGGTTTGCAAAGATGTCCATGAGTAAACAACATGTATCATCGGCAAATGGTTGGAAGATTAAAGCATCAGGTGAAGGTACTGCCTATTGTTCTTGTATAAACGAAAATTTAACTATGTTATATGTACCTAAACTAAAATTTAATTTATTATCAGTAAGGGCTTTAGTTAATATTGGTTATCTAGTAACCTTTAGGGGAGATAACTGTATAATAGAGAAAGAGGGTAAAAGGGTTACTGCTACTTTAGAGAATGATTTATATGTGATACATGATGACCAGTTGCAGATGGCTAACTCGGTTTATAACAATCTTAAGCCACATGACGAATGTATACATTTACTGCATAGACATCTGGGGCACATTAATTTCAAGATGTTGAAACAAATGGTCAAATTGTCAGAGGGAGTAAAATTAAAACCCTGTAGCAAGTACTTAAACTGTAATGCCTGTAATCAGGAGAAAAGCAAGGTTACTCCAGCAAACAGACTGAATGGGTTTAAGACCAAAGAACCATTAGAGGTTGTGTTTGCAGACATAATTGGTCCTAAGAAACCCAGTTTGGGAGGTGCCTGCTATATTTTGAGTATTTTGAGTATGGTTTCTGCTATTTAATGAAAAACAAAACAGAAACGTTCCAACATTTCTTTAATTGGCTAAGGTTTGCAGAAAGAAAAAATGAAACATAAGGTAATTACTTTAGTTACTGATAATGGGACTGAGTTTATTAATAATAGATTCCAAACGATGTTGAAATTGGCTGGTATTGAGCATAAGCATTCTGCACCTTACAGGCCACAACATAATTCTTTTATAGAATGAAGAGGGCAAATGTTATAAGCCATGGCTTGCACTATGTTATCCAATTCAGATTTGCCTGAAACACTGTGAGGTGAAGCCATAATGTGTAGCAACAATGTGGTAAACAATGTGGTAAACACAACAACTGGTGAATTGCCATTCACTCGGTGGCATGGCAGAAAACCAAATTTAAGTTATCTACACACATTTGGAGCTCCAGCATGGGTGCATATTCCCGCACAAGTAAGACTTAAAGGGCAACATAGAGCTAGGAAATTATTTTTGGTAGGTTATGAGGCCAACCATAGATCGTTTAGATTCTGGGATCCAGGCACAGTTAATATTTACTGTAGCGCTAGTGCTAAATTTCTTGAGCATGATGGATGGCATAAACTAGAACAGGAACCTAACAATGATGTTGTTATCGACACCCAGGTAGTCCCTAACGATGAGATAGTTAAACCATCAATAGCCATTAAAGAGGAAGAACAGGCACAGGAGGAGGTAGAAGAACAGGAGCAGGTGGAACAGGAGAGTCCACCAGTAAGCCCTGAGTTACCTAGACGTTCAACCCATGTAACACAACCACCAGATAGATATCAGGCTAGTATAGTATGCCAAGTAAATATAGTTCCTACTAACTATAATGAACTGAAGCTGTATCCTGCTAAGGATCAGGCTGCTTGGCAGGAAGCAATGGATAAGGAACTGAAATGCTTACAAAGGTTGGAGGTATATGAAAATGTCAGGTTACCACCAGGTGAGCATGCCATAGGATGTAAGTGGATTTATAAAATTAAGACAGGTGTGGATGGGACTGTTACCCATAAAGCCAGGTTAGTAGCACAAGGATTCGATCAGTCAGTCAACAACTACGACGAGGTGTTTGCACCTAGTCTGAAAGCTACCACATTATGAACAGCATTAGTGTGGGCAGCTAAGAATAAATATACAATAAACAATTTAGACGTGGAGATGGCATATCTTCATGCATTGTTGCAACATACTATATATTTAAAGAAGCCTTTGGGGATAAAAACTGATAAAAAAACTGCTGGAGATTAAAAAAGAGTCTTTATGGCTTGAAGCAATCAGGATATGAGTGGAACCAGTGCATAGTGAAGGAATTAACAAAGATATGTTTTGTAGCTGGCATGGCTGATCCATGTTTATTCAAAAAGGAAATTGATGGTGTATTTTCATTGTTGCTATTGTTCACTGATGACATAGCATTAATCACCAAAACTGAACAAGAAACTACTGGGATTATTTCACTGATAGAGAAGAAATTTAAAATAAAACATTTAGGTGAGATTAAACAGTATCTTGGTTTGAAAATAGATAAAACTAAGGGAGGCTACAAAATCTCACAGGCAGATAAAATTAACCAGTCACTGAAGAACTTTAAAATGGAACTTTGTAAGCTGGCTAAGACGCCAATGAGCCAGGAGTTTAACCACAGTGATGTATGTTAGGAATATAAGTCACCTAACAGCTATTTGGGTTGGAAATATATAAACCAAGATAGACATTTTAATACTGTCTCTTTAAGGGAATGCTAAAAGTATAATTGGGTGTGGTTCATCAAACAGCCATAAGATGGAACCAGAAACCTAGGTTGTCTTAGTCTTAGTCTCAGTGAGTCTGTTTCCTTCTGTTGGAGAGTTTTGCCGTTATTTCTAATTGACTGATATGCCTGGATTTGATGTAAGTCTGATAATGAACTGTTTTTGATACTGGACTTTGTTATTGGATTATCCCTGGATTGTAAACTGACTGATCTTACCTGTGAATGACTTTGGACTGCTTGTTTGAACTTTGCTTAAACCCTTATGGAAAGTAAAAACCTACATTTACTGTACAGTGTATCTGTGTGCTGTGTGTGTATTATTCAAACACTACTCTCAAATACGTCTCCCTGTATGCTCTCATTCTCCTAACGGGGAATTACCTCAACAATGTGTAAAATCCTGTTTTTGATAAAGTCATTTATCAGTCATTGATTGGTAGCTTATCCTATCTCCATAATTGGTCTAGGCCAGACATAGCATATATTGTCAACCAATTATCCAGGTTTAATGCTGAGCCAACTGAAAGGCACTGGCAAGATGCTAAGCGTGTTGAGATATCTTAAACAAACGATGCATTATGCATTATATTTGGACCCTAAGGATGAACTAAGTTTAACTGCATATGCCGATGCAAGTTTTGCTACAGACGTACCTACATGTAATTCAACGTCAGGCACTGTGGTGTTATTAGGAAAGGTGTTAATTGGATGGCGGTCTATTAAAAAAAAATATCTTAAGTTTATCAACAATGGAGGCTGAATTCTCATGTTTGTCTCTATTATGTACGGAATTAGTATGTTATAAACAACTAATAATAGATATGGGAATTAATGTTAAGGAACGTATTGTTGTATATGAAGACAACCAATCAGCAATTCAGATGGCTTCCAATCTTGCTGTTAAGACAAGATCAAAACACACCAATCTATGATATCTGACTGTGAGACAATGTGTTCAAAGTAAAATGATTATACTGGAGTACTTCATGTCAGAGAATAACATTGCAGATGATTTTACAAAAGCCCAAGGCACTGTAAAACATAAGGCTTGCTGTGAGGAATATGGACTTAAACTGTCAGGTTTTATATATTGTCCTACCCAAAGGGGAGAAAGTTAGGAATGATAGTCACCTAACAGTTGGGTTGGCAATATATAAACCAGGATAGTTATTTAATACTGTTGTATCTTTAAGAGAATGTTGTAATTGTGATTGGCTGAGGTTTCTCCAATGGCCATAAGATGGAGCCAGAAACCTGGTTTGTTCTCTTCTTGCATTTCCTTGTTGCTTTTTGCCTGAACGTCATTCTGCTTGGATTGCTGTGAGTCTTGCAAACTGTTAGCAAACTCTGTTTACTGAACTTTGTTTATAATACCGGACTTCGTTTTTGGATTATCCCTGGACTGATTGTATTGAATGCTACCTGCTTCAATCGTGTATGATTTGGACTCTTTGTTGGACTTTGTTTACCCATTTACTGGAAGTAAAACCTATTCAGTGTATCTGTATGCTGGTTGTGTGTTATTCAACACCACTCTCACTACGTTTCCCTGAGTGCACTCATTCACCTAACTGGGAATACCTCAACAAGTTTGGAATAGTGGGGCTCAAAACAAAAGGGGTGCTTTTTAAAGCTTCTTGAAAAAAGTGGTGACTAAGTTTCAGAGCTATTGAAAGATCTGGAAAAGACTGGAAGAAACTATTATAAGGGAGTTAATTTTAAATTAAAAGTCTGGACTGACTATTTCTACTGTTTGAAGGCTATTATACATATATTTTAGTATTTTTGGATTGTTATTTACTTTGAAAACTTTACTTTGAAAACACTAAGAAAATATATTTTAATAGCGCAGGAATAGTAAAGAGCAAGGGTGCCACCTACTGGCTGAAAGAAGTTATAAGAAGTGAAAGTGGCTCTATTTTTGTTATGGATATAGAGGACCTTGGAAACTTTTAGCTACGAAGTTTTTTTATTGCTGGCTACCGATAACTGCTGAGATGTTTGTCTCTAAACATCTCAGAGAATATTTGAGAATAGCAAATATTTTGAGCTGTGAAGAACTGAAAACAGAAGGAGTAATGTGTACAGTGAACTTGGAAACAGTATGTATATGTGTATGTATGTGTATATGTGTTTGTGTGTGTCTGTATTCTTTTGAAATGAAAGCTGACTGATGTGTCGAATATCTGGACATACAGTAGGTTTTGGGGTCCTGGTGGATTACAAATATTAACTGTTAAAGTGAAAGGAACAAAGTGATTTTGGTTGAAATATAAAGGACAAAGGAGAAAGAAGATTGTACCTGTTAGGAATGTAAGTCACCTAATAGTTGGGTTGGAAAATATATATACCAGGATAGACATTTTAATACTGTCTCTTTAAGAGAATGCTAAAACTGTAATTGGGTGTGGTTCCTCAAATGGCCATAAGATGGAGCCAGAAACTTGGGTTGTTTAGTCCTGTTCTCCTGTTGCTGAGAGTGTTGCTGTTCCCTATTGACTATTGACTGATCATAGTTCTTCTTGGATTTGATGTAAGTCTGTTACTGAACTGTTTTTGATACTGGACTTTGTTATTTGGATTATCCCTGGACTGAAAACTGACTGCTTTAACCATGAATGACTTGGACTGTTTTGTTGAACTTTGCTTAACTGTTTTACTGGAAGTAAAAACCTACATTTTACTATACAGTGTATCTGTGTGCTGTTTCTGTGTTATTCTTCACCATTCTCACTACGTGTCCCTGTGTGCGCTCATTCTCCTAACGGGGAATTACCTCAACAGTACCTGCAATTGTTTTTACTGGACATATAGACATAGTCTGTGAAAATATTGACTTCTGAGGAGATTTACAAATATAAATAAGCTTGGCAAGGTGATTTTAACAAATAGTTTGGACTGATTTTGGATCCGAGTGGATTCTCTTTGTATTGACTTGGATAGTCATTTAGATTTGTCAGATACCTTGCCAGATATTTTGGATTATAATAAATTGGAAGAGCTGATGGACTAAGGTGGATTATAAATTTAAATTGTTAAAAGAAGACCAGAAGAAAACTTTGGTCCCTAAAGAAAATTCTTTTTTTTTTTTGGTTGTAGGTGGATTTGTTGGACTGACGAATCTTGTGTACTACAGAGATATATGACTGCAAAATTGGGAGGATTGGGAAACTTAGATTTTGGCTAACCTCTTCAAGTATTACACTAGCTTGGGGATTGAGAAAGTATTTTTATTTGTCAAGAGTATTCATTTACTGGCAGAAACATAGTTAACAGAGTCAGTGAGTAGGCATAGTAACAGACCAGCCAATGGGAGCTGACCTGGAAAGTGAAACTAGAATCTCTGTGTTTTGCTCCTGGCGACTGAAGTTGAGTTACTTGTAACATGTTTACTGCTGTTTGAGTTTGCTCCATGTTGAAGAAATCTACAACTGGTTTGTAAAATTTACTTAATATGTTTATAAAGAGGTTAAATGAAGCATCAGCCATCTGTGTTTATTTTTCTGTTGCTGAATTAACACTGCAAAACTCTGAACAGGTTATGTGCCCAGGTGCCCAGAGAAAAGACTGAATTGTAATTAAAGGTGAGAGACTGCCTGTTTTAAAAGTAAGAAACAGGGCTTTTGGCTTCGCAGGATGGCTGGAAAATTTAAAGAGAGCTCTCTACCCCATTTGGGTCAGAAAAACTATATTATTTGGGCTGCAAAGATGGAATGTTTCCTGAAAGCTAAAGAGCTGTGGAAAATTGTTGAAAATCCACCCCAGGCACCACTGAATGATGCAGATCAGAAGCTGCATGATAGAGCATTTGCTTATATCATCTTAAGTTTAGAAGATGATCAGTTTATCAATGTAGCTGATTTAAAGACTGCAAAGGAAGTCTGGGATAAATTGAGGACTGTTCATGTGACTGTATCTGCATGCAACATCGTGCAATTATCAAGAAAGTTATATAGAGCTCGTTTGCAGCCAGGAGATTCAGTGGAACAGCATCTTGTTCATATGCAAACTTTGTTTGTGGAGTTAGAACAACGTGGGATGAGGATTCCGGAATCTCAAAAAAGTAGTACTAGTTTTGAACAGCCTAGATGAAACGTGGGACATTGTTTCTGCTGTGTTTGAATGCAAATCAGAGCAGGAATTGAGTTTAGAAGCTCTGAAAGCATGTCTGATAGCTGAAGAGCAGAAACGTCATTATAGAAAAAGCCTCAAGGAAAAATTCCTGAGGAGGGGGCCCAAGAGGAGCAAGGGAAATTTCCACAGCCAGACTGTCTGCAGAGAGCAGCACAGAGATAGAGGCCTTGTAGAGACCAGAAGAGCAGTAGAAAATATCAGATTACAGCTAAGCAGAAAGCCCAGCAACAAAAGAGGTGCTTCGTTTCAACTCACTTAAAGACAGACAGTTTACTGCAAGAAAGACAAATTGATGGACAAATTGCAACAGCAAAAGTCAATTCTTGCAGGAGAAATCAATGGCTGATAGACAGTGGGGCTAGCCAAACGATTATTAATAATGCTAAACTGTTTTACAGGATCGATGCAACTGCAGGAGACACAGTAGCCTTGGCAAATGGCAAGAAGGCTAAAGTCATTGGAAGAGACAGTGTGCAAATTCCATATTTGGAAACAAGGTTTAATAATGTTTTATGTGTGCCAGAAATGGAACATAATTTCATGAGTGTCTCTAGTTTAGACAAGCAAGGATTTGAGACCACATTTGTAAATGGGCAATGTCTTATAAAGAAAAATGGAATTGTATGTGCAAAGGGCATAAAGCAAGATAACCTTTATATGTTACAGGGACAAAAAGTTCAACATTTGGCAATGTTGCAAAACATGATTCATGTGTTCATCTTTTGCACAGGAAACTGGGTCATGTCAACTTTAAAGTTGTTCAAAAGATGGACCAGTATGCAGAAGAATTGCATGTAAAGGGATGTAAGGCATATTTGGATTGTGCAGTATGCAAAATGTTTGATCACGGGAAAGAGACTTGAGACCAGTGTGACTTTTCAGCTCTTTATTTAATGTATAGGTCTGTGCTGGACCTCGGAGCCGCGGCAGCCCTTCTTATAGGGATTCCCCACGGCTCGCCAGCCAATAACAGTTCTTTGAATCTCCCGCGATCGGACTGGCCAATCGCGGGCAATTCTCAGTGACCAATCCGGACAGGTCTCCCTGGGCCAATCAGAGAGGGGGTCCTCCAAGTATGTTAATATGGAACACCCCTCCCCTCTTGGTTCAGTCCAACCTACGTAATGTAGTCCTGTAGGTAGGCGGGGCTTTTGATGTGCCTACTTGACCTGCGCAGCTTAGTTGAGTTGTTGTCGTCAGCCGGTTCGGATGGGATCTTCATTTCTCCTGTCCTCTTTGATGGAATCTCCTGGAAAGGTGAGTCAGTCCTGCCACGGCCACCCGGTCTACCCGGGTTGGCTTCGGCCCTGCCGCTCCCGCCTGGTTGTTCCGGGTCAGTTGAGTAGGCTTGGCTGCTCCTTCTAGGAGAGGCTTCCTGTCGGTGTTCTGCGGCCGGTTCTCTTCTGTCAAAGTTGTCTGCTGGTAAGTAGTGCTGGTTTATTTTCTGACCTGTTGGTGTTGGTGGGCGGTGTTCTGTTTGCATTGCCGGAGGGTTTCCCCCTCCTTTTTGGTTAATGTTGGGGTTTTCTATTTGTTGTTGTGTTGTCAGGGGGATTTTCTCTCCCCTTTGTGTAGTGTTTGGGGGTTTCCCCCCCCTCTGGTTTTTTTATTCTTGTGTGTTTGGGGTGGCATGTATTGTTTATTTGTGTTGTCTGCGTTGTTGGTGTTCCTTTCGGCTGCTCTTGACCTCAGCTGGTCGATGTGCCTCTTCCAGCTTCTCCCGTCCTCCGTTACCAGCCGATATGACCGGGGGCCCCTACCTGGGTTATTGTGGCTGGTATCCAGAGTGGGTCCCTGGCAAAGTTTTTTGGGTATACCGAGTCCCCTGGTGTGAAGTTGCGGTGTTTGCTGGACGAGTCTGGTGGTTTTTCGGAATTATATGTCGGGTGCAGTCTGTCTAGGTGTGATCATAGCTTTCTGCCCATTAGGAGTTCTGCTGGGCTTTTGTTGGTTGTGGAGCTGGGTGTAATGTGTTGTATTGTCAGTAGTTTATTTATTTTGTCGTGTATGTTCCCTGTGTCCATTTTTTCTAGTGCGTCTTTGGTGTACCTGACCATGCGTTCCGCCCGCCCATTCGCCGCCAGGTGAGCGGGCGCTGTTAATGCGTGCCTTATGCCCTGTTCTGCTAAAAAAATTTCAAATGACAACGCCGTAAATTGTAGCCCGTTGTCCGAGACTAGTAGGTTCGGTAGTCCGTGGGTTGCGAATAGTTTAGTTAATTTTTTTATAACGGCTTCTGTAGTTGTCGTTTTCATGATGCTGACCTCCAGCCAATTGGAGTAAGCGTCGACAGTTATTAGGAACGTATGTCCTTTTGTGGGTCCCGCAAAATCTATGTGAACCCTTGACCAGGGCCCCCTGGGTGTTTCCCACTCGAGGGTCGGTGCAGCGGGGGGGTTGGTCTGGATCTTTGGCATTTGCCACATGTTGCCACCCATGTCTCGATGGTTTTGTCCATCCCCGGCCACCAGACGTAGCTCCTGGCCAGGGATTTCATCTTTACGATGCCTGGGTGTCCCTCATGCAGCATGTCTAATACCCTCGTTTGCAATGTTTCCGGAACCACCACTCTGTCCCCCCATAATAAACATCCCTTTTGAGTAAATAGTTCAATCTGTCGGTTCCGGAAAGGTTTAAAGTGGTCGCCCCCCTCGGTTTCCGGCCATCCTTTTTCCACCCAGCTCAAGACCCGCACCAGTTTCCTGTCTTTAATAATCTCTCTGGCGATGTCTGTCACAGTCATTGGTGGGTTGGCCAGTGTCTCTATCTGTAGGGTGGATGTGGTGGGTGCTGGGTCGTCTTCCAGGTCCGGCAGGGGGGAACGGCTTAGTGTGTCTGCGTGCAAGATGCTTTTCCCGGGGCAGTGTATTAGTTGATAGTTGTAGGCGGCAAGGAACTCGGACCACCTTGTCATCCGCGGTGACAAAATGTTAGGGGTGGCCTTGTTCCCTGCCAGGATCCCCAGGAGTGGTTTATGATCGGTGATAAGGGAGAAGGTTCTACCGTACAGGTACTCGTGGAACCGCTTCACGCCGGTGATCGCTGCTAGCGCCTCCTTGTCCAGCTGGCTATAGTTCCTCTCTGCCCCGGACAATGTTTTGGAAAAATATGCAATTGGCACTTCTCTCCCGTCCAGCAGAGTGTGGCTCATGATGGCTCCGACGCCAAATGGCGAAGCGTCGCAGGTCACCGTCAGCGGTAGGGTTTCACTATACTGTATGAGGACTGATTCCGATGTTAGGAAGTCTTTTATTTTCTGAAATGCGGTTTCTTCCCGCTTGCCCCAGGACCATGTGGCTGTCTTGTCCAGTAATCTATGAAGGGGCTCCGCCGTTGTTGCCTTCTGTGGCAAGAAAACATTATAAAAGTTAATAAGTCCTAGGAAAGCCTGTAGCTCCGCTTTATTCTGTGGTCTCGGAGCTTCCCTGATGGCTTTAACTTTCTTCTCTGTGGGGTGGATTCCTTTTTTGTCAACCAGGTACCCCAGGAATTCTACTTTTTCTGTGCATAGTTGACACTTCTCTTTTTTAACTTTTAGTCCTGCATCTTTAAATTTTTGCAGGACCTCCCTGAGGCGGCTCCCCAATTGGCTTTTGTTTTTTGCTGACACCAATACATCATCGAAGTAGGGCACCACCCCTTTTATTCCTTGCAATAGTCGTTCCATTAAACTCTGGAAAGTATTTAATGAGAATATTTCATTCATTCAGATCTAGGATGTCTTATTTTTGTGTTCCCTTTATTTTTTTGAGCAGTGTACATATACATTTTTTTCAAGAACTTAGTGTGTATTTTTAAGGGAATGTACCAAGCAGAATTCAGTTGATAATAGTTATGTGTTATAAAATAGAGGTTAGAAAATGAATGTTATAACTGTAAAGGTATATAATTAAACTTTAAACAAGATTTGAATGGATAAAAATTAAAAGATACAAAGGTGTTACACTCCAGTCTAGTAACTACAGGGGGAAATTTGTTTTATGAGAAAAGAAAATATGAAATTGTAAACAGGACAGACAAAAGCATAAAAATATTGACTAGAAAGATACTGAAAACTAGAAAAAGATATGTAATTGAACTTAGAAAGGAATGAGATAATTAAAAATAAGGTTATAGAAAGCAAGGAAAGGGAAAAACTATTGAGAAAATTGCAAAAATAGTTATAAGATATGGATAAGAATACATAAGATGAATATGTAATTGAGTTTATGTCTCTATGGAGAAGTGATAATCCAGGAGCTTGCTGTTCTCAAAAAAAGATATTTTATTTGCATTTGTATGTTTTGTGAAAACCCAAATAAAACTCTTTGAAAAAAAAAGAAAATATAATTGACTAAACAAAGGATATGAGAAAATAAAAAATATGGATCATATTGGAATTTTATAACGAGAATATTATATAATAATTAAAAAGAGGGGAATGAAATTTTATTTAAATTACAAGGGTAAAATTTGGCTATGTGGAAATAAAGAAAAAAAATATGAAATGGTTATATGAACAGTGTTGTAATAAATATAAGACATATTGTAGATTGAGGAATATACCATGTGGATCCTAAATATATTAATATTACTTTAATCTTGCTTTTTTTGTGTGTTTACTATATATTGGACTTGAGTTAATTAATGAAGATAATAATGCATAAGGTAAAATAAAATAGGTGGTAAGCTGAAAATTGAAATAATAGGGGATAAAGAATTGAAAATATATTTGAGGAAATGATTTTGATATTGAATTAATGAATTGAAATATGAAATGAAAATTTATTTGAAGATTAGTGGAGTGGATAATAATTTGATGTGTTATTAAATAAGAAAGTTGAAAATGTAAGTATGACTATGTATAAATGTAATCTGGAATCATGTTGCTCACGTGAAGAGATATGTAAAAAATAAAAATAAAAAACTTTTATTGAAAAAAAAAGAAGAGAAAGGGGAAGATTTACTGGATGTGATGACAGTTGCTGGCCGAAACCTGACAGAAAAGAGGTTCAAGGGGAAATAGATGAAATATTTAGAATTCATACAAACTATGCGAGAAGACATAAACTCCCAAGAGAACTACATGTGAGATTTATCAAAAAGACACTGAGAGATGAAATACTTAAAAAGAACAAGAGGCGAAGCTTTGAAATATAAAGGAAAAGAAATTGTGACTTTGAAGCAGATCCTCAGGAGAGTAAGAGACCAAAGGAGACAATACCAATTCTTGACAGTGCAGTTGATTAAGTACAATGTGAGTTTCAGATGGTTGATACCAGAGGGAATCTTGACTACTTGGCAAGACAAAAGACATGCGTTGGACTCATTAAATAAAGCATGTGAATTTTCTGATCAACATTATACTGCAAATGAAGAACAGGGAAGCAGTGAACAGATAGAAACTAAAAGACAAGAAGAAATACCATCAGAAGAAAAGGGTCCACAACAAGAAGAAAGTAAAAATGAAGAGTGAGCAGAACAAGAAGGGGAAAGGGCAAAAGAACAGAGAGAGATAAGATCAACTTGTTATATATGGAAATTTGCCATATAAACCTGAGAATATAAAGAGCAAGACTGAAGCCGTATTTGTTCTCTGTGTGACCTGTTAGAGATCAGAATGGTTATGAAACTTGTTTTGCAAATGTTCTGTCTGGTTATGAAATCATTTGTTCTTGGCTTAGGTTAATAAGAAGGTAATCTTGACATTATAGGAATATTAATGATCACTTGTGTAACCATTTGGAGAAAAACAGGAAATCTGACTATAATGAGAATGTTGGGAGTTTTCCATGGAAGGTTGGAACTTTCTTATGAAAAACGTTGTATAACTTCTATGTATGGACAACAGGAAGTGTTATGTAACCATGTGATTTGATAAACCTATATAAGCTGTAGTCACTAAATGGAAGCGTCTCCTTCCTCCTAAACATGGCTGGTTTTGGAGTTGGGGGTCCCATACTGCAGTATCTTCCCTAATAAAGCATCCTATGGATCAGATTATCAAAAGTATGTTGATTTATTTTTATGCAAATCGCACAAACTAGAAGCGTCAAACCTAAATATAAATGAAATGGTGGAAGAAGTAAAGATGTTATCAGTTAACATAAATTAATTGAACTCCCCTATGAAAAGGGAAAAAAACTTTTACAAAATTACAAAAAATAAAATTGGATTTAATTTGTCTTCAAGAGATGCATATTAAAAAAAAACACACAAACTTATTGGATTACCCTAAAATTGGGAAATTATACTCTGCCTTAGCACAACGAAAAAAAAGAGGGGTGGAGAAGGTGGAGCCACTTCGCTGCGATACAGCTGCAATCTCGGGGCTCCGAGATCACAGCTGATATCTTCGCCCCTGGTCGGTCCCAACGGACCTAAACCGTCCCATAGGGACGGCAATAGCAAGGGGTGCGTTCTGCTGATCCCAGGGACATCGCAAAGTCCCTGGTTGATCCAGAAGAAGCCCCTTTACCATCGGCGGAGAGGCGGCCATTAAGCTGCTGAAGCTGTGACAGCTCCGGAAGGAAGAGTCAGAAAGAGAAAGTGTATTGGCTGGTGAGAATTTTCTTTTTTTTTTTATTCGGGACTTAAGGACACTCTAAAATGAGAAGAATCCTGTAAGACTTTGGACAAAAACTGATAAAATTGACTTAGCGGCGATTTTTTAAAGAGAATGTCAAACTGAGGCTTGGCTTTTTACTTTTACTTTTGTTTTCATTGAACTTCTATTGTGATCTACTAACTGTAACTAGACTGGTTTTTTTCTCTTATATTTATCTAATTTTTCTTTCTTTTTTTCTCCCTTTTGACTGTTAATAGTTTTTTTTTTTAGAACAGAGGCTCCCTTTAGTAATTTTTTTTCCCTTAAATATATATATATATACATGTATATTTCCTTTTTTTATTAGGCTTTTTCTGGGAAAGAAGGGGGAGTGGATTAAAGAAACCTTGTAACACTGCCAGCTAGAGGCTTGAAAATACTTTATTGGAAGTTGAGAGGACTGTGAAGAAATCCTTTCTCAAGGACACTGGAACTTGATAAGATAGAGGGAAGAACACTGGAGAATGTTTTAACAGGTGTTCTTTGGAACTTCTATTATTAATTGAGTACTTGAAGCTTGGCTTTGGAATTTGTGGAGAAGCCTTGGATAACTAAATAAGATGCAGTGTGCTTTCTTTTTTACCTTCTTTTAGCTGTTCCATCCCTCCTCTTCAATCCCACAGTATCTTGTAATATTTGTATGCCTATTTTTTTTTCTTGTTTGACTTTATTTTTATTTTTCCTCTTAAAGGGAAAGCCTCAGAATACTTTTCTTTTTTCTTTTTTCTTATTGGGATTTTTGCCTTTTCTATTTTCATCTTTTATTTACTTTTATGGTTATTTTTATTTTTTGAGACCTCATAATTGGATTAAGGTGTGAAGAACCTGAAGAATTCTTTTTTCTTTTCTTCTTTTTTTATCATTGCTTTTTAATATTATTGGGTTTTACTCTCTTTTTCTTTTTTTTATTATTCTTAATTTTTACTTTTGAATTATAATCGACTATCCCACAATAGGATTAAGGTTTAGAAGAACCTGAAGAATTTCCTCCTTTTTCTTTTTAATCTTCTTTTTCTCCTTCTCTTTTTAATTCTGGACTCTTTATTTTTTATTGGCTTTTTTATGTTTTTCTTCTTCCCAATTGGATTATAATTGGCTATCTTATTAATTGGATTAAAGGAGCTTAAAGATCCTGAGTTACTCAAATGAGTAAGAAAACTTTACCTTCTGGCAGTTCAACTTCTGCTCCTGCTTCTCCATCAACTGGAGGACGACTATCAATAATGGCGAAGCAAGATAAAGTACAAATGGACCTAGCGATGATTATACAAGGAATACAAGAACTCAAAATGAGTATTGACCAAAGAACAGAGAGTATTGAACAAAGAATTGAGAAGACTGATGAAAAAATTGAAAATTTTCAACAAATGATGGAGAAACATGAGGAGAGACTCCAAAAAATTGAAGAGAAAGACAAACAAAGAGATGAGACAATTGGAAATATCATTAGCAAATTAACAATGGTTGAACAAGATATAACTGGGATGTTGAAGTGGGAGATGGATAGGTCAGAATTTTATCTCAGATTTCAAAATATAGAGGAAGAAAAAGGACAAGATTTGGCGGCTGTAATGATAGAAATTTTGGCTGGAGCTTTGGGGATAACAGAGGAAAAGATGATGGATGGAGTAGATGAGATATACCGTGTCTTCACAAGATATGCGATGAGGAATAAGCTACCAAGAGAGGTCCATGTCAGATTTACTAAAAAGCCTATTAAAACACAAATACTACAAGTGTCAAGAGATAAGGTGTTGAAATATAAAGATAAAGAGATTGTGGTTCTAAAACAAGTGCCCAGAAGAGTGAGAGAGATGAGAAGAGAATATCGATTCTTGACCAAAAAGTTATTGGAAAAAGAGGTGAATTATAGATGGTTGATTCCAGAAGGATTAATGTTCATATGGCAAGAACAGAGACACAGAATCGACTCAATTGAGAAAGCAGAAACATTCTACAATGAATTTTTTGGAAGAAGAGAAGTAGAGACAGAAAAAGAGATTATCCCGACTGAACCCCAAGAAGACCAAATGGGAATGGGAAAAGAAGAAGGTGCGGTAGGTGGACAAATGGAGACCAAAGAACAATGTGAAGTAAGATTTACGAGAACTGTTAGACCTAAATACAAAACATAACTATGGAGGAAAAAAAATTGATTTCTATGAATATAAATGGATTGAACTCAGCTATCAAAAGAAGGAAAACCTTTCATAAATTAGAGAAATTAAAATTTGATATAATTTGCCTACAAGAAGTACATATTAAAAAACAACATCAACGATTATTGGTACGACCAAAACTGGGGAAAATTTTTACTTCCTTGACTAACTGTAAGAAAAGAGGAGTGGTCTTGTACATTAAAGAAACTATTGCAGTAAAATTGATTTATACTGATGAAGACGGGAGAGTATTAATGGTTGAAATAGTGGATAACAATACAAAAACACTCCTGGTTGCAATTTATGCTCCGAACGATAAGCAAGAAGAATTCTATAAAAAGTTACATATGAAAACAATTGGACTGGACTATATCAATATAGTTATGATGGGAGATTTCAATGGAATTGTAGATAATAAACTGGACTATACAGCGACAGCATCAAAACAAAATAGAAAGACTCTCCCTAAATCCTTTTTCAAAATGATAGATGAATTAAATCTAAAAGATATATGGAGAGAAAGAAATGGTAAAACTCAACAATATACTTTTTATTCAAATCGACATTTATCATGGTCCAGAATAGATATGATTTGGACTTCATCAGAATTAATATCTAATATTCAAGAAATAAATATTGAAATGGGTATATGGGCAGACCATAATCCAATGACAATTAAATGGAAAGGACAAAAAAGAAGATCTAGATGGACTTTAAATAATACTATTTTAAAGGAAAAAGATTTCACACAATGGATGGGCAAAGAATTGGCTTTCTTTTTCAGTGAAAATAAAAAAGAAGATACTTCAATGCAGAATGTTTGGGATACAATGAAGGCATATGCGAGAGGATTAATAATGGACTATACAAAGAAAAAGAATATTAGGAAGAGGCAAATTATTAAAGCTTTAGAAGATGATTATAAAAAACTGGAAAAAGAATTGCAGAATATGCCACAGAAAAAAGATCTTAAACTCAAAATGGATATAATTAAACATAGGATGGGTCAGGCAGAGAAAGAACTGGCACAAAAAATTAGAAGTGTTAAACAGAACTATTTTGAAGATGCAAACAAGCCAGGTAGATGGCTAGCATACAAATTGAGAAAGGAGAAAGAATCTAGGAGAATATTACAGCTAATAGATGATCAAGGTCAAATGTGTTATGGTAATAAGGAGAAAAAGGTAATTATTCGAGACTTTTATGGACAATTATATAAACAGGAGGATTTTGATGAGGAAAGAATTAAACTTTATTTACAAAATGCTAACCTACCTAAGATATCTGAAGAGACTGAAAAAATGTTAGAAAGCACTATAACAATGATGGAACTAACTGAAGCATTCAATAGGCAGAATAATGGAAAAGTACCAGGCCCAGATGGGCTCCAGGCAGAATTTTATAAAACACTACAAGAATCGTTGAGCACTCCACTGTTAGAAGTCATGAATGAAGTTATGTTAAATAAGAAAATACCTAAAACATGGTCAGAAGCTTATATTACACTTATTCCAAAAGAAGGGGCCGATCCATTACTAATTAAGAACTATAGACCTATTTCTTTACTGAATGCAGACTATAAAATTTTTGCTTCAATTTTGGCAGAAAGGCTCAAAAGATACTTAAATAACTTTATTCATCCTGATCAGAATGGATTCCTGCCAAAGAGACAAATTAGAGATAATATGAGGGTAATTCTGGACACTTTGGAATATTATGAGGCGCATCCTGAAAAACAAATGGCTTTGATATTTTTAGATGCCCAAAAGGCATTTGATAATGTGAACTGGAGATTCATGTTTTTGTTATTGGAACAGATGGGCTTTGCTAGAAAATTTATTCAAGCAATAGAAGCCATATATGATAAGCAAATGGCAAAAGTAATGATAGAGGGAGAATTTACAGACACTATTAATATAAGAAAAGGCACAAGACAAGGATGCCCATTATCACCTTTGTTATTTGTATTGACTTTGGAAGCGCTGAATAGAAATATTAGAGAGGATCCAAATATAAAAGGAATGAAAGTTAAGAAGGAGGAATTTAAACTGCAAGCCTTTGCGGATGATTTGGTTTTTATTCTGGAAGATCCTCTAGAAACAGCTTTAAAACTATTGGAAAAGATAGAGATGTATGGTGAGATGGCAGGTTTGAAAATAAACAAAGATAAAACAAAGATTTTGACAAAGAACATGCTACTAAAACAAAGAGATGAACTGGCAGACTTATTGAAAATTCAAGTTACGAATAAGGTTATTTCTGTGGTATAAGGGAACTAAATCGCAGGGCTATTTTAGAAGGCACTATATAAGGGAGTCTTTATGGTTGAATTGGGAGAAAATGTTATTTGAAAATCCCAGTCTGGTTATCAACTATTGAAGCTTTTTCTTATCCTATAATATATGAGAAGGAACAGTTAGATATGGGGAAATATTGGATGAAAAGAGTGAACTTAAAACAATGCAAAAACTAGAAGAACAAGGCATAAAGATGAATTGGTTCTCGTATGCGCAAATACATTCAAGGTATCTTATAGATTCTAAAATGGAGGGATTTTATGATAAATTGACTGATTTAGATAGGATTTTGACAGGTACTGATGAAAAAGTGATTAAAAAATTATACAGTTATTTGTTGGAAATTATATTAGAGGAGGAACAAGTTAAAGAAACGATGATTGTTTGGGGGAAGAATTTTGGATATGGGATTGATTTGGAGAAATGGGAAAAATTGTGGTCTCAAAATTATAAAATGACAATGTCAACAGCATATAAAGAAAACTTGTATAAGATGTTTTACAGGTGGCATTTCCCCCCAACAAGAATAGCAAGAATGTTCAAGAACAAATCTGAAAAGTTCTGGAAATGTCATCAGATACCTGGTTCATACTACCATATGTGGTGGGCTTGTGAGGATGCTAGAAAATATTGGACTAAAATTCGCATATGGTTGGAAAAAATGATAAAGACACATATAGACTTGAAACCAGAGGTTTTTTTGTTGGGAATCTTACCTGATACATATAATAAAAATTTGAAGTATTTGTTTGTAAATGTGTTGACAGCGGCTAGGATTGTATTTGCTAAAAACTGGAAGAGTGAGAAAATTCCATCAGAGGAAGAAATTATCAAGAAAATATTGGATTGTGCTGAAATGAGTAAATTGACATTTGAAATTAGAGAACAAGAAGATAAACAATTTTATGAAGTTTGGGATCTTTTTTATCAATGGTTAGATAATAAAATACAATAATAGAATATTTAGATTTAGGATATAATTTTTTTTTATATTATCTTTATAAAACTTAATTAAGATAGATTTGGTATGATTTTATGATTCGTTGCAAAATAAATTAAGTAAATTATAGTTATCTCGTTAAAGTATGAATTAATAAAATTATAGTTAAATGATTTCTTAGTAATGATAATAGGTTATACAATTGTTGATTGATAATATGAGTTATTATGTAATATAATTATATTAGCGTTTAGGAAATGGATGCACAAAAAAAAGTGGTAAACCAACTGATACACTGTTTGTAAATTTATGAAGAAGGATGTTTTTATGTTTTATGTTGTACGTTTTATGTTGTTTTGTTTGTTGTTAAAATAAAAAACTTTTTTTTAAAAAAAGAAACAAAAGAGGGGTGGCATTATATGCTAAAGACACTTTAAAAGCTAAACAAGTATACTCGGATGAAGAAAGGTGAATCTTGATGGCTGAGGTCGTAATTAATGACAAACAGATTCTTTCAATTGCAATATATGCACCAATCAACAAACAAGAAGAATTTTACAAAAACCTACATAAGAAAATAATTGAAATGGACTATGAAAATATATGTATGATAGGAGATTTTAATGCAATTGTGGATACCAAATTAGATTATAGAAGCAGTTAAAAAAGCAAAAAAATAAGGACACATCCAAAAACATTTTTTAAAATGACACAAGAAATATGCATACAAGATATATGGAGAGAGTTAAACCCAAAGAAAAATCAATATACTGTACATTCTACTTGAATAGACACCAATCATGGTCTAGAATAGACGTGATATGGATGTCACCAGAAATGAGAGTAGATGTTCAAGAGGTTGACATAGTAACAAACATATGGGCAGATGATAATCCAATAACAGGTGGAAGGGACAGAGGAAGAAATTGAGATGGACATTGAACCAGGCTATACTAAAGGAAAATGTGTTTATACAAATAATGGAAAAAGAAATGGACTTTTTCTTTAAAGAAAATAGAAAAGAAGAAACATCACTACAAAATGTGTGGGACATGGCCAAAGCATATATGTGAGGATTAGCCATAACATACATAGCAAAAAGAAACAAGAAAAAGAAACAACAACAAAAAATACTACAAGATATTAAAAAGCTGGAGACAGAACTGCAGAAAACTCTGCAAAAGAGCACCATAAAAGAAAAAATGGAATTAACAAAACACAAATTAAATTTAATAGAAAAAGAATTGCACAAAAAATTAAAATGACAAAACAAAACTTTTTTGAAAATGAAAATAAGCCAGGAAGATGGCTAGTGTATAAGCTGAAAAAAAGAAAAAGAGAAGAAAATGATACATAAACTGTTAGATGAGAAGGGGATTCTCCACCACCAAAATGAAGATGAAAAGAAAATATTCCAGGAATTTTACAGAAAACTTTTTTGTGTCAGCGTTCCAGAGAAAATCCATTCCTGTCAGTAACTCCAAGACACCCGTCATCTCAAAGTACTTTTATTAGAATAGCACCTGGCACATTCTGTGGAAATCCAGAACTAAATCTTCCCGGCTTCCCCACAAAGTCCCAACCTACAAACCATTCCCTTTTCCCTCATCACCACATCACATGAACCAATCCCAAAGTAAGTTCTAATTCTTTCTGCGTCATACTCTGTAACCTTGAACTATCAAAATAATATATTTTGTCTACTAAGAGCTACTCAATTAACATCACCCCCCTCCCACTTTCTCCAACTATGTGGCAGCGATGAATTCCATAGCTGACATATAGTCAAGAAAAAGTATCAGAAGTCATGATAAAACAATACTTGAAGAAGACTGCATTACCTAAGATACAAGAGACAGCGCAAGCGATGTTAAATGAAAGAATAATGATGATGGAATTAACAGAAGCAATTAAAAGACAAAAAAGCAATAAAATTCCTGGACCAGATGGGCTCCTGGCAGAACTTTCTAAACATTTACAAGATACATTAGGGCTGCCAATGTTGGAGGTCTATAATGAAGGCTTGTTAAAGGCCAACCTCACCAAAATCTGGTCAGAAGCAAATATTACTTTAATACCAAAAGAAGATTCAGACTTACAACAGGTAAAAAAACTATAGACCGATATCATTATTAAATGTAGACTACAAAATATATGCCTCAATAATAGCAGAGAGATTGAAAAGGCTTCTGAATGAATTTATACATCCAGATTAGAATGTCTTTCTACCTAAACAACAACTTAAAAACATGAGAATTATCTTGAATACATTGGAATATTATGAAGTACACTCTGAAAAACAGTTGGCGCTGATCTTCCTAGATGCGCAAAAAGCCTTTGATAATTTGAATTGGCAATTCATGATATCTCAGTTAAAATGTATGGACTTTGGTGAAAAATGTATAAATATGATCAAGGCAATATATTCTAAACTAATGGCAAAAGTGATAGTTAATGGGGATATGACAGAGGATGTTAACATTAGCAAAGGCACAAGACAAGGATGCCCTCTGCCCCCCCTTATTATTTATACTGATTTTGGAAGTTTTGACTAGAAAGATCAGAAAAGATTCAGAAATAAAAGGTATGGAAACAAAAAAAGAAAACTATAAATTGCATGAGTTTGCGGATGATCTAGTATTTATACTAGAACAGGTGACGGCAACCTGCAGCTCTGGAGCCACATGAAGTTCTTTCCTCCCCCTGCTGTGGCTCCCTATCAGCTGAACCCACCACTAGCTGGCCCTGCCCCTCGCCCTCCCAGTCACTCCTTGCCTGGCCTGAGAAGGGCAACGGCTGGGGATGGAGAGTCGCTCCATATTCCAGAGCAGGAGCAAAGTGCCCCTGTACTTGCCTCATCTTGTGGGTGCTTCTTCTGGCCCTTGTTGGTGCTGTGTGCACCTCGGTTGCTTGGGGAGACACGCAACTTGCTCTCCACCCTGAGACCACTGGCCCAGCCCAGCTGTGGCCGATGCTCCGTGTTGTAATGGGCTCCAGGAGGAGGGGACGCTGTGTCCCCCATTGTGAAGCACACTAAATTTCACTGTGCTGCACAAGGCAGAGAGCAAGTCATGTGTCTCCCCAAGCGACCGAGATGCGCGCAGCATCAACAAGGACCAGAAGAAGCGCCTATGAGATGAGGCAAGTACAGGGGTGTTTCACTCCCACTCTGGAATATGGAGCAAATCTCCATCCCCCACCGTTGCCTTTACCTTCTCAGGCCAGGCAAGGAGTGTCTGGGAGGGGAGGGCAAAGGGCAGGGCCAGTCAGTGCTGGGTTCATCCAACAGGGATTCACAGCAGGGGGGCAAAAGAACTTCATTTATCTGGGAAGCTGAAATGACTCTTGATTTAAATAATACAGTAAAAGGCACCCAAAGAAAAAGAAAGAACATCAGCAAAAAGAAAAACCACCCAACCCTCGCCTGTTTTGGGAAATGGTTCAAGAGGGAACACACACACACACGAGAGAGAGGGGGGGGAAAGAGGGGGGGAGTGAGGGAGAAAGAAAGAAAGACAGAGAGAGAAAGAGAGAAAGGGAAAGAGACAGAGAGAGAGGGAGGGAAAGAAAGAGAGAGAGAGAGAGAGGGAGAGAAAGAGGGACAGACACAATGATAGACAGAGATAGAGAGAAAGAGAGAAGGAGGGAAAGAGACACGGAGACAGAAAGAGAGAGAGAGTCATGTGACTGGATGGGAGTGAGTGACGTCGAGTTGGCCATGACCGCCCAGGTTTTGTGGCTCCTGGTGTTTTCTTTTCTGTCGGAAATGGGTCCAAATGGCTCTTTGAGTGTTTAAGGTTGCAGACCCCTGTACTAGAAGAACCATTATAAACAGGACCTAAGTTATTAAAAAAAATAGAGGAATATTGTGAAGTAGCAGGATTAAAAATAAACAAAGAAAAAACTGAAATGTTGGTAAAGAATCTTACAAATAAACAGAAAAATGAACTGACGGAAAAGTTGGGCATTCAGATAAATAAAAAAGTAAAATATTTAGGAATTTGCTTAACAGCAAGATGTTTAACTATCTGAGAAGATAAATATTCTAAACTAGTTCAACAAATAAAGCTAGATCTGGAAAAATGAAAAAACCTATCATTATCAATGGTAGGAAGAATTGCTACAATAAAAATGAATATCTTACCGAAGCTATTATTCCTGTTTCAAATGATTCTGATAAAAACTGAAAAAAGTTCTTTGAGGATCTAAACAAATTGATCTTATTATACTGTAGTCGCTATTGAGGTCCTGTAGATGGCGGTAGCAGCAAACTGCAGTGTTTAAAAACCTCTTTGCTACTTGCATGATCTCATGCAAGTATCTTTCTTAGGTTGGAAAGTCCCGGACTTATAGATGATCTCACTTTACTAACATCACCAATATTCTTAAGGATTGGTTGGGAGGTTTTACCAATGTGACATCTATTCTCCAATCCTTATGCTGTATCTATGTTACTCTTCCTTGCTTGTAAAAATGGTATATAAGAAAATAAACTACGTGGTAGTCAGACATCTTGGCACCCTGCACAATGACTGGTTATTGAACTCCCACAAGTGGCACCCAACCAGGGACATTAAACCTACGGGGAAGCGGCTCCCAACATACTTATCGTCTGGAATAGACCCCTAAGGTACGCACTTCATCCTATGGGACCGATCAGAGGTAAGTATGGGCTGCAATCTATCTCAACACCAGCAGAAACATGTTCAGGAACTCAGATTCCTGTAACATAAATCAGGTGCAAAAGTACCTGAGGCTGATATAAAAAAGCTGATTGAAGAGATAGGAAAGCTTTGTCCCTGGTACCCTGAGCGAGGGACACTCAGGTTACAGGATTGGATAAAGATAGGGCATACTTTACATCTTGAACCCAGGGCTCCAGTTCAAATATTACATCAATGGTATCAATGCCGTCAAGCAGTGGAACAATTTGGCTCTGATGTCTCAATGGGGCAAAGATTAATTACCAGCCCCACTCCTGATTATGATCAGGTAAAAATTGTCACCCCAAAATCATTTCCAACTGGACCTTCAGCTCCTTCTGAAGAGATTAAATCTTTTGCTTCCTCCCAGCCAGTGTACACCCCCATAAGGAAAATATTGGAAGAACAATTAGACAAAGTGGGGGGGGAATATAGAAGAAATAGCAAATATGCTTTCCATGTGTCCAGTGCATGCCACCAGACAAGTAGATCAAAATGGAGTTCAAATAGTAGGATATCGCCCTCTGTCGTATGCAATTTTAACAGAACTTAGAAAAGGAATTAGAGATATGGGGTTGGGAAGTACCTATGTACAAGGAATGTTAGAAGCTACTATGAGAAATCATATTTTAGTACCTGAAGATTGGAAAACTACCTTTCGCATGTTGCTTACTCCAGCGCAATATGTGGTTTGGCACAGTGAAGAAGAACAACTTTATTGTCATTGTACAAGTACAACGAAACTGTGGATGCACCCCAGCAACTGTTTGCAATACAATAAAACCAAAGCACTTAAAAATGAAGATAAGAAAAATAGAGTACCCACGTCTCCATTTGCAATTTGAGAGTACAATATCTACGAATATACACAAAATATACATCCAACACTGACTGTAACGCTTAGCTGAGTATAATACACAAGAGATGGATTGTACTGTAATATGTTATTATACATCTGAATGGGATATTGAGATTTCACATCTTTTCACATCTTAATAAGGTAGTGACTTTGTGTTTATTTGCGGTTCGGATGGCCCAGGGAAAGAAACTATTTGTTAGTCTAGTGGTGTGGGATTTTATTGACCTAAAATGCCGTCCAGATGGCTGCAGGTCAAAAAGATAATTGCCAGGGTATGAGGGGTCTTCTATGATGGCCTTGATTCTGCTTTGGCAGCGGGACCTGGCTAAGTCTTCCAGGGAGGGCAGAGGGCAAGCAATGATCTTTTGAGCTGTGTTTATCACCCTCTGTACAGTTTTCCTGTCCTCAGCTGTGGAGCCTGCATACCACGCACTCAGACAATATGTCAGAGTACTCTTCACAGAGGCTTTATAGAAAGCCAGCAACAGCTTCTTATCCAGATTGTTCTTCCTGAGAACCTGCAGGAAGTGCAGCCACTGCTGAGCCTTCTTCACTATGGCCTTGGTATTAGGGGACCAGGAGATATCAGCTAAAATATGGATGTCAAGGAATCTGATCGTAGGGACAGTTTCCACTCGTTCTCCGTTGATGATGAGTGGGGCGTGGTTCTGTCCATGTTTCCTGAAGTCCATAATCAGTTCTTTGGTTTTATGGACATTAAGTGACAGATTGTTCTGTGAACACCAAATAGACAGGTTGTCTACTTCTGCCCTATATGCTGTCTCATCCTGGTGAATATAGACACCAATGTGCTGGGGGTGCTCAGCATTCAGGGGGGCATTTACTCCTGAGCAATTGTATGGAACTGGTAATTTTGCTCCAGTTGATGCTCAGATTGTTTTGCCAGCTACCACTTTACAAATTTCTTCTGAATGTGCCTATTGAGCATTCTCTAAAGTGCCCGTTTCTAGCAAGCCTCATCAAGCTTTCTCTAACATCAGGCAGAAAGCGACTGAGCCATACCCTGATTTTATTAACAGATTACAAGGTGCTTTAAGGTGGCAGATAGACAATCATGAGGCTCAGCATGAGTTATTAATGAAGCTGGCAAGGGAAAATGCCACTTCTGAATGTAGAAGGGCAATTATTGGTCTGGGAACTAACCCTGATTTGGCAGAAATTATTAAAGCATGTCAAGATGTAGGAACAGCCTCTTATCAAACTAATTTGTTAGCAGCTGCTTTATCTCAAGGCAACTTGTTCGTGGCTGCTTTGTCTCAAGATGGCAAGTCTAAAGGAAAGTGTTACAACTGTGGTAAACATGGTCATTTTAAATGGGAATGTTGTAATTCAGAAAGAGGTATTTCTACACCTCGGCCCCCTATTCATCAGAGGTTGAGAATAAGACCAAGAACAAAATGTCCAAAGTGTCAGAAGGGTTATCATTGGGCAAGAGAATGTTGGTCGGGAAACGGCCAACTGGGCCGGTCTCTGGCCCCAGTCCAAACAGAGACAACATACCAACAATAGAAAATACTCCTGCAGCTACAAGAGGTAGTGCTGGTATTGATTTGATACTGCAGGAGGAAGTTAATTTTATATTTCCTGGGGAGGTTCAAGTAGTTCCATCACAATTATCAGGCCCCCTACCACAAAATTATGTGGGGCTTGTCCTTCCTCGATCAAGTATGAGTAAAAAAGGTATTTTTGTTATTCCTGGAGTGATAGATTCAGATTACACCGGAATCATTTATGTCCAATTGTGAACTAATTTTCCTCAAATTTTGCCCATTCACTCTAGTCCTGCTCAATTACTGCATTTGCCTTATTTTGTCCCAGCAGGGGAAGAGCCAAAAGAGAGAGGGGAAGGAGGTTTCGGTTCTACTGACCCGGCCACTTCCATCCTAGCTGCCATCATTACCCCCATCACATTTCAACGGCCCCATCAGATCATTGTGTTGCAGGGTAAGCCCTTTGAGGGTATTTTGGACACTGGAGCGGATGTTTCAGTGATTTCTGCTAAGCAGTGGCCTAGCACCTGGCCAACTGAGCCCTGTCTAAGTGTGTGGGGTCATCAACGTGCATGTCAAACTGCACAATTTATTTCAGCTCATTTGTCTAATTCAGATTTGGTCATTCAGGTCCATCGTTTTATATTAGATATTCATGTCAGCCTTTGGGGACGCGACCTGCTCAGTAAATTGGGAGCCACCCTTACTCTGGAAGACTGAGGCTACTGCCCTTCCATTGAATTGGCTGGTTACAGAGCCAGTATGGATTGATCAATGGCCCATGTCACATGAAAAATTAACAGCTCTCCGTCAGCTAGTAAGTGATCAATTGCTTGCTGGTCATATTGTCCCTTCTAATAGTCCATGGAATACCCCTGTATTTGTTATAAAAAAGAAAAGTGGCAAATGGCGCCTCCTGCATGATCTGCGTTCCATTAATTTATGTATTCAACCTATGGGCCCTTTACAGTGTGGAACGCCTAACCCTAATTTGATTCCTCAAGATCATAAAGTAATGGTCATTGATTTAAAAGATTGTTTTTTCTCTATTCCTTTATGCTCCTCTGATCAAGAAAAGTTTGTATTTACTGTGCCTGCAGTAAATCATTCAGAACCTAATAAATGTTATCATTGGACAGTTTTGCCACAAAGAATGTTAAATAGTCCCACATTATGTCAGCTTTATGTCGCTGCAGCATTAGCTCCTTTTCACAAGCGTCATCCATTGGTTTTGGTCTATCATTATATGGATGATACTTTAATTGGAGCACCAAAGATACAACCCAATTGGCTTTCAGAACTAAAAAATGATTTAAGTGTCTATGGATTGCAGATTGCTCCAGAAAAAGTGCAGTTGCCCTCTCCTTATCTTTTTTAGGACATAAAATGTTACAATCTTATTCTGTTCCAGCTTTTCCTCATTTAACTTTACCTAAAGTTATTTCTTTGGTTAATTTGCAACAATTGTTAGGCACCGTTAATTGGGTTTGTCCATATTTTTCTTTACCAACACATTTACTTAGTCCATTATTTGATTTACTAACTGAAGGAAAACAACCTGCAGATCTTAATACAGTTCCACCTGCTGCTTTTACTGCAGTTGAGCAGATTAATGATATTTTAAGTATTCAGTATGTAGATCACATTCCTCATAGAAACTGTCAGTTAACTCTTTTAATTTTTCCTACTAATAAACTGCCTACAGGAGTATTAACTGTGTTAGAAGAAAAAAAGTATATTGTATTGAATGGCTTTATTTACCTCATACTCCATCTCAAAATGTTTTACCCTTTATCCAAACTATTTCTGAAATAATAATTTTAGGACGAACTCAAGCTTGTCAGAGAAATGGGACCGATTTAATGAATATTATTCTTCCCATCCCAAAGTCTGATTTTCAATTTTATTTTCAAAATAACTTATCTCTTCAATGTGCTTTAACTGACTATGTAGGCTGTATTGCATATCATTTGCCTAAAGAACCTCGGTTTGCTTGCTTAATGACTTCTTCCTTTCCTGTTCGTACATTACTTTCTCCTTCTCCATTGCCTCGAGCTCCTACTGTTTTTTCAGATGGTGGACGGACAAGAGGAGCGATTGCTTACAAGGATGATGATGATACCTGGAAAGTGTCCTACACTGCAGTACAATCCTCACTTCAACGTTCAAAATTATCTGCTGCTATTTTAGCTTTCCAAACCTTTTCTCAACAGCCTTTCAATTTAATCTCTGACTCTCATTATATGTGTCAAGTTATTTTTAATCTTCCAGGTGCTTATATCACGCCCCGGATTGATCCTAATCTCATGGCTTTATTTTTAACTTTGCAGCAACTGTTACAGGATCGGAAGCAGTTCTACTATGTAGCTCACATACATAATCACTCCCCCCTTCCTGGACCTCTTTCTGAAGGCAATAGTTATGCTGATGTTGCTGTTCATATTTTACCTACTTTATTTTCAGATCCTTTCTTCAGTCACTCTTTTTTCCATCAAAATGCTAGAGGCCTAGCACAAGCTTGTCATATTCCACTTGACCAAGCTAAACAAATTGTTTTATCTTGTCCTCAATGCTCTGGGACATCCCCCTCTGGAGACACAGGAGTTAATCCTCATGGTTTTGCCTCTAATCAACTTTGGCAAATGGATGTTACCCATGTTCCCTCTTTGGCTCCCTGGAAATATATTCATTTATCTATTGATACCTACTCAGGAGCCATTTGGGCCACACCTCAATGAGGGGAAACAACTAATCATGTTATTTCACATCTTTTTTTGGCAATTACAGCCCTGGGCAAGCCCTCTTCTTTAAAAACTGAAAAAGGGCCAGCCTATTCTTCCTCAGGTTTTTTGCAGTTTTGTACCACCCGGAATATTGTTCTGACTCATGGTCTCCCCTATAATTCCTCAGGGCAGGCCATAGTAGAACGCGTAAACCTGTCCTTTAAGGATTGCCTCCAAAAACAAATAAAAAAGGAGGGATCATCTAGGGTCCTCAATTTGTCATGGGTAACACAACACGTTTAAAAAGTATTATTTACCTGAAACCAATTGAATGTCTCTATTCAAAATATGACCACTTATCAGAGACACTTTCAACAGAAAACAAGCTTGCCTCCCCCTCTGGTGTATTATCGGGCCTTGCCAGATAAAACATGGTTGGGGCCAGTTCCTCTAATTACTTGGGGGTGAGGCTATGCTGCTGTGCTTACTCCTACAGGACCTTTCTGGATTCCAGCTTGTTGTGTCCGCCCTGCCAGGGATGTCGTGGCACCAGTCCCCAAATCCAATCCCACAGATGACCGGGATGACTCTGCAGACAGCACAGCGACGTCCAATCCAATCCCACCATGCCAATCATCCAGTGACATGGGGAGAGGTGAAGAACTTGACTGCCAAAGTGCAGGCAGTATTACAACATCAGCAATTAGAACAAACTCCCGAAAACTTATGTGCTGCCATTTTTGCGGTTTTAACTGCAAATTCTTTAGTCAACATTTGCTTATGTTTGATTGTTCACAGCTGTCCTTTGGCATCAGAAGCTTCTATTCCACCCAAACACTCACTTGAGCAACAAATGAAGCAAAACCTATGGGTGCAATTGGCTAACATCACACAAAATGATGCCTTTTGCTTATCTGAAGCTTATGATATGGAAAATTTGCTCTCCACATGTTTAGTTCCTGTTTGTAGTCCTTCTGTAGTAATTCAAAACTTCACTGGCTTAAGCACATATTTACTAAATGGAAGTTTTAACTATGGGTCTATACCTAGTTGGAGATTTGCTGCCTATTATCCACCCCTTGATGCGATTGCTTTGCATAACCCAGTGGTAGCCATTCCTGCAAATATAACTTGTGCAAAAATAGTTAATTGTACATATTCAATATTTAATTATTTAGTTGCACATTTATTTCATCTTTGTTTACATATCCTCCTCCATTCTAAGTTTCTAACTTCTGCTTCTATTTTCTAACCATTGATAAAATACTTCCCAAGTTAAAAAGTATTCTGTTTCTTCCTTACCCTTAATTTTCAGTGTTAATCTATCCATTTCAGCACATTCTAATATTTTATTACATTTTCCTCTAGGTATATTTTCATTTTTCCAATTTTGTGCATATACAATTCTCACTGCTGTGACCTCATGTAAGATTAAATATGTATTTCTTTTTATTATATTTCTCTGGTAAAATACCCAAGAATGTCTCTGGTTTTAAGTCTATTTGTTGTTTTATCATTTCTTCTAACCACATTTTTATTTTTAACCAATACTTTTTTACCATAGGACAAGTCCACCACATATGATAATAAGAACCCAGTATCTGTTTATATTTCCAACATCTGGGAGATATATTTTGAAACATTTTTGCCATTCTTGCTGGTTGCAAATGCCACCTATAAAACATTTTGTAAAGATTTTCTTTATGGGCTGTTGACATCGTCAATTTATAGCTTCTTTCCCAGAGTTTTTGCCATTTGTCTAGTTCTATAGTGTATCCAAATTTTTGGACCATACTATCATAGTTTCTTTTACTTCTTGTTCTTCCATTTTACAAATTGATTTAACAAACTGATCTTAAAAGTTCATTTGGCAAGGGAAAAAAGCAAGAATAAAACTGAAAATGTTAGAAGAAGCTAAAAACCTAGGTTCTGACCTAGGCTTCACAAAATCACGAAGCAGACTCCTTGTCCCGACAAACCCCCTTTTATTTAGGCTAAAGTCCTGGCAAACAGTCTTTCAAGAGTGATTTACAATCGCAGACCTTATCAGGCTTGGAGAGTAGCCAGGCTGATAGCTTCCAAGCGCAATGCTGTAGCAGAAAATACTTGGCAAGGAGTCAGGAACAATCTTCACCCTAATTAAATGAACTAATTGTCTCCTGCAGATACCACTCCCCTTTTGCTCCTCTTTATTCCCAATGGGAGGGGCCATTCACTGTCTACCTGTGCCTTTACTCCCAAGTTGACCCTTGTTCCTTAACTGTTCCCTTCTCCTGGCAGCTATGTGCATGTGCACATTGGGAACAAGCTCCAGCTGTTCTTCTGCCCCACTGATCTCCGACTCTGAAGGCAGCTGATAACTGTCAGACGGCCGTGGCCCCATCTCTGCCTCCGATGCAAAGCACTCGTCAGAGCCTTCCCCAGAATCCAGGACTGGTCCATGTTCCTCCCCAACCTCCTCACTGTCCAAGTCTGCAAGGGGGGATTTGGGTTATCAGATTGGGAGCTGTATGACCAGGCCCCAGTGCTTACATGGGTGAAAGAATGGGTAAATCTGAGGAAGAAAAGAGTATTGACTTTAGAAGGACATGATTTACAATTGGGGTGATATGCATTCATGTGGTATGGTAAAAATAAAATACAAAGTTATTTTCAAAGACATTATACTAGAAATGCTTTATTTTCAGTATGGGAAAGAATTAAAGAGAAACATTATATGAAAATACTCATTTGGCTATCCACAATGGAAGCACCAGTTCATCCAAATGTAGTTGAATTGGGAAATATTACAAGATATAAAGATATTCTAAATGAAGAAGGGGAATTAAAATTGAAACAAGAACTGGGAAAACCAAGGAACTGATTTGGCCTGGTGGCCATTCTTCCAAATATAATCAAGATACAAGAAAGATGCAGAAATGTATGGATTCTATAAAGAACCTTTAGAACTAGATCAGATATTTTTAGGGACGGATGACAAATTAATAAAAAAAATAGCTACTTATTGAATTTTAAAATGGAAGAAGAACAGGTAAAAGAAACGATAGTATGGTCTAAAAACTTTGGGTACACCATAGAATTTGACAAATTATAAATTGACGATGTCAACAGCTTATAAAGAATGTTTATATAAAATGTTTTATAGGTGGCATTTGCCACCAGCAAGGATGGCAAAGATCTGGGGTGGGATTCTACCGGTTCCCACGGGTTCTATAGAACCAGATGTTAAGATTCTGTCCAGTTCAGAGAACCGGAAAATTGTGCCTGTCTGGCCTTGCCCCTTCCCCTCCCAAGGCTGAAGATATGTTGCTGAAGCTGCCGGGCTTTAAGCCTGGAGCAAAAATTCCTTTCTCTTCTACCCCACCCGCACACCCGGGGTTCTGTGCCTATCCCATTTGGAAGATATTGAGTTAGTTTTGCTGTTGCTGACTACCTCTTGCATGCTTCCTAAATGAGGTAGATGGAGTGGGAAGCAGCTGGTGTGTGGGGGTGTGAAATTAAGCCTCCTTCCTGTAAAATCCATTCAGAAAACAAAGGAGCAGATATGGTTTAACTCTGCTTCAGCCCAGATTGCTGGAGAGAAAGTAGTTTAACATTATTTAATTGACTAATTCATTGGAAATTGTTGTGTTATGGCTTTTCATGGGATGTAGCGCTTATGATGGGCTATAAACAGGTAATACTCAGCCTTAAAATTATGTTATGTAGGTAGAAAGGCAATTAGATTTGCCAGCCTTCCTAGGTATGATTTTCAGTAGTCAGTCCCTGCTGCTTTACACTACTAATATAATTAAACCAAATACCTATCTCTAAATTTAAGACAGCACTAACCCTAGAACATTTTAATAAACTAAGGAACAGCCATCCTGGAAGAGATTTTTTTTTTGGGGGGGGGTGACTTTACTGTTTAAAGCTGTGTCCTTGGGATGAAGGGGCAGTTTATATTACATTTTATAGATTAATCCACCAGTAGAAAATAGGTAACATCCATTTGAGGTCAATCCATGCATTTAGTGAGGAGGAAGAGGCAGCAATATTAAATCAGAGCCTTGGTACTAGGGGCAATCCAGTAGAAGTGCCTTGATGGTTCTGTCCAAGCAGAGACAGGACCATGGTAAGTATGGAAACTTATTAAATCAATTCAGAGAGATACAATGCTCAGTATCTTTAAAGTTGTTAATTCTTTCATGTTACTGACTTGGGAGTAATCAAATGACTAGGTCTCATGCTGCCTGTGGAATTCTGGGAATTGAAGTCCACATGTCTTAAAAGTTGCTAAGCTTGAAAAACACTCAGAAGTACAACTTCTTGTGAGCCTGGGTTATTTTCCTGCATTTTGGGAATAAGGAAATTATCCTATTGTGCTTGGTGCAGAGATGCAGCTGAAATCTAGTTAGATGCTAATTGGAAGGTTAAAGCAGCAGATACAGATAGTCTTTGACTTCCAACTATTTGTTTAGCCTTCATTTAAAGTTACAACAGCACTGAAAAAAGTGACTTCTATTCCTTCCCTGTTTGGGTGGGGGGAGGGAAAGAGAGAGACAAGAGACACATACAGAAAGAGAAAGAGAGAGAGAGAGACAAGAGACAGAGAAAGAGGGAAGGAAAGAGAGAGACACAGAGAGAGGGAGGGAGGGAAAGAGAGAGAGAGACAAGAGACAGATGAGAGAGAGAGAAAGAAAAAGGGAGAAAGAAAAAGAAATGAGAAAGAAAGAGAGAGAGAGAGATACCTGTTTAAAAGAAAATAGAAAAATGGCTCTTTGAGTGTTTAAGTTTGCAGACCCCAGGTTAGGCAAACACCATGGTTGTTAAGTGAACCTTGTGGTTATTAAGCAAACACTGTGGTTGTTAAACAAGTCCATTTTCCCCAATGGGCATTTTTAACTGGAAACCAGAAGGAATTGTTGGAAACTGGCAAAAAAACATAGAAAACCTCAGTCACAAGACTGTGTGGGGTGTTGTAACTGGTCATAAGTGTGTGCATGTGCATGCATGCATGGCTGTCAAAACACCAAAAACAGGTCAAGTAGCTCTGGGGAGGTCAGTCGTAAATTAGAACACTTGCTAAGCAACTGGCCATTAAGCAAGGACCACTTATATTTGGTTTGGCTGTCACATGGCCACCTAGCCATGTCCAGCCAGTCACATGACCACCAAGCCACACCCACAAATTAGGCCATGCCCACAGAACCGGTTGTTAAGAAATTTGATTCCCACCCCTGGTATAGGGTTTCCTGCTTCAGCAGTTGGTTAGACTAGAAGACCTCCAAGGTCCCTTCCAACTCTGTTATTCTGTTATATAAATAACAAATCATCACAAGACAGTCTTCTCAGCCTGAGCTGGTGCCTTCCAAGGATTTTCCAGACACATTTATTAATATTGGCTGGGAATCAGGGGTGGGATTCTACTGGTTCTGTCCGGCTCTACAGAAGTGGTAGCTCTGAAGAGCAGCAGACACAGAACCAGTTCTGTGTCTGCTGCTGATTTGGCCTACCCACCCACCTGAGCTCTTACCTGTCCTTTATTTCCTGCTTTTTCAACCGTAGCTGCTTTGCACAGCACAGCTGCGGTTGAAAAAGCAGGAAAAAAGGGCTTTTCCAACCGCTGCGCACCCGCACGCAGTGCTGCTCAACTGTCCGGGCAGCTCAGCAGGTCATAAATTGCACGCGCATGACACAGAGCAACAGAACCGGTAGTTATACCTGTCAGATCCCATCCCTGCTGGGAATGGCAGTGCCACAAATTAAGTGGGTGCTGGGGTGGGGAAACCTATGTCCAGAAAATCAGTTGGCTCTCCAATTTTAGTTTCTTAACAGTGACAGCAGCCACACTGAAGTATAATTCTATTTTTTTGTCCAAAAATCCCCCATAGGCAGATACTTCCATTGCTATCAGCCATTTAACATGCTCATATAATGGCTTTGGACTGCTTCAAAAAGTATTCTTCCTTGGAAAAAGTCAACATGTGTTGATCACATGGTCATTCTAGGATGATAAGAAAGCCATTCATGTGCCAGGTTTTGCCATCTCCTTTGGTAAAGTTATTTGCACTGAAGGAATGACGGTAAAAGGTATGTAAATATATCTAGAAGTCAACATATGTCAATATAATATACAGCATCACAATCTGCACAGAATCCCATGCATGGAGATTAAGCACAGACAATGAAGGAAAGTCATTACAATTACCTCTTCAGTGTCTTCATCTGGATTCCCCTTCAGAGCACAAACATCCACAATACGCCAGCTGAAACAATTGTTCAAAACAAAGAAGAGTCAGTAAGAAAAGACACCCACCCACCCAATTGTTACCTGGATACAACAGCAAAGGGAATTCTGCTACTCTTGCCTTTCCTCCATGGAGCTTATGGGGATATTTCCATTGAGGAACAAAGCAACTCAAGAAGGTAGCTGAAGACTGAGTTTAAACCTTTCTAGGGAATGTCAAGAGTCATGGAGGAGCCTGAACCTTATGATGGCATATCAGACTACCTGCCTCTTCTTATGCACAGTGGGCCCAATTTTCAACCACACCTTTCTAAATCTTCAGTCTTTCCCCACTCATGTTAAAGCAAATAAAAGAAATGACTGCTTCAAAAACCTTTGTTCCAGAGTTCACAAATGTTCTTAAGCAGCCTTATCTCAATCTGCCCTTTTAATATGCAGTGGCATAATTTCAGGTGTAGACAAAACAGCTCATGCCAACTCATTCCTCCTGCTTTCTGTATGTACTAGGTTGCAACTCCACTCACACTTTGCAAAATCTCTTGTAAGATCTGCCATTTAAAAAAAAATCACTATTTGGAGAGTGTGTTGAGTGTTATTAAGGGAAAATGCCTGCTGATTGCCAATCCCCATATAACATATTCTATTAATTATAAAAATAAACGTATGTTGCTTCTCTAAGGATGAACTGAATGTCTTTCACTTCCAACAGCAAACTGGTGAAGTGGATGGCTGAAGATGATGAAACAGAACCAAGGGATATAGCTACAGATACATCTCCACTGTGTAACATTATGGCAGACACTGAAAGGGATTGCTGTTGCCATGATAGTATGAAAAAGAACACAGCAGAAAGAAAATGGTGTTTGAAGTATTTCACATTCTCTTTCCATGATTATCCCAACCTGCCCACCCTTGCTCTAATTCAGCTGAATTTTTCCCTCTTCTGATTTCTGGCCAAACAATAGAGAACTAGTGACTGAAATGTTGGATCTTTTAAATTAAAAGCATGCTGAGCTATGTCTCTTCCTAGAAAAGTACAGATGCATGCCCCACAGTCACATGACCACAATTTATATCTTTTTTTGTTCAAAACTGGTGTTTTACTTCTTGTTTCCAGCAAAAAAAAATGACCATAGAGAACAATGGGTTTGCTTACCAACTGCAACATCTGCTTTACAACTGCTGCAAAAAGGATAGCAAAATTGGGTCTGGTCACATGTTTTATGACTGTCATGATGTACCATGTTTTCCTGAAAATAAGACCCGGTCTTATTTTCTTTTGGGCTCTAAAAGAAGCACCAGGGCTTATTTTGGGGGGGATGACTTATTTTTTTCATCACAAGGCCCAGCCCGGCCGGGCACCTCACCCACCCACCCCTGCATGCACAGGAAGCAGTAAGCGCATGGAGGCCAGGTAGCAGCCACAGCCCACCAGGCCCCTTGGTCAGGGCACTCTGTGAAGTGACTCAAGTTTCACTCGGTGAGGGAGGAAGGCTTTGGAAACTCCCTTTTCATTTACATTCATCATCAATATTGTAATACATCCCTTTATTTTTCAAAAAGATGATTTGTATTTACCATGATTAGCCTCCTTAAATGCCAATGGGAAGGTGCGGTATGAATTCTGTGTGTGAGCTGCGAAATATAGACACTCATACCCTCAAAGCTCACAATGCTTCCTCGCTCGGGGCACACCACTGCTAAACTCTTCAGCTGCGGCAGGCTGCAGTTCCCATCACCTGCAGGAAGCCTGGGCGATGGAAACCTTAGGCCAGGTTCCTTGCAGCTGAAGCAATCCGGTTCACCCAGGGTCAGGTTGCCCATCGCAGGAGGCTCGTCCCACATGTGCGGTGGAGCTGTAGGACTGGGGTGGCACCATGCCACGGCCTCTGCGCACTCAGCCCCCACCTCCTGAGATGGCCAACCTGACCCTGGGCGAACCGGATTGCTTCATCTTTAGAAGGAGAAAGGTGGCATGGTCACAACTGAAGAACTAGGGAGACGCACGGGTGGCGAGGCAGGAGTGTGGCATGGGCCGGGGTCAGCCCTCCACCAGGCTGCAGCAGGGGGTAGAGGGAGGCAGGCACCCAAAGGGCATCAGCCTGAGTGCCTCGGATCAGCTGTAGCGTGTTGTGGAGAGCATAGCTGATGTGCAAATGGACTCCGCTGCGGCGGTGGTGGCAGTGCTCTGGTGCCTGGACAGCCGGGATGGCCCCACTTCTCACTCGGCTACTTTCCCTCTCTCTATTCCCTGCTCCTCCTCCTCCTTCGCAGCTGCTGCCTCTGCTTTCCATCTCTCCATTGCAGCATAGCACCTAGGATCCACTTTGACAGCAGCAGGGTTTTGGGGGTGGTTAGGGTTAACACCCATTCATGGTGTTGCCGCCAACCACAGAGACAAGGAAGGTAGAAGGCAATCCCACCCACCAGACTAGCTTGGTGGGGGTGGGGTGGGAAACTGAGCAGCGCCAAAAACAGCTTAAAGTGTGGCACTGAAGTTTTGACTGCTGGGCAGGACCTCTCCCACCAGAAGCTTCTTCCCTACTTCCCATCCAGAGCAAATTGCCGTTGTGTAGTAAGTCCCGGAACATTGTGGGAAGCACGTATTTAGAGGCACAGCCTCTCCCAGTAATGAGAATTGCATGCAACATTGCCCCTTTCAAACAATCTTCTAGGGCTTGAACACCACACTTTAAGCTGTTTTTGGCACAGGTAAGACCCAGCCTTCCTCATTCCCAACTATAATCTTCTAAAACATGGATCTCCAACCTTTTGGCTTGCCTAGGCTGCATTGAGTGCAGAGGCATACAAAATATACACTGCTCAAAAAAATAAAGGGAACACTTAAACAACACAATGTAACTCCAAGTCAATCACACTTCTGTGAAATCAAACTGTCCACTTAGGTAGCAACACTGATTGACAATCAATTTCACACGCTGTTGTGCAAATGGAATAGACAACAAGTGAAAAGCATAGGCAGTTAGCAAGACATCCCCAAGAAAGGAGTGGTTCTGCAGGTGATGACCACAGACCACTTCTCAGTTCCTATGCTTTCGGGCTGATGGCTTGGTCACTTTTGAATGCTGGTGGTGCTTTCACTCTAGTGGTAGAATGAGACGGAGTCTACAACCCACACAAGTGGCTCAGGTAGTGCAGCTCCTCCAGGATGGCACATCAGTGTGAGCTGTGGCAAGAAGGTTTGCTGTGTCTGTCAGCGTAGTGTCCAGAGCATGGAGGTGCTACCAGGAGACAGGCCAGTACATCAGGAGAAGTGGAGAAGGCCGTAGGACGGCAACAACCCAGCATCAGGACCGCTACCTCTGTCTTTGTGCAAGGAGGAGCAGGAGGAGCACTGCCAGAGCCCTGCAAAATGACCTCCAGCCGGCCACAAATGTGCATGTGGCTGCTCAAACAGTCAGAAACAGACACCATGAGGGTGGTATGAGGGCCCGACGTCCACAGGTGGGGGTTGTGCTTACAGCCCAACACCGTGCAGGAAGTTTGGCATTTGCCAGAGAACACCAAGATTGGCAAATTCGCCACTGGTGCCCTGTGCTCTTCACAGATGAAAGCAGGTTCACACTGAGCACATGTGACAGACGTGACAGGGTCTGGAGATGCCGTGGAGAACGTTCTGCTGCCTGCAACATCCTCCAACATGACTGGTTTGGCAGTGGGTCAGTAATGGCGTGGGGTGGCATTTCTTTAGGGGGCTGCACAGCCCTTCATGTGCTCACCAGAGGTAACCTGACTACCATTAGGTACCGAGATGAGATCCTCAGACCCCTTGTGAGACCATATGCTGGTGCGGTTGGCCCTGGGTTCCTCCTAATGCAAGACAATGCTAGACCTCATGTGGCTGGAGTGTGTCAGCAGTTCCTGCAAGATGAAGGCATTGATGCTATAGACTGGTCCGCCCGTTCCCCAGACCTGAATCCAATTGAGCACATCTGGGACATCATGTCTCGTTCCATCCACCAACGCCACGTTGCACCACAAGCTGTCCAGGAGTTGGGGGATGCTTTAGTCCAGGTATGGGAGGAGATCTCTTAGGAGACCATCTGCCACCTCATCAGGAGCATGCCCAGGCATTGTAGGGAGGTCATACAGGCATGTGGAGGCCACACACACTACTGAGCCTCATTTTAACTTGTTTGAAGGACATCACATCAAAGTTGGATCAGCCTGTAGTGTTTTTTTCCACTTTAATTTTGAGTGTAACTCCAAATCCAGACCTCCATGGGTTGCTAAATTTGATTTCCATTGATAATTTTTGTGTGATTTTGTTGTCAGCACATTCAACTATGTAATGAACAAAGTATTTAATAAGAATATTTCATTCATTCAGATCTAGGATGTCTTATTTTTGTGTTCCCTTTATTTTTTTGAGCAGTGTATATTGTTAATGTTAAAAGTTTATGATCTTGTGGGGCCACATTACTAGCTGTGCAGGGCCGCATTCAGCCTGTGAGCCACAGGTTAGACACACCTGCTCTAAAAGCCTACAATAAAGAAATTATTTTTCATTGGGTCTAGGTCTATTAGGCGCTGACCCTTGGCCGTGCCCACTTCTCTCCCAGCCCCCTGCCCACAGCCTCTGCTGGCCTTCCACCAGTACTCCACTCCTGCCAATGACACCCCCCACCCGGCCCTTTGTCCCAGCCAATTCCCCGAGGCACATTTTTACCTGGATGATTTGGTGCACAGGAAAAGTAGCCACACCTCCCAGCAGCAAATTGGGTGGCGGGTGATAGCTGTGGGTGGCGGTGGTGCTGGGCAGGAGCGGACAGCTGGTGATTGCAGAAGTACTGGAGAAAGCCATGTGTGTGCACTTATATTTTTTCTTTGCCTCTTGATGCTGTTTCTCTCCTTGTCCAACCTGCCCCAAATTCTCAGTTTCCTCAATTGAAGGCTGGCTAGGTTGCAGGGACCAGGGTTTTAGGATCCAGCTCATTGATCGCTGCGGCAGGACAGAAAAAAGATCTTCCCACTTGGGATAAAAGGTTCCTTCCTTCCTCTCTGTTTCTCTCCCTCCTCCCTTGCTGCCTCTCTTTCTTCCTCTCTTTTGCTTCCTTCTTCCTTTTCTTTCCTTCCTCTCTTTCTCCCTTCCTTCCTTGGAAAAGGAAAAGAAAGTGAGGAAGGGTTGGAAGGAAGGAAAAGAGGAAGGAAGGAAGAGAGGTAGGGAGGGAGAGAAACAGAGGAAGGAAGGAAAAGAAAGAGAAGGAAGGAAAAAGGAAAGAAGGGAGTCCAAGAGTCTGCTCTCCAAGATACCTTGAAATAACAGACAAGGTGTTCCATGATCCTCCCCTCCTCCCCACCCTTTCCTCCCTTGCTGCAGCCATCCTTCGAGGAAACTGAGAATTTGGAATGGCTTGGAGGAGGAAAGGCAAAGAAAAGTGCACTCCCACCCCAGCTTTCTCCAGTGCTTCCACAATCGGATGCCACCCAGCTGCAACTGCCCGCCGCCCATTCATGCCCCGTGTCTCCTCATACACCCACCACCACCCCCTCAGCACCTCTGCATTGCTGCCACCTGCAGCCACCTGCTGTCCAATTGGCTGCTAGCAGGCATGGCTACTTGTCCCATGCAGCAAATTGCCTGGGTAAAAATGTGTCTCAGGGAATCAGCCAATACAAAGTGCTGGGGGTGGAGCCATTGGCAGGAGAGGAGTGCCAGTGGAAGGCCAGAGGATGAAAGGCTGCTGTGAGTCAGTTGTGGTGGTGGTGATCTGGGAGAGAAGTGGATGTGGCCAAGGGTTGGTGCCCAATAGTCCCATTCCATTTTCTATCAAGCTGCTATACCTTATGAAATTTCCCTCCCAATGGAAATGTGGCCTCCATAATGGAAAAACAAAATTTTGTAAGGCTGCCAGCGTAAGGAACATACTAGCTCCATTTCCTTTTCCTGGGAAGTCCTTCACTCTCTCAAATTTGACTGGAGACCTATATTCTGTAACTTATTTAGCAGAATGCTTAACCTGATCTTAAGAGAGTGGCTTTGTTTATAGGCCACTGAGGGAGCATTGGTGGTCTTGTAGATATTATTTAGTTGTTTAACTAGCATCCTTTATTTACAGAGCTAACTAAACCTGTGAATATACCTTGGTGTAAGAATTTCTTTGTATTGAAGTTTTTCTACCCTGGTTGTTGCAGCAACAGACATTGGTATGACAATGTTGTTAATGTCAAAAGAGCTTTCCCCTCTTCTCCTCCTTGGCTGCTGCTGCAAAATAATGCAGAAAACAATAGTGAAAATCAGACAGTGATATGAAGAGGGAAAAATTTCAGAACTAACTTATAACACCAAGAAAGAAAGGACAAATGTTCTTGTCTTTTAATCTAGTGATTTAACAGGAAAGTGGCTGCCTCCAAGAGCTCAACGTTTGAAACAACCAAAGGCTAGAATATAAAGTCAACATACACTGAATTACTTGTTTATGCAAAGAAGATAACAATCCTAGGATAATTTCTGAATACTGATTAGATGAAGGTTTTTCCATTTAGGATGTTTGGAAGAAAAATCCTTGGGTATCTGAAGAAGCATGCAGCTTGAGGAAAAGGAGTAAATTTAGCATCTCTAGGCCATTCTAGAGAATCTGAATGGACAATGCCTTACATATACAACTTTACATAGGTAAAGGTTTCCCATGTCCAGTCATGTCCAGCTCTAGGGGGTGGTGCTCATCTCCATTTCTTAGCCAAGGGAGCCAGCTTTGTCTGAACATGCTTCTGTGGTCATATGGCCAGCATGACTATATGCTGAGGCACATGGAATACTGTCACCTTCCCATCAAAGTGGTACTTATTTACCCACTTGCATTTGCATGCTTTTTAACTGCTAGGTTGGCAGGAGCTGGGGCAAAAACAGACGCTCACCCCATCATGCAGTGCTTGGGTCTTGAACTGCCAACCTTCTCATCAACAAGCCCAGCATCTTAACTGCTAGGCCACCATGCTTTACCCTCTGTATAATGTAACCAGTTTATACAACATGTATTCAAAGAAAACCTCTCTTCCAGACAGCCTATCTACCTAAAATTCCTAAAATGTGCACTATGTTCCTACTTCTAATATTCATACTCTGCATATGTAACGCCACCATCATAACATTTAAAACAAGGGCTTGTGACTCCTGATTTTTGCCTAAGATGCTACAGACATCTTCAGGAACTCCTTTGACAATACGATCTGTGACTCAGTGGGTGCCATATTGTGGCAGATCTATCTTTTCCTTTCAGCTGTTTCATAGTGAACAGGGTTTTGAACGCATTCCTTAAGGCAGTGTTTCTCAACCTTGGCAGCTTGAAGATGTGTGGACTTCAACTCCCAGAATCCCCAGCCAATCTGGAAGTTGAAGTCTGCACATCTTCAAATTGTCACCATTGGGAAACACAATCTTAAGAAGATTCTCAGACTCTGCTCTGTTGATATAGAAATTTATACCAAACTATAATACCCATTTAATACAGTTATTCATTTGCTTCATTTTTATTGTACCATTCACCTATACTCAAGGTATCTTTATTACTGCTCTAAATGCTTGGTGCAGAATATACTTAGATCTTTCTTTTTGGTATCAACAAGCTTAGAAGACAGGGTTATGACTTAGTAACAGGCATTTATGAAAAAATAGCCCATTATGGGAAAATTTGAAAGCAACCTTATTACATTTCAAACTTTTAAAATAGTATCCAACTTGGGAAACAAATCAGACATGAAAATATACCAAAAACAATACTACCAATAAACATGTACTGATACTCTTCTTTACTGATGACCCGCCCCCCCCCCCCCCCCCGAATAAAGAGGATAAAAACCAAGCACATGCAACTACTGGATTGTTACGCACACACAAATATTGGCACTGACTGGCCAAACAAAAGGCCCTTGGCCTGCATCAATGGACTTACTATTATGTAGGTACCTGAGAGGTCCAACAAAGTATGAACTAATAGGAGCTACTAAGGGCAGACGTGCAAATTTCTTGACTCGGTTCTTGCTTGCAAACTCATACAAAGGTACTGATATGGAGACCAAAGTTAAAAGTGTGTGAGATTCCATTTGCCTCTGTCTCAATTAGTGACACTGAAGTTATTCATGCACATATTTAGATATTTATACCTTAGACCAGCTTTTTCTAAATCGTTTCTTCTAGAAGCACTGGGTCTGTAGCAGAGGTGGCCAGTAATGTTGAACATCTTGTCCCTATGCTATTCATCATTCTGGATGGGATTGCATTCTTAATAAAAGAGTAAGATCACCATTTGGAAGAGCTCCTTGACACCTTCAACTATCTCTGGATTTTCAGGTGGTCTGAGCGGTAAGGAGTATGGTCATTCAATCACAACTAATACACAAGAGAATGTCTCTGAGCTGCCTAGATCTAGCAACGATTATCTACTTCATGGTTATACTACGATGTCTTCTCTTGAGTGTCTGGAGGCTGTAACTGGTACAAACTGCAACAGCTAGGTTTCAAACTGATACACAATATCAAAAGCAGTGGTGGGATTCAACCGCTTCACATCTATTCACTAGAACAGTTTGTTAACTTTCGGAGCAGTTCGAAGAACCAGTTGTTGGAAGAAATCTCCTTTTTGTCAGCGTTCCAGCAAATCTCCATTCCAACCAGTAACTCCGAGACAAACATATCTCAGAAGTACCTTTATTAGAATAGTACCTGGCACATCTGTGGAATCCCAAATCTAAAAGTTTTCAGGCTTTCCACAATTTACCAAACTACAAATCCATCCCCCCTTGGTCGTCATCACATCACATGGCCCAATCATGATCTGTCCAAAAGTAAGATCCTTATTTCATCCTGCGCCATACTCAATGACCTTGAACTAACAAAAGAATTTTATTTTGTCTACTTAGAGCTACTTAATTGAAATCACCCCCCTCCCACTTTCTCAGGCTATGTGGCAGCATGGAATATGGCTTCCAAAGCTGACAGGCATCCCCCTTGAGAAATTCACTTCCTAAAAGAGATAATAAACAAAACACAACCAGGGGTTAATGTGATGCCCTTAACCCCCACCCCCCACCCCTCCAAGGGGACCCTTTGGTTTCTCAGGAAATTCTTCATGGAATTGGTTAACCAATCTATCTGCATGTACATCCCAACTCTTTACCCAAGTAGCATCTGACAAAGGGTAACCTTTCCATAATACCAAATATTGTAATCTCCCTCGGTGTAATCTAGAATCGAGGATTTTCTTTATTTCATAAAATGTCTCACCCTGTACGATTAAAGATTTGAGGGGAGCTGCTGGTATCGGCCTTAGATTCAACCCTACAGCAGGTTTCAATAAACTACTATGGAACACCGGGTGTATTTTCCCCAATAGCCAAGGGACACTTAATTGGACCATCACTGGATTTATTATTTTTGATATAGGGAATGGACCTAAGAATTTAGTGCCCAACTTCCTACTGGGAAGTTTCAATTTGAGATATTTAGTTGACAAAAACACTTTATCCCCTACTTTAAATGGCGGTTGGAGGGATCTAGGTTTGTCTGCTTGGAATTTATATTCCTCAGCAGCTTCAGTCAAAGCTTTTTTTGTATCCTCCCAACCTTTCTTTAACGAGTCCATCCACTCTGTTGAAGACATGGATGTTGGGGGTTCCCTAGGTAATTCCGGCATAGGGACAAATTCCATGCTGGTGTTGATTTGGAATGGAGTCAAGCCTGTGCTGCTGTGTACTGCATTATTGTAAGCAACTTCTGCAAATGGCAACAGCTCCGCCCAGTTCTCCTGTTGATAATTTACATAGCATCTAATGTATTGTTCCACCATGGCGTTCACTCTCTCCGCTGCCCCGTTGCACACAGGATAGAATGCTGAGAAAAGCCCTTGGGACAACCCAATGGACTTCAAAAACTCCCTCCAGAACTTAGCAGTAAACTGTACACGTCAGTCTGCGATTACTCTATGAGGTACTTCGTGGAGCCTATAGATATGCTTCACGAACAGTTTCGGAAGTTTTTTAGCTGAAGGTAGTCCGTTACAGGCTGTAAAGTGGGCTTGCTTAGAGAATAAATCGATAACATTCCAAATCACGGTATTTCCTCCATTCTCAGGTAACTCTACGATAAAGTCCATTGCGATTTCTTCCCAAGGCTTCGTTGGTTCAGCTACTTGTTGGAGGAGGCCAGGGGGGTTTCCAGTTCTGTGTTTCATCATGGCACAAATTGAGCAGCTTTTCACATAGTCCTTGACATCAGGTTTCATTTTTGACCACCAGAACTGTCTCCTGACTAAATGCAGGGTTTTTAAGAACCCAAAGTATCCCCCCAACCGCAAGTCATGGCTACACTTCAGTACCATTAGTCTTAGAGTATTGGGTACATAAATTTTTGTCCCTTTCCAAGCTGATCCTTCATTCATTGTCAAATAGGTTTGATGTTCAACAAACCAGGACACCAGGTCAAAAGGGCTGCTTTGAACTCAGTTGTCAGTTTGTCTTCTAGGCGTCTGGGACTGCGGTTGGCTAGCCCTCGGGTGGTTACTTGGCCTGCGGGTTGGGCTTCTGATATCATAGTTTGCACTACCTACTCTCAGCGACTGTCAAATTGGGGTTTTCTTGACAGGGCATTCGCCAGTATGTTTCCCCCCCCGGGATATATTTCATGTTAAAGTTGAACCTCTTGAAGTATTGAGCCTAGTGGACTTGTTTAGGCTTTCAAGGTGTCTTTAGAGCCTCGAGGTTCTTGTGATCAGTCCACATCTCAAAAGGCTCCTTCACTCCTTCCAGGAAATGCCTCCAATATAGTAAAGCCTGCACACTGCAAACACTTCTTTTTCCCAAACCGCCCACCTACGCTCTGTGTCTGTCAACTTTTTGGACTCATAAGTGCAAGGCATTAGCTGGTTTTTAGAGTTCTTCTGGAGAAGAATCGCCGCGACAGCCACGTCACTAGCATCAGCTTGGACTATAAAAGGTTTGGTCAGGTCCAGGTGCTGGAGGATGGGCTCAGTGGCAAATAGGTGTTTTAAAGTTTCAAAAGATTTCTGACAGTCCATTGTCCAAGCAAGGAGTTGATTGGGTTTTGTTTTGGTCAGGGAAGGCCCAGTTTTCAATGACTCTGTTAAAGGGAGGGCAACCTCGGCAAATGAAGGAATAAATTGTCTATAGAAATTTGCAAAACCCAAAAAACTTTGAAGTCTTTATGTGTTCTGGGGGGTTGCCAGTCTAGCACCACTCACTTTTCCACGGTCCATCTCAATTCCCTCGGTAGCCTAGGTAATCCAGTGACTCTTCGTGGAATTCACATTTTGACAGTTTTACATATAACTTGGCAGCTAAAAGTTTTTTCAGCACTTGTCTGACCAATTTGACATGTTCTTCGATGGTTTAGCTGAATATAAGAATGTCACCAGGTAGACAAGGACCCCTTTGTATAGGTGTGGATGTAACACTTCATTTCTGAGTTGCATAAATACTGCGGGGGGGCCCTGGAGTCCGAAAGGCATGACTCGGAATTGGAAACTAACCAGAGGGCAGTTGAAGGCAGTTTTCCATTTGTCTCCCTCCTTTATGCAGACTCGGTAGTAAGCTTGTCTCAGATCTAGTTTGGTGAAGACTTTGCCTTTAGACAGGTGATTTAATAAATCCTTCATGAGGGTGAGGTGGTACATTTTTTTATGCATACCCTGTTCACGCCCCTAAAATCCACGCATAATCTTAAGCCACCATCTTTTTTTTCTTTGAACAGCACTGGGGCAGCCAACCTAGATTTGGCAGGTTCAATGAAACCTCTGTCCAAATTGTTATCAATGTATTTTCTCAACTCAGTCATTTCAGCTGGTGTCATGGGATACATTTTTGGTTTTGGCAGTTTTGCCCCAGGTTCTAATTCTATAGCACAATCAGTGGCTCGAAGGAGGGGTAAAACATTGCATTCCTCTTCGATGAACACCTCAGCCAAGTCCCTGTATTGTTTGGGGACTTGGGGCTCACCTGGAGGAGAGTCTGAAGCGGTGGCTGCTGCTTCAGGTTGGGGACCTCTTTTGGGTGGCAGTTTCTTTGTGGGAGGAAGGGGGGGTAGTGGGCCAACCCCAATTATGATTTTTTGTATCCGTCCTCCCACTTGATGGTAGGGGCCCATATATCCAGCCAAGCAAGTCCCAATATGACAGATTCTGACATCTTTGGAGCCACTACAAAACATATGAATTCACAGTGTCTGCCCATCTCTAGTGTGATTAACTCTGTCATTTGGGTGGCTGGGACTCCTTCAATTAAAGTCCCATCTACTTGTTCAAACCTGATTGGGCATTTCAGGTTTTTAGTTTTTATTCCTAATTGGTCAATGATGGGGAGGCCAATAAGGCATCTGGAACATGTGGTATCTATTACGGCTTCTATCTCCCCTGCCTCCCCTGTGTCAGGCACCACCAACTTCACTTTGACACTAAAAGGTGTGATGGGTGCACTCACCATAGGGTCGTCTTCTCCATTGGCTTCTCTGGGGAGAATTTCTCAGGCCAGAATTTCATTACTCTCTTCTGTGTGGAGGGGACCTTCTATGGTGTGTCTAGCAAATCAGCTAGTGTCTGGAGACTTCTGTGGATTTCTGCGACCCCTGGTGGCTGTACTAGGCCTTGGTTGTGGAGCTTGTGGAACAGGTGCAGGAACCAGACAGTCGGCTGCTCTATGGCCATTCTGGCCACAACGATGGCACTTTATCATTTTTGTGGGTCGGGTAGGAGCAGCTTCAGTAGGTCTGGTCAGAGGCTGTCTGGCCACAGCTCTCCTAGGAGGGCCTTCATGAAGGGTGGTTTTTTTGTGGGTTGATTTCCCTGTCTAGCCTGAGGGACATTGCATACCAATCCTGCAGAGTCTCGGGTATTCTTCTAATGTTACAGGCCTTTTTAACTTCTGGGTCAATAGCGTTCTTGAAATAGTGCAACAGTATTCTTTCAGGCCAGTCCATGAGGTGGCTTGCAACCCTTCTAAAGTCCCATACAAAGTCTTGTAAGAGTCGCTTGCCTTGTTTCATTTCTATTAATTTGTCCTCATTTTCTCCAACTCTGTCAGGATTCTCGAACCTAAACCTAAGGAGTTCAATGAAAACATTGACATCCTCTAGTTCTGGGGCTTGTTCATAGTGCAATTGAGCCACCCAATCGGAAGCATCCCCCTCATTCATCCCATCTGTGATTGCAGTGACCAGGTTGCGATCTGTTGCATATTGGGCTCCAAACTGATCTATGTGGGACCAGTTACGAGTGAGGAAATAAGCAAAATGTTCGCATTGTCCACCAAATGTTGCTTTAAAAGCCATTGGGTCTGGTCTGAGGGGGGTGGGTGGGATCGACATAGCAACTGCGGGTTGAGCTGGAATGAATGGAGCGTGATGAGGAATGTAGGAACCTTGCAGGGGTACTCTGAGGGCCAGCTGTGTTGGGGCTCTCTGGAAGAAGGGCCTCTGCAGGGTTGCTCTGAGGGGCGGCTGATCTGGCACCTGCTGTGAAGAGGCCATTTGTTGCATTCTTCCCCGCAATGGGAAGAGGGGGGTGGCTGCCATCTGCTGCCTGTGCAGATCCCTTTGCTGAGAAGGGATCACTGATTCTCTTTGGGACCAGGGCGCTTCTGAATCAGGTGGTCCAACAGGTGCTGGCATCCACTGGCATTGGACCCACCCTTGACCAGGATAAAATCCCCACCCTGGAGGAATACTCTCTGCAGGGGGTAATCTTCTTTCTGGTTGTGGAGGGGGAAGGCATGGGGTTTGTAACATACCCAACGTCAGCTGCATCTGCTGCCTCTCCCTTGAACCTTGAGCCTGCCGGGCTGGGCTGCTTTGCAGGCCATCTCCAACTGTTGCCACAGTGATTTCACCCTCCACTTATTGGACTAGGGAAAGTAAAGGTGGGCTGCATTAGAATCCAGCTCATCTGGAGAGGTTGTGGCTGTGAGACATAACTTTCCACCTTAAGTTGTTGGAATTGTTCTGGGATTCCTGCAAACGACTGGCTTCGGGATGGAGGCCACAAGTTGGTCTTGGGAGGTGTCTGATCCCAACATTCCCCAACATTTCCATTCTGTCTCTCGGGCTGTTCTCAGGGGGCTGGAAAAAGAGAGGTGCTCAGGCAGCATCTCCCCCGGTCTCACCGCTGGATTCAGCACCCGTTTCTTTGGGCTGGGCTCCTAACCTCCATCTCTCCTCTGCAGCCTCTAATGCCTGCATCACCTCTTCAGAAGGGGGGCTGGGGGCTTCAATTAATCTTCTAGTGTCCAGCCCCATAGCCCCTTCTGTATCTTCTTCCATCTTTGCTGAGTCTTCACACTGCTCCATCTTTGGAATCAGTGCTGGGGCTCAGAACCCCTGACAGCCCCCTTTTGGGGAGCTGGAGTTTGTTAGAGATTCAGGATAATGTCAGCATTTCAGCAAACCTCCATTCCAACCAGTAACTCCGAGACAAACATATCTCAAAAGTACCTTTATTAGAAAAGCACCTGGCACATCTGTGGAATCCCAAATCTAAAAGTTTTCAGGCTTTCCACAATTTACCAAACTACAAATCCATCCCCCCTTGGTCGTCATCACATCACATGGCCCAATCACGATTCATCCAAAAGTAAGATCCTTATTTCATCCTGCACCATACTCAATGACCTGGAACTAACAAAAGAATTTTATTTTGTCTACTTAGAGCTACTTAATTGAAATCACCCCCCTCCCACTTTCTCAGGCAATGTGGCAGCATGGAATATGGCTTCCAAAGCTGACACTTTTGTTTTTTCCCACTTTACAGGGCTAATCCTGTAAGGAAGGCAGGAAGGAAACATTCTGGTGTTGTTTGAAACCTAATCTTTATTGCCGTGCTTACAGAAACTACCTCTTGGTTAACCCCTAGAACAGCTAAAGGTTCTTGGCAGTACGCCCAGGCTTACTGTCACCTGAGCTCTGGAGTTTACATACCCTTTCTGAGTTTTGATCTAAAACTGGTTTTTGGTGAAGTTTAATTCTGCTCTTGGTGACATTTAATCCTGTGTTTATTGATGGGATAATTTTCCCTATTCAGCTTTGGTATTCAGCTTTGTTTGGAAGGAAAAACGTTAATCTCTGTGCCTGAAAAGAAGCAGGGTTGAGAAATCTGGCTAGTTCCTATGTCTATTGGTTATGGTAATTGGTTGAACAAGCAACAGCTACTGTGTTTGCTCTTTTCCTACATTCTAGCGCTAATTGCTTTCTTTGTAGTTAGGCTTATCTCAAGTGTTTACACTTGAGCTTGCCTGTGGTGTGAGGTCTGGCAATGTTTTAGTTTTAAAAGGATTTAAACTGTTGTGATTTAATTATTTGTATTGTGTTTGAATTTTTTCCTGCCTCATGATTTCTTTTTCTTTCTGGGGAAGGGGTCTTCCTTCACTGCTTTAGTGGTATCTGGCACTGTCTTTTGGGGGTGTACTTCCAAGAGGCAGGATGCACGCTTGGCACTTATTTTTTTACTGCCTTTCTTCGGGGCATGTGATCTTTACTTAAATCTGGATGATTTCCTTAGAACAAGGGTCCTCAAACTACAGCCCGAAAGGCTGAGACACATAATTCATTGTCACCCTTGACCCTGGTTTTCCCCCACCCCTTGGGTGTATCATAATTCATATTCTCCAATGAGGCACATTCATAGCCAAGAGTCATCAATCATACTCTCCAGTTAGAATTTTGTGTGGCAGAAACTTTGGTCACCTAGAAACTAACTTTGAAAACATTTATGGAATGCAAGCTGCCTACTGCTCCCCCTTCCCTTTCTGTTAGCAACTCTAAAAAGACCATAAAAATATTTTATGAGTTGACATTCGGCTCTCCTCACTTCTTGAAGGTTACCCGTACAACACAGAGACACAAAAAACAAATTTATTGCAGGTATAGGACTTAGGGTTGCAAACCCTCCCCCCCCCCAGGCTTGGTTGGGTTTTCTGCATGGAACCTCATCACAAGGCAATCGGCTTGGACGTTCCTACTGTTTACCCAAGATGCCTCTGATAAGGGGTAGCCGTTCTACTTGATCAAATATTGGAGTTGTCTCCTGTGCCACCTCGAATCGAGGATTCGCTGCACCTCATAATGGGTTTGGCCTCCTATGACCACGGGGCCCAGGGGCTCACGAGGTAGGGGCCTCAGGGTCGATTCCACCACGGTTTTTAAGAGGCAGACTGCTTGAATGGATATGCCGTCCCTGCAGAGCAGGGTGGTGTAAGAGAATCTCAAGGACACCAGGGCGTGATCTGACCATGACAGGGGGGATAACAACAAGATCCCCCACCAGATCATGTTGCCATTGCTCCAACAAAAAAATCATATCCAGCATGTGACCACTGTTCCAAGTCGTGCCTTGTATGTTCTGGATAGGCCCATGGTCACCACAGCAGCCATGAACTCCTGGGCCGCTTCCAAGGCCAAACCCAGGGACAGCAGATTGAAGTCCCCCAGGACCATAATCCTGGGGAACTCCATTGCCAACCCTGACATGGCCTCCAGCAGCTCAGGCATGGAGGTTACTACACAGCACCCAAATTTGGCCAAGAAAGTATGATTACTTCTTAGAACAGGGGTCTTCAAACTTGACAGCTTTAAGACTTGTGGACTTCAACTCCCAGAATTCCTCCTCCAGTCATGTTAGCTCAGGAATTCTGGGAGTTGAAGTTCACAAGTCTTAAACTTGCCAAGTTTGAATATCCTTGTCTCAGAAGAACATCTAGTGTTTTCTACAGGTGTTCAAGGAAATATACACCGTATCTCTTTCTCTAATTTATCCTTGTAAATAACCACCCTTATAGGAAGTTAATGTGGCAGTTGAAGTTTTACAGCTTAATGTGGATTTCAATCCATGGTGTTAGTCCAACACCCTAGCCACTATCCTGCACTAGCTAAAATGATACTTCAGCTGGTTCTGATAAAGACTGTCCAATCAAGGAAGTCTCCAGGTAAGCACTAGAATGCTATCTTGAACTTCTCTTCTAGAGATGTCACTGAAATTCCATTTTTATCTGGTATGCTATACAACTTGAAATGCTCACTTGCATTAAAAGATGGGCAGCATATACAATTAATAAATAAAACAAAATAAAGCAGTATTTCAAACAAATAAGCTTGTTTGGCATAGGAAAGGAAGGGAGATGAATATGGGGCAAGTGAACCCAAACACAATGACTACACAGAGCACTATCGGTGTCCAAATACTGTAACTAGATGATAAATCACAAGAGGGCAGTGTTTTTCTAAATGCTTAACAAGTTTGGAAAACCAAATCCTGCCAAATGAAGCTCACCTTTCACCAGCAACTGATGAAATATTGTCAGGTGCAAGCAACAAGAACGACTCATGAAGAGGCTCAAGTAGAACCTTTATTGTTACAAGAACCTCGCCAGACTGACTGTATTCCTTTGAGAACAGAGTCAGATACGTTTTCAGGGATTCTAGGGGAAGTCAAGCCTGTGCCGCTTTCTGCAGTGTAAGGACTCTAAGCTCAGCCCTCTCTTAACCCCTCCCTCTAGTCTAGCTGGAGATTCCACCACAAATATTTCAGACATGATTAAGTTCCCCACTACCTTGCTTTACTAGAGTCTGGGTGCACAATGCAAATGGTTATGGCCCTACTCCCAATCTAATACTCCAATACATCTATGTACAGACTATTCCATATACAGGACAGGAAGTTCTGGGAAGTCATGCCTGGATTAGAATATGCAGTTTTTTTCTGAGTCCAAAACTTGCACATTCCAGGCAGAGATGTTCTGCAGTGGGGATAGTGGGAAAGGGGGAATATCAGAGATGGTAACATGAGGCAGCAACTAAAAGTACATAGAAGGAGACTGAGGGTGGGGAGGTTAGAAAGGCTGTTGGTTATGCACAAGGAGAGGTAAGGAGAAAGAGGGCATAGGTAGGTTGGGGAGGGCTGGGTGGACAGATACATAGGCCACACTTGAAAGAGTGGTTGTTGTTGAGGTAATTCCCCGTTAGGAGAATGAGTGCATACAGGGAGACGTATTTGAGAGAAGTGTTTGAATAATACACAAACAGCACACAGATACACTGTACAGTAAATGTAGGTGTTTACTTTTAAACTTTTAAGCAAAGTTCAAAATAAGCAGTCCAAAGTCATTCACAGGTAAGTCAGTCAGTTTTCAGTCCAGGCATAATTCAATAACGAAGTCCAGTGTCAAAAACAGTTCAGTATCAGACTTACATCAAATCCATGAATAACAGTCAATTAGAAGGAATGGCAATACTCTCCAACAGAAGGTAACAGAGAGACTCACTCAGACACACTCTCTTCTGAGACTAAGACTAAGACTAAAACAACCCAGGTTTCTGGCTCCATCTTATGGCCGTTTGAGAAACCACACCCAATTACAGTTTTGCATTTTTAAAAAGATACAGTATTAAAATGTTTATCCTGGTTTATATATTTTCAACCCAAATAGCTGTTAGGTGACTTATATTCCTAACAGTGGTATACAGCTAAGGCAGAGGAAGCCATGGGAAGAATGAGAGACGGAAGGGAGAGCAGGCTACGTGGAGGGGAGAGGTTCACCAACTTTACCCTACTTCCTTTATAAGATCCCTTCCAATTTGCCTGGGTCAAAACACAAAACAACCAAGTAGTTCAACTGGACTGCAATCCTGCCCAAAATGGACCTATCCAAGGTGCAAGCCATAAAGGCCTCATTCCATGCATGCAACTGAAGATACATTTCATTTCTTAACTGCCACCTCTCATCAGGTTTCCAGCAATCCCTCTGATTAAATCATGAGCCTTGAGCCAAACTTCAAAAAGCTTCAAAGAACTCATTAGGAGCGACATATTGGCATGACCTGGATGTAGCTGATTCTGAGACACGTAATTCACTGTCACCCTTGACCCTGGTTAACCCCCCCCCCTTTCTGTTGGAATCTATAAAACGGGCATAGAAAATGTTTTATGAGCTGACACCCCACCTCTTCTGCTAGCATCCTTCACTAGGATTCATGACTTCCTTGTTCCCAAACATAGAATATATTGCTCCCCAATGCCTGAAGCCTGATTTTTTTAACCTTTTTCTCTTCTGCTGCAGTCTGGGACACTATCTAAAGCCAATAGTTCAGAAGACTGATAGCAATAGCACTTAGACTTATATATTGCATCACAGTGTTTTACAGCCCTCTCTAAGCGGTTTACAGTGTCAGCATATTTTCCCCAACAATCTGGGTCCTCATTTTACTGACCTTGGAAGGATAGAAGGCTGAGTAAACCTTGAGCTGGTGAGACTCGAACTGCCAGCAGTTGACAGACAGCAGACAACAGATAATCAGAGTTGGAAGGGACCTTGTAGGTCATCTAGTCCATCCCCCCGCCCAAGCGGGAGACCCTACACCATTTCTGACAAATGGCAGTCCAATCTGCAGAAGTAGCCTGCAGTACTGCATTCTTACCACTGCGCCACCATGGCTTTTATGATGATCATAAAAGCTAAAAATCTCCTTTTCCATTTTGCCTAATTCCATTTAACCCTAACCCTTGCATCCCATATCCTATAACTGAAACAAAAAATCAGCAACAGAATTAATACATATGCTCATTCCTCCTCAGGCCTGAGGAGAGGGGGGTTCAACATTGTTCCAGAGCCCATGGAGCTCAAAGGGGGCCCATGAAGGGGAATTTTTTAAAAAAAATTTACAAAACTGAATTTTAAAAAAGAAAAACAGCGGGACAGTGTGTCAACCTGGATGTGCCCGGGCGGGGATGGGGGGGGTGGGTGGTGAGGGTGACTCGCAGAAAACACTTCAAAGCTGCATCAAATCAACTCATCTGAGGGCAAACAGCAAGGAAGGTGTGTCCTTCCCACATAGCCTGTCAAAATCCTCCATGCCAAAAGGAAGGAGGTGCCACTGTTAGCTTAGTCAGAGGATCTGTGCACGCCAGCCGTGCCAAAGGGTAACTGGTAAGAGGTGGCTTTAAAATGCAGGAGGATAAACAGAAGGAGGAGAGGCCGGGCGGGCAGGCGAGGGAAGTGTCACTTTTCTTTCATTCATATGGGCTAGAGTGAATCATTCTCCCAGTTGAAAAAAATTTTTACTTGTGGGCTGCGTGGACTCCAACACCGCTTCTGTGTACTTTGTCCCCTCTGCTTCCTAATCTGCTTCGCTGCCCTGGTAGCCCCCCCCCCCTTTTTTAATGAGCCTCTTGGTTGGTTAGGAGTTACATTGATGCAGGGAGTAACGTGAAATCCACAGGCTGGTGGGGAGGGGAGACCCTTGTGGTCATGTTAACTTAATATGTAGGTGAGGGGGCCCATATTAGTCTTGTTCCAGAACTTAATAATCCTCTCGGCGGCCCTGTTCCTTCTTGCCCTAATTTTTCTTCAAGATTAGCTGTCAAGCACCTTGAGACATAGAATGTCAAGGTCACGCAGTGCACTGCATCTTGAAGGTACTTAAGAAATCAAACTTGAACTTAGTTGCAACTGCCACGTAACCCCCTACCCCCACCCAAAGGTACTTACAGCTGCAATGGAACTTCCCAGGGAGCTTGTGGTGACAGGAGAGATGGAATTTTCAGAGGAAGCAAAGAGCTGTCGCATGAGTGGAGTATGAGGTGTGGAGGCCATAGAACTTGACAAGTAACTTGGGCCTCCAATCTCTGGATGATGCTTCAACACTGTGCAAGGAAGGAAAAAATAGAAAAGTGAGTGAAAACAATGCCTGTATTATATCCACAAGCATTACACCAGACAGACATCAAGTAATGAACATAGAAGAAATAGAGCACACTTAAGTGAGAGAAACTTCCTCAGGCTGGACTGCTTCTCTAGAGGAAGGAAGTTGTTAAAGCACACAAGACAGACTACAGCAGGTGACACCACTACCCCTTTAATTTCCCAGAAGCAGAAAGCAACCATCTCCAAAGGGAGAGGGGGAACAGAATGCAGAACCCAAGCTCTCCCCAGGCAGACCTGGCTGGGGCCAGCCTACCTTCACTTCTCTTGGAGCTGTCCCGCAATCGCTTTCTCTCATGAACTGCCATCAGGATAAGTGAGCGCTTTGGCACTCTCTCGACCTTGGGGGCAGCCCTCACACCGTTTAAGGGCTGCCTGTATACCTTTTCTGGCTCGATTTTGTGATGTGAGCAAGCTGAGGAGTAGAACAGAAAGAGCCATGAAAATGCCCTGCTTTCGCCTCTTTCCTGCCTTTCAGGACCCAGCCTAGACAAGACCCTAGAAGCCATACAAGCATGACTGCCCGAACAACACAAAGCCATTGGCAGCAACTCCTCTCCAGTGACAACCCCATTAATTCAGCAGTTGCTGTAAAAATCAATTCATCCACCCACCTTGTTTGCAAGGCCTGCAGAACCATGACTTCTAACAGGCTGGCTTCCATTCTGGCCCACAAGTTTGGAAGACTGTGTTAGATATATTCTCTAAAGAGACCCAAGATGCAATTATAGATGGTGCTGTTTGATCACAACAGAACAATCTCAAAAATCAGGAGCAGCAGGATCTGTGTCTTGCTTTATTTTAAGTAATAAACCTACCTTTACATTTTATCAATTATATGCAATGTTCCTGATCCTCAAAGCAGACCATCCACTCAAAAAATAGGAATTGGCATATATGTGTGCACACAAACATATTTTCTCTTGCTCATTTAGGGACACACAGCCAATGTTTAATTGTTTTCAGCTCTGGAACAATGACCATGAAACATTCAAAAGAGTGACTGCATTCTAGATATACTCATCATGGTTTTCCCATATCACTAGCCAACAATAAATAATCTATTATTTCATGTTCCAATACAACTTCTAGATTCCTTGAAAAGTTTTTCCTGGTCAAACAGTCTAGGACAGGGGTGTCAAACTCAATTTCACTGAGGGCCACATCAGGGCAGGGGTGGGCTGCTACCAGTTCTGGTAACTGGTAGCTAATTTTAGCATTTTTAATTACTGGTTCGGTGAACTGGTAAATCCCACCCATGGCTGGCCCTGCCCACACCGCCCCACCCCTCCCAGGAGTCTCCATGCAGCCCATATTGGATGCCAGGCAAGTACAGGGCCCGCACGAATGCTCAGGGAGGGTGAAAAACGGGCCTCCCAGAGGCTCTGGAAGGCTGGAAATGGGCCCGTTTCCGGCCTCCAGAGGGCCCCCAAAGCCCAGGGAGGCCGTTTTCACCCTCCTGGAGGCTTGATAAAACCCTATGGAGCCCAGGGAGGGTGAAAACAGCCCCCCCTCCATGGTTCAGGAGGCTGTCTAGGCCACACCCATCCAGCAACCTGGCAGAGAACTGGTTGCTAAAATTTTTGCAGCCCACCCCTGCATCAGGGTTTTGGTTGACCTTGGGGGGGCATGGCTGGGGTAGGAGTGACATCGCTCATGTCGGGGGATGCCTGTGGTGGCCTGGGTGGGGGTGGGTCTCCAGTGGAGAAAAGCAAGAGCAGGGCAAGCACCAAACCCTAGTACACCAGAGGAACCTCACCATCCCTCTCAGGCCATACAGAGGACCCCAGGATGGCGGCGTGGGTTGCCCGGAGCCCTGGACAGCAGAGTGCAGGGGGGCAAAGCATGTGGGTCAGATGGAGGCCCACTCCCTCTCCTTGTGAGGAGACCCAGCTTTGTAACCAAAGCATCCTCAGCGATAGGATGGGAAACCACCAGGAGAGGTCAGGAAGAGGGAACAAGGGGATGGAGAAGGGGCAGCAGGGCTGCTGGTGGCCAAGTGCTGAGGCAGAACTTCCCTCAGACCCCCCACTCCCCCTCATTATAATCAATCTCCCTTCCTCCCTTTCTTTTCCCCTTTTCTTCTTTTTCCTTCCCTCTTCTTTTTTTTTATAAATTTTTTTATTGTTTTTTAACATACAAACACAACAACAAAACATAAAAGCATCAGCTCCCCCATATTTTTATACAAACAGTAAGTCGGTTGGTCCATCAGTTTTGTGCATTCATCTCATAGTCACAATTACAATTACCTTAAATAATACTCTTATTATCAATACAAATTTATAAATCATAGTATCACTATTAAAAAAAAAGAAATTTGACTAAACTTTTATTCGATCATGCCTTTATGAGAAAACTATATTTTAAATAATTTATTCTAAAACAAGTCTTATAATCATGCCAATTCTCTCCTAAACAGGAAAGAAAGAAAAAAGAAACAGAAAACTATTATATAAATATAGTATCAAACACCAATAAAAAGAAAAGAAAAATAAAATCAATATTATTTCTTATTGTCTAACCTTTATATTTTGGTATTTCATCATTCAACCATTGATAGAAGAGATCCCAAACTATATAAAATTGTTTATCTTCTTGCTCTCTAATTTCAAAAGTCAATCTACTCATCTCAGCACATTCCAATATTTTCTTTACAACTTCTTCTTGCAATGGAATTTTCTCATTTTTCCAATTTTTTGCAAATACAATCCTAGCAGCAGTCAATACATTTACAATCAAATATTTCAACTCTTTACTATAGGTATCTGGTAGGATTCCCAATAAAAAAAACTCCGGTTTCAAGTCTATATGCTTCTTTGTCATTTTTTCCAACCACATGTGGATTTTAGTCCAATATTTTCTAGCATCCTCACAAGTCCACCACATATGGTAGTATGAACCAGGTTTCTGATGACACTTCCAGCATTTTTCAGATTTGTTCTTGAACATTCTTGCTATCCTTGTCGGGGGAAAATGCCACCTGTAAAACATCTTATACAAATTTTCTTTATAGGCTGTAGACATTGTCATTTTATAATTTTGCAACCATAAATTCTGCCATTTCTCTAAATCAATCCCATATCCAAAATTCCTCCCCCACGCAATCATAGTTTCTTTAACTTGTTCTTCCTCCAGCTTAATTTCCAATAAATAACCATACAGCTTTTTAATCACCTTTTCATCAGTACCCATCAAAATCTTATCTAAATCAGTTTGCTTATCATAAAATCCCTCTGCTTTGGAATCCTCATAGTACTTTGAATGTATTTGCAGATATGAAAACCAATTCATCTGTATACCTTGTTCTTCTAGTTTTTGCATCGATTTAAGTTCACCCTTTTCATCTAGTAATTCCCCATAGCTAACTGTTTGTTCCTTTTTATAAATTATAGGATAAGAGAACGCTTCTATCGTCGATAACCAAACTGGAATTTTCAAATAACACTGTTTTTTTGTCTTCTCCCAATTTAACCACAAAGACTCCCGTATATAATGTCTTCTAAAATACCCCTGTGTTTTGGTTCCCTTGTACCATAAAAAAGCATGCCAGCCCAACAGCAAATCATGACCTTCTAATGTCAACAATCTGGTTTTCCTTAATGTTATCCATTCTTTAACCCACGTCAAATTTGCAGCTTGGTAGTACAACTCCCAATTAGGCAGACCAAACCCTCCTCTAAATCTAGCATCCTGTAAAAGCTTTAACTTTATTCTTGCTTTCTTGCCTTGCCATATATACTTCAAAACAATTTTATTTAAATCCTCAAAGTATTCTTTTCCAAGCCTAATTGGTATTGTTTGAAACAAAAATAAGATTCTGGGTAAAATGTTCATCTTAATTGTTGAAATCCTTCCTATTAATGACAGTTGTAGGTTTTCCCATTTTTTTCAAATCTTGGGCTATCTGTTGTTTAAGTTTAATATAATTGTTCTCCTTCAATGTACTACATCTTGACGTCAAGTATATCCCCAAATACTTAACCTTGTTTGTAACTTGAATTTTTAACAGTTCTGCCAGCTCTTCTCTTTGTTTCAGCAACATATTCTTTGACAAAATCTTTGTTTTATCTTTATTTATTTTCAAACCGGCCACCTCCCCATAGGCCTCTATCTTTTCCAACAGCTTCGAGGCTGTTTCTATAGGATCTTCCAGGATGAAGACTAGGTCATCTGCAAAAGCTTGTAGTTTGAATTCTTCCTTTTTGATTTTCATTCCTTTTATAGTTTTATCTTCTCTGATATTTCTATTCAACACTTCCAAAGTCAATACAAATAACAAAGGCGAAAGAGGACAACCTTGTCTTGTACCTTTTCTTATATTAATAGAATCTGTAAATTCTCCCTCCATCATTACCTTAGCTGTTTGTTCACTATAAATTGCTTCTATTGCTTGAATAAATCTTCTAGCAAAGCCCATCTGTTCCATTAAAAGTACCATAAACCTCCAATTTACATTATCAAATGCCTTTTGAGCATCTAAAAATATCAAAGCCATTTGCTTTTCAGGGTGTGCCTCATAATATTCCAAGGTGTCCAAAATTACTCTCATATTATCTCTAATTTGTTGCTTTAGCAGAAACCCATTTTGATCTGGGTGAATAAAGTTATTCAAATACTTTTTAAGTCTTTCTGCTAATATTGAAGCAAAAATTTTATAATCTGCGTTTAATAGGGAAATCGGTCTATAATTCTTGATTTGAAGTAGATCCGCCTCCTCTTTTGGAATAAGTGTAATATAAGCCTCTGACCATGTTTTAGGAATTATCTTTTTTACCATAACTTCATTCATAACTTCTAACAGTGGAATACACAATAATTCTTGAAAGGTTTTATAAAATTCTACAGGAAATCCATCTGGACCTGGTGCCTTTCCATTATTTTGTTTCTTAAGTGCTTGACTTAACTCCATCATTGTTATATTGCTTTCTAGCATTTCTTCAATCTCTTTAGGTATCTTAGGTAGATTTACATTCTGCAGGTATTGTTTAACTTTCTCCTCATCAATATCTTCTTTCTTATACAAATGTTTATAAAAATCATAAATAATTTCTTTTTTCTCTTTGCTGCCATGACAAGTTTTACCTTGGTCATCTATTAACTGCAGTATTTTCCTCGATTCTTTCTCCTTTCTCAGTTTGTATGCTAGCCATCTACCTGGCTTATTTGCATCCTCAAAGTAATTCTGTTTAGCATTCCTAATTTTCTGTGCCAGTTCTTCTTTCTCTATTAAGTCCATTTTATGTTTAGTTATATCCAGTTTCAGTTTGACATCTTTTCTGTGTGGTATTTTCTGTAATTCTTTTTCAAGTCTTTTATATTCATCATCCAAGGCTTTAAGAGTTTGCCTTTTCCTAATATTCTTTTTTCTTGTATAGTCTATTATCAAGCCTCTAGCATAAGCCTTCATTGTGTCCCAAACATTCTGTATTGAAGTGTCTTCTTTTCTATTCTCTTTAAAGAAAAAGGGCAATTCTTTCTCCATCCATTGTATAAATTCCTTATCCTTTAAAATAGTATTATTTAATGTCCATCTCGATCTTTTCCTTTGTCCCTTCCATTTAATTGTCAATGGGTTGTGGTCAGCCCAAGTACTTGTTTCAATATTTACTTCTTGAATACTAGACATTAAATCTGTTGAGATCCAAATCATATCCAGTCTGGACCATGATAGATGCCTATTTGAATAAAACGTAAATTGCTTAAGTTTATTATTTCTTTCTCTCCATATGTCTTTTAAAGTTAATTCATCTATCATTTTAAAAAAGGATTTAGGAAGAGTTTTTCTATTATGTTTTACTGCTGTTGCAATATAATCAAGTTTATTATCCACAATTCCATTAAAGTCTCCCATCATAATTGTATTAGCATAATCCAGTTCAGCCATCTTAGTATGTAGTTTTTTATAGAATTCTTCCTGTTTATCATTCGGAGCATAAATTGCAGTCAAAAGTATCTTTCTATTATTGTCCATTATTTCTACCATTAATATTCTCCCATCATCATCTGTATAAATCATTTTTGCTGGGATGGCCTCTTTAATATATAAGACCACCCCTCTTTTCTTAGATTGGGTCAAAGAGGTAAACAATTTCCCTAATTTTGGTTGTGATAACAATTGTTCATGTTGCTTTTTAATATGAACTTCTTGTAAGCAAATTATGTCAAACTTTAGTTTCATTAATTTATGGAAAATCTTCCTTCTCTTAGCAGCTGAATTCAGTCCATTTATATTCATTGTAATCAATTTTTTCTCTTCCATGATTATGTTTTATATTTAGATTTAACCACTCTCGTGGGTCTTACTTCACGTTGATCTTTAATATCCACTTGTCCACCTACTGCACCTTCTTCTTTTCCAATCTCCATTTGTTCCTCTTGGGATTCAATTGGTGGAACCTCCTTTCCTGCCCCTCCTTCTCTCCCTCCAAAAACTTCTGCATAGAACAGTTCTGCTTTCTCAATTGAATCAATTCTATGTCTCTGTTCCTGCCACGTAAACATCAATCCTTCTGGGATCAACCATCTGTAAGACACCTCTTTTTCCAATAACCTTTTGGTCAGGAATCGATATTCTCTTCTCATCTCTCTCACTCTTCTAGGTATTTGTTTTAAAACCAAAATTTCTTTACCTTTGTATTTCAATGTCTTCTCTCTTGCCACTTGTAATACTTGTGTCTTCATAGATTTTTTAATAAATCTAATATGAACTTCTCTGGGTAGGTTATTTCTCATCGCATATCTTGTAAAAACTCGATATATCTCATCTATTCCATCCATCATCTTCTCTTCTGTTATCTCCAGCGCATCCGCCAAGATTCCTACCATTATCGCAGCCAGATCTTGTGCTTTTTCTTCTTCTATATTTTGAAATCTAAGATAAAATTCTGATCTATCCAACTCCCACTTCAACATCTCACTTTTTTCTTGTTCAATCACTGTTAATCTATTATCAATATTTCCAATCTTCTCCTCTCTTCGTTTGCCCCCCTCTTCAACTTTTTGAAGTCTCTCCTCATATTTTCCCATCATCTGTTGAATACTTTCCACTTTTTCCTCCGTCCTACCTGTTCTTTGTTCAATAGTATCTATTTTTACCTTAAGATCTTGAATTCCTTGCATAATCATCTGAAAGGATACTCTTTCTTGTTCTTTTTCTTTATCTTGCTTTAACAATGTCTGAATTGAGCGCTGTCCAGATGGTGGGGAGGCAGAAGCAGACATAGAGGCACCCGAAGATATAAATTTCTTACTCATTTTAGGTGATTCCAGCTCTTCAAATTCTTTCAAATTTTAATCCAAAAAAAAGTATGAAGTTATAATCCAAGATAAAAGGGCCAACAATAAAAAAGCCAATAATGAGAGAAAAAGAAGAAAAATTCTTCCTGACCTTAATCCAATTAAGAAAAATAATCCATAAAAGAGGGTAAAAATAAGAGTAAAAACCCAGTGATAATAATAATGAACAAGACAAAGCCAAAAAAGAAAAAGGAAAAAAGAAAAAGAGAAAAAAAACAAAGCAAAAACCAAGAAAAATAAATTTCTTCAAATTCCACACCTTAGACCAGCCAAAAAAAAAAAAAAAACCTCAATTGAAAAAAGGAAAAAGAAATAGTCCACTGATGTACATTAAAAAAAAAAAAACAGGATCCAAATAGAAAGGAGAAAAAATAAAGCAAAATAAATCAAAATAGAATAAAAATAAAGGAAAAATTCAGAGGCTTCCCTTTGCAAATAAATCAGACCTTGATGTTAGTGGAGGGGGTGGCGGAACTAAAAAAAAAAGAATTAAAAAAAGGGAATAAGCAACAATACACTGCACTCTATTTAATTGTCCAAGGCTCTAATTATAACTCCCTTCTCTTTCCCACAAGCTTCAAAGCTAAGCCATAAATATCCAGAAAGACACCTGTAATAATATTCAACAAAGTGCTTTCCTCTATCTTATCAGAGGGTGTCCTTGAGAAGAAGAGTTTGTTTTTTCCAGTTCAAGTAAAATATTTCCGAGCCTCTAGTTGGCAGTGTTACAAAGTTTCTTAGTTCTCACTTTCCCCCCTCCTCTCTGAAGAGCATAAAAAAAAAAAAAGGGAAAAGGGAAAAGCCGATATGGAATACACAAAAGCAGAAAACAAAATCAAAGGGAGCCTCTAGCCTAAAAATAAAAAATCCAGAAGAAGAGTAAAACATATAAATATAAAAAGAAACAGTCCAGTTATCCAGTAAATAACAATAAAGTCCGGAAGCAAAGAAAAAAAAAAGTAAATGGATTCTCTCTTTGACGTTTCCCTTAAAAAAACGCCGCTT
>NW_020769567.1:150992-213042 GCF_900518735.1 Pseudonaja textilis
AAACTCATTCTATCTGGAGCCGCCCCGGCTTCAGCAGCATGGGGGCTGCCTCTCCGCCGCTGGCAAAAAGAGCTTCACCCGGGCTCTCCAGGGATTTTGCGGTATCCCCGGAGTCCTCAGGGTACGCTCTTCACGATGGCTACCCCTACGGGACAGCGTAGGTCCGTTGGACCGGCCGGTAGCGGAGATATCGGCTGCAATCGAGGAGCTCGATTGCAGACCGTATCGCCACGGCGCAGGCTCCTCCCATCTCCCCTTCCCTCTTCATTCTCCTTTCCTTCTTCTGCCTTCCCCTCTTCCCTTCTTTTTCTTTTCTCTTTCCCTTTCTTCTTTCCTGTCCCTTCTTGGATGCTCAAATGCAAAAAGGGAAACATTTTTCAATGCCTCCTTGCCTTATGATCAAATGCCACTTTTGCTAGTAATTTGTGGCTACTTAAAAGACTGAGAACAAACCAGGCTCAGTTTATCCCATGCTTGCATTTAGTGGGGGCGTCCACAAACAATACAGCAAACCTGTCAAAATGGTGGCTGTGATAGCTGATCAGAGCTCCTCTGTTTTTTATGTGCAACAGCTTTAACATTTAGGAACAGAGGTAAGTTAGTTGCTTAATCCTTAAAAGGGCTCTCCTGTAGGAACCCTACATGGTCTAATACAGACTGGAAATATAGCAAAGTCAACCAATGCTCCACGGGCTGGTTCTTCACTGTTTCCAGGGCAGCTATGTGTGGCAGATCTAACCACATTGTGGGTCGGATCCTTCCTGTGGGCCTTGAGTTTGACACCCTTGGTCTAGGACATGGGTGTCCAACCTTTTGGCTTGCCTGAGGCCATACTGAGTGAAGAGGAATTGTCTTGGACCTCATAAAATATATAATATAGTTTTATAACATAAAATCACATGTTAAAAGTTTACGGTCCTATGGGGCTGCATTACAGGTAGTCTCTGAGAAACAACAGGCCACATAATGATGATCCCAAAACTATATACAACCCTGTTTGAAAACTATGACAGTTGAAGTGCGCCTGCGGTCATTCACCCTTATGACCGACCACAGGGATGTTGCCGCATCCCTGTCATGGTACCATCAGATCCCGGTTCAGAGGAGTTGGAACTGGGACCATCTGACAGGGATAGCACATCTCCCTTGGAACATCTGGAGAGTCCAGGGGTTGAGGACAATACTGTCCCAGGCCCCTCCAGCATTGGGGGAGGTGGTTGACTGGACAGGAAGCTGCCTGCCTTCACAAATGCAGGGGAGGATTGGCTGCAGACAGGCAGTGGTGCTAAGAGACAACAGATCCCTTCTCATGAGGAACAGCTACCTTCCCCACCTGGAAAGTGGAGCAGAGGGAAGCTCAGAGGAGGTCTGTGAGGCGGCTTGCGAGGCTGCCCTGCCCCTCCTCACAAGGAACATCTGGCTTGGGCTGATTTAACCAGAGAGGGGGGGGGAGAGGGAGGGAAGGATGTCTTCATCGGGAACAACTGTTTGTCTCAGCACTCACTTCCCTGACTTTTGGAAACATTGCCTTCAACTCTTGTTTCAACTTCTGGATTTGCTTACCTTGCTTTGTGGACTCTGACTTCGGATTATGGCTTACAGACATTGTTTTGCAACCTCTGCACTGGGTTTGTGGTGTTCGCCTTTCTTCCTGTTTGGGGGCTTGTTTCTGGTAAAACTGTGTTACACTGACTGTGGGGGTGGCTGGTTTTGGGGGGAAAGTGGAGTGGAAGTTTACCAACACACCTGGATGGCCATCTGTCATGGTTTAGCAGTGCAATGAAATATTTTATTGATGCCTGCATCTGCCTACACGACCTGTGTCAGAACAGCCCTGCCTCTCTCTTCAACCCCTTATCCTACCCCAATAGGACCCTGAAGTGCTCAGGTCTACTCCCCATTCCTCCTGGAAGCAGCTGCCATTTTCAGGGCCCCAACAATTATTTGTGGAGATGGTGGCTACTTTCAGGGCTTTCTGCACTGATCAGGTGGCTATTGGGAGGCTGTAAAGCTCTTCTGTCTCTGTATAAAAGGCGGCAGCTTCAGGATGAGCTTCCCAAAGCCTTTCCTTTGCTTAACCCCCTCCCTCCCCCAGAGAGCCACATTTCTTCAATAAACAAAACAAAACAAAAAAGCTGGGAGGGACAGACTTGTTAACGTCCCCTCTTTTACTACTAAAACAGGACTTACTGCCAGAAATTATTCCTTCAGAGGCAGAAAGTGGTGCTGGGTCTCCAGGCTGTGTATAACCCTTGAAGCCCTGCCTAAATTCAGAGTCTGTATACTGTTATTATGAGAGAACCAAGTACTCAGTGTATTCTCAGAAGCAGCCTTAATGACATTTAAAAATGGAATCCTGGTTCACTTTAATGTCTTTGCAGGACATTGTAATTCCTGCCAATTAAAATCAATGAAGGCACTTACTGGCTGCTGCTAAAAAGGTATTACCCAGCTTGTGACGGTCTTTGCGCGCTGAGTCAGAGACACTGCTGGGAAGCACAGTGGGTCGGTGCTTCAATGTGAGCTTTTTGGGAGGTTTGATTTTCTCACAGGGCTTGTTCTGCAACTGGGATTTCAACATGCTCTGAAGGTGTAAACTCACTGGTACATCTGCAGAAAAATGAACACACACATACACTAACAAAAAAACCCCAATAGGAGGCAATTATCAGATTATTCAGAATAGAGATAGCATATTCTGAATGCAGAATGTTCATCACCAAATCTATCTAACCATAAATTTGGAGATTTATGCCTATCATGAACTAAAAATATATGCATTCAGAAGCAAAAAATGAGCCATATTTATGGAGTCCTCTACTTTCTCCCAGTAATGAAAAACACCAATATTGGCTGAACTGCAGCTATCCTAACTCTGTACTCTCCAGATTTCTTAAGTCAACTGGAATTCTGAGCTAACACAGCCTTCAGCAACAACACAGCTGGGTGGAATGGTGATTTTTTTTTTTTTTTGGACAAGGACCAAAACAAAAGCCATCGGATGATTATTGCATTGATTATGATGCTAATATATATTTTATAAGATTTTGTTGTCGCATTATTAATATATTTTTTGTTCTTTTTCTTTGCAAACTGCTTTAAGGTTGTAGGGATTCAAAGGGTAGAAAGTAAATAGAAAAAGGAAAAATAGTCCCTCTCTTTGAGCATGCTTCACCTCCAGTGAGGACACAAGAGTTTTGTGTGTAAAGACCCAACAACAGTAACAGCAGCTACTGCCACCCTACAACTGAAATAAAAATAGCTTTCCCTAGAGAAAATTCAAAAGACCTAGATTTATATCCTAGGTTGCATTTTACTTGAGTGAATTAAAATGTCTTGTTAAAATCCAAAATAAGTTTCTTAAAATAATGTCAATATCAAGTACCCCTTAAATTATAACTAGGATATTACTAAATAATATGAATGACAGCATGTTAGTCCTACAGTAAAATTTTGAATGTGAATTGGGTGTCTCTATAGAAACATTGAATTAAAGGAAGTTTTCCATATAAATGAAAAGTCAATCTGATAACTTCTCAAAGACAACTTTGATTCATCATCTATCCAAAACAAGTGCTTTATTTTCACCCAATGAACACACACAGCCCTAGACTATCCAGTAGCAACTAGAATGTACTTCCAATTACTTTGTCATTGGCAGTTCATTTTTTTGTTTGGTAGTTTTCTGTATGTGTGTGAAATGGAGGAACTGTGATGAGAAAAAGAAACAGGTGGTATTCGGCAGGTTCTGACCAGTTCTGGAGAACTGGTAGCAGAAAGTTTGAGTAGTTTGGAGAACTGGAAAATACCACCTCTGACTGGAGATTTTACAGTATCCTTCCTCTGCCACACCCACTGAGCCACGCCTACAGAACTGGTAGTAAAAAATTTTTTGAATCCCATCACTGGAAAGAAACCACAAACATCACATATGACCAGGAGAAATGGGGCTGGGGGTGATGCAGGCAGCCTGTGAGACAAGGTACTAGACAATATGTGATAAGTCTGTAGACACCCTTTAATAGGTAAAGAAATGCATGAAAATGGTATGAGATATACACAAACATACCCCCACACACCTGGTTAAAAGCAATGTGTGTACCTTTCTTTACAACACATACACAACAGAACAATAAAAAGCCACATCCTATCCACACATAACCCTCACTCCAAAGTTTTCTGTGCATTCTCTGGAGAGTTTCAAAATATTAAGCAAACAATAGTTTTTAATGTGAAGGAAAAAATTCCATAGTATATGCCTAGAAAGTAATTGTGTTTAATGCTTAATGCAAATGCAAATGAAACAAAATCCAATTTAGTTTTTGCCCTACCACTGCTTACCACATTTGGAATGCAGCTCGCAGCATGATACTATGTTTTCCCCAAAATAAGACTGGCTCTTACATTAATTTTTGCTCCAAAAGACACATTAGGGCTTATTTGGGGGGTTAATACAGTACTAAATGCGTCTGTATGGCTCACAATCTTAACTGGGGGTACGGGGGTACGGCTTATAGTACGAGCATCCTGAAAAATCATGCTAGGGCTTATTTTCCAGTTCTTAATTTCGGGGAAACACGGTACTTGTTAGGAATGATAGTCACCTAACTGTTGGGTGAGAGTGATGTAGAATAACACACAACCAGCAATATATAAACCAAGATAGTCATTTAATACTGCTGTATCTTTAAGAGAATGCTGTAATTGTGATTGGCTGAGGTTCCTCCGACGGCCATAAGATGGAGCCAGAAACCTGGTTTGTTCTCTTCTTGCATTTCCCTATTGCCTTTTGCCTGATCGTCATTCTGCTGGAATTGCTGTGAGACTTGCAAACTGTTAGCAAACTCCGTTTACTGAACTTTCTTTATGATACTGGACTTGGTTTTTGGATTATCCCTGGACTGATACTAACTGCTTTAACCGTGTATTATTTGGACTGTTTGTTGGACTTTGTTTACCCATTTACAGGAAGTAAAACCTACATTTTACTATCTGTATTCTGGTTGTGTATTATTCAACATCACTCTCACTACGTTTCCCTGAGTGCACTCATTCTCCTAACGGGGAATACCTCAATACTGGTTATGGGCCCAGGCTCAGATAACTGTGAGTTAGTGTGAATACACAGTACCGTATACAGACAGCTGTTTACTGTTTAATTATGGGTTACTGTCCTGGTAAAGATGGCACAAGACCCGTCAACAAGTCTATCACTGATAACCCGGTTGGATGGAACAAACTATGTTTCCTGGTCTATGAAGTGCAGTCTACTTCTGCGTAGAGAAGGGTTATGGGCTGCAGTTCAGGATCCACCAGATGTAAATGCTTGGGATCCAAATAATGAGGATGATGCCAAAAAGTTAGCTGACTTTAAACTGAACAACGAACGAGCTCTTTGTATAATTGGACTAACACTGAGTGACCAGCAGCTCGTCCATGTTCGTGGAGAAGAGTCTGCTGCTAGGTGTTGGGAGAATTTGAAGAGGATTTATGTTCGTGACAGTGTAGGTGCACACATTCATCTTACACGTAAACTGTTTAGAGCACGTCTTCTGAAAGGTGGAGATATGTTAGCTCATTTAAAGTTCATGAAAAGAACTTTTCAAGAGCTACATGAAAAGGAACTGATATTTTCAGAGCTACATCAGGTTTACATCATTCTTTCCTCATTGGATGAAAGTTATGATGATTACGTATCTTCACTGGAAGTACTGCCCAGAGATGAACTGACATTGACTGACATAACCGGACGATTGTTAGAAGAGGCTAGAAGAAGGCAGGAAGGAGGCCAACTGAGAGAGAAACAACCACAAGAAGAGGATTTGTTTTCAACTGCCTATACTGTTAGGAAATGTTTTTCTTGTGGGGCTAGGGGACATATAGCTAGATTCTGTAAGAAGGGAAAATGACAGAATACTGGTAATCACCAGAAGGCTAAGAAGAATGATAATTTAATTATGTCAAGAAATTCAACTGTAAACTATGATTTATGGGTAGTTGATAGTGGAGCATCACAGTGCATTACTAGAAATAGAGAGAGGTTTGTAAAGATGTCTACAAGTAAGCAACATATATCATTGGCAAACGGATGGAAGATGAAAGCATCAGGTGAAGGTGCTGCATATTGTTCATGTGTAAATGAGCATTTAACTATGTTGCATGTACCTAAACTGAAATTTAATTTTCTACCAGTAAGAGCTTTAGTTAATATTGGTTATCTAGTAACCTTTAGGGGAGATAACTGTATAATAGAGAAAGTTACTGCTACTTTAGAGAATTAGGTTACTACTTTAGAGAAGGTTACTGCTACTTTAGAGAATGATTTATATGTGATACATGATGACCAGTTGCAGATGGCTAACTCGGTTTATAACAATCTTAAGCCACATGACGAATGTATACATTTACTCCATAGACATCTGGGGCACATTAATTTCAAGATGCTGAAACAAACTGTCAAATTGTCAGAGGGAGTAAAATTAAAACCCTGTAGCAAGCACTTAAACTGTAATGCCTGTAATCAGGAAAAAAGCAAGGTTACTCCAGCAAACAGACTGAATGGGTTTAAGACCAAAGAACCTTTAGAGGTTGTGTTTGCTGACATAATTGGTCCTAAGAAACCCAGTTTGGGAGGTGCCTGCTATATTTTGAGTATTTTGAGTATGGTTTCTTGTTGTGATTGGAAGGTCCAATCCTGTCAGGAACTTTGAATCTGATGACTGTTAGATCATGGATTGACGTCAGAACCAGGGAACGTTACTCCCTTTAGTTTGATTTGATTGTGAAATGACTGTTGAATTTCAAAAGGGAATCTTAACAGTTTTGTTTGCAGTTTTGAATGAGAACGTTACTCCCTGTAGTTTGATTTGATCGTGAAATGACTGTTTGAATTTCAAAAGGGAATCCTAACAGTTTTGCCTGCAGTTTTGAATGAGAATGTTACAAGGGAGGACATTTGATTTGCAGGACCGGCCTGAACCTTCAACCTCCTCGGCTTCTCAATCAGGTTATCAGCCGGGAAGTCTTCAGGTGAAAGTAATAATTTAGATAATCGCTGGGTGGATATCAGAAGCAGGCGTCTCCTGACGAGAGAAACCAACGGGAGCACAGGAGGAGGGCAGATCAGTAATTAGACTAATTAGCTGCTGCTCTATAAAAGGAAGAGGGATGACTCTGCACTCTTGTCGGGAACAAATTGTTTGCAAAGAGAACCGAAGACTTTGACTTGGAGGATTTGGGTCTGAAGTATTTTTGTTTGAATTGGATTTATTGGGACTGTTAACTTGGACTATCTTGTGGAGGCTGGCTGCGGCTGTTATCAGTGAAGATTCCTGGTTGCTGCCTTTATTTGCGAGGACTGCTGCTTTCAGCCTTATCTGTTTATTTTTGGAAGGTGGGACATAACAGTTTCTGCTATTTAATGAAAAACAAAACAGAAACGTTCCAACATTTCTTTAATTGGCTAAGGTTTGCAGAAAGAAAAATGAAACATAAGGTAATTACTTTAGTTACTGATAACGGGACTGAGTTTATTAATAATAGATTCCAAATGATGTTAAAATTGGCTGGTATTGAGCATAAGCATTCTGCACCCTACAGGCCACAACATAACTCGTTTATAGAACGAAGAGGGCAAATGTTACAAGCCATGGCTCGCACTATGTTATCCGATTCAGGTTTGCCTGAAACACTGTGGGGTGAAGCCATAATGTGTAGCAACCATGTGTTAAACAATGTGTAACAATGTGTACAATGTAGTTAATACAACTGGTGAATTGCCATTCACTCGTTGGCATGGCAGAAAACCAAATTTAAGTTATCTACACACATTTGGAGCTCCAGCATGGGTGCATATTCCCACACAAGTAAGACTTAAAGGGCAACACAGAGCTGGGAAATTATTTTTCGTAGGTTACGAGGCCAACCATAGTTCGTTTAGATTTTGGGATCCAGGCACAACTAATATTTACTGTAGCGCTAGTGCTAAATTTCTTGAGCACGTTGGGTGGCATAAACTAGAACAGGAATCCAACAATGATGTAGTTATTGACACCCAAATAGTCCCTAATGATGAGATCGTTAAACCATCAATAGCCATTAAAGAGGAAGAACAGGCACAGGAGGAGGTAGAAGAACAGGAGCAGGTGGAACATGAGAGTCAGCCAGTAAGCCCTGAAGATGGAGCCAGAAACCTGGTTTCTTTCTTCTTGCATTTCCTGTTTTGCTGTGTTGCCTGATCGTCGTTCTACTTGGATTGCTGTGAGACTTGCAACTGTTAGCAAACTCCATTTACTGAACTCTGTTTATGATACTTGACTTCATTTTTGGATTATCCCTGGACTGATACTAACTGCTTTAACTGTGTATTATTTGGACTGCTTTAACCGTGTATTGTTGGACTTTGTTTATCCATTTACTGGAAGTAAAACCTACATTTTACTATTCAGTGTATCTGTATGCTGGTTGTGTGTTATTCAACATCACTCTCACTACGTTTCCCTGAGTGCACTCATGCTCCTAACGGGGAATACCTCAACAGCACTTCAAAAGCCAAGGACAGTCATAGCACAGTAGTTGCACCCACTTGGTTTGGGAAATTAGTTACCTGCCCAGAATATTAAAAAAGGGCAATACTCAAGCACTGTTAATAAAACTAAGGGCAGGGCTTAAGGTAAGAAAGGCAGTTGGATACCGAGAGAGCAGCTGATGAGAGAGTGTGAATTCAGATATTAATAAAAAGTAGTATGGATAACAGGCTAAGGATGAGCTGAAAATTCAAACACACCCAGCAAAAAAAATCAAATTAATCTGCCAATCTAGTCTCCTGCCTTTACTCTAGCCACATGTTAATAAAGTACAAATGATGAAAATCATGAAAATGCAGATAACCTAAGAAGGCTGCACTGTAGCAGTAAAATATTGCCACCTGTGTGCATGGATACAGAAGAGAGAAGTGCATTGTTGAACAAACACAAGCAATTTTTCTCTCTGATCAGCCCATCCAAGTGATTATTCAGTTTTCTTTTCCTCTCTGTTGTACTGCTAGTCAACATCTGACTGTGCCAAAACAGCATCATGACCTGCCAAGAGACAGCCTTTTCCCCTGACCAAATGCTCAAGAGCAGTAGCTTTCTCTCAAGAGCCCCAGATGACACTATCTTAGCTGTTTTTAAAGTCCTGATTAACATCATTTTCACCAATGTTCTTACAACGTTATTATTCCAGTCACATATCAAATCATCAAGATGAGGACACAACATTAATTAACAATCTCACATAAGGAAGAGAGAAGCAGGCTGAGGGCAGGGGAAGATGGGGGAAAAAGATGCCCAATTGTTTAAATTCTATCTACTAGGTCTCTAGCAACACATGTCATGCAGTCATTGGGTAACTTGGTCAGGGATGCCTGACATTGGTGCCAAAGCAGCTCAATGTCCTAGGAGAGCCAAATTAAATGCCTTTCCAGATCCTCTCTTATCCAAAATTGATCAACCTCTACAACCCCTGTGGCTAGCTGCCTCTCTCTGTGGTCCAAGCAAAAAAAAAAAAAAAGCTTCCAAAGGATCATCCTCAGGCAAGCATCCTATGCAGGACAGGATAAAAAAAGTACGGCTCTTACTGTTGCCTACATATGGCTTCCTAGCTAGCCTGGAAGGAGGAGCTGACTTTAGTTCAACTCTTTTTACTACTCACATCTGCTAATGGGGTCTTTCTTACCATCTGGGAATGAAAGTTCAGGGTGGATGCAGAAATCCAACTGTGAGAGACGCTCCATCAAAGGGACTTCATACTGGATTTCTGGAGGCAATGAACTTCGCATAACACAGACAGCACACAAAGGGTTCACATCGCACCCACACTGCCACATGTTGCTACGATGAACCTAGACATAAGATGAAAAAGGGAGAAGGGCTAGAATCCATCAATCTAGAAGACGTCATCAATTTGTACTTTTTTTCAATCTGAGGACCTACTCATCAATCACCTGCCATTTTCATTCTGCAGAGTTACTCCAGGTTTCACAACATGGGATATTAGGATGGCCAGAGACCAATGGTTTGCTTTGAGGTGCTCTTGACTGCCCAGAACATAAAGGGAAAGACATGCTTTATTGCAACTGCTTGGTAAGGAAGGAAACCTCAGAGTGGCACTGGGCAGCTAGGAAAGGATTGGGAGTGATCCAGGGAAATTTGAAGTTGACTTGATTGTTGACTCAATGTGATGGAAAGAGGAAGTACAGTATATGACTGGGGTTATTGAACTTGGTGAAACTATAACAAAGCATTTAAAGAGCCTTCAATATGATCTGATGGCAGTGGAAAGGGAACAGGATGGGTGAGAGACTGACTCTGAATCTACAAATGTAAAGAAGGGTTGAACTTTCCCTGGCGTTTGGGCAAACTACTTGTACTTTGGCTTTTGCAGTTGCCTCCCTCATTGCAGATTTCATCCAGGACTAGGAAACTACTATTTACATCTAATAACAGAATATTTGCTATTCACAAGTTCCAAAGTATCCACTGAAACATGATTATGCATCATTGGTCCTTCACCCTACTAATGTTCCAGTTTTAAAAAAAGAAACAAGAAAACAAACCCTTTCCAATATCCATGTTGATACAATAGTCCCAAATTAAGATATTTAAATGCACATGTTCTTGGAAAAAAGTGTATTCACTTTTTCTGATTCAGAGAGTGAGCACTGCAACACTTGATCTTCAATACTGATGTAGTTAGAATAATTATCTAAAAATCTGGTTACTTTGGTTGTACACTGTGTGTACTGTGTTTTCTGTTTATGCATAGAAACTTAAATTTGTTGACTGACAATACAGCATTTGCCCTAAGCTGTTAGCCTGCCAGACTGTTCCAATGAAACAGATTAGCCTGGCTGAAAATGCATAGTTCCTTAAATACTTACTATAGATTGGCTATTTTTAAATTGCGGTGGGGGGAGACAAAGAACAAAAAAGATGTTAAGGTAATGAAGATTTAATAGCTGACCAGCTGCTGTAAGGCTATAAGCCAAGATGATGAATTGAGGATGAGTCAGCAGGGTACTCTGCTTTAAGAAGCTGTCTATATAAGGGAGGCCGTGTGAGGGCATTTCTCTCTCCTCCTGGTCTATCTCCATTGTAGTTCTCCATGTAGAGTTAAAGATTGATTGATTGCCTGGTATTTGCCTAACACATGTACGTATATAGTAGTCTTTTATATAAACCACTGTAAAAAAGACAAAGCCTCTGTGTCCTGTTTTGCTCCTGGGTTGTCTCACAATAGTAGTCACGCTGTAAACACTCTGACAAAAGTTTTTTTAAAAAAACAGATACTAATGATTATTCTATCCTGCAACTGAGCTCAAACACAAAACTCAGAACTGATTCTGAATTCAGCATACTGAGAATCGTAGCCATTTAAACATTTTGGAAATTTAAAAGTGCCCACATTCAAAAGCACACAGGTAAATCACTAACATGGCTACCTAATAGAAACCATTATTTCTTTTTAAAAAATAGAAGAGTCAACTACTTAAAAATGATTTGATATATATTTATATATATATTTAATTTTGGAATGTTGGTTTTCTTTTTCTCTACTCTTCTTTGCCAACATCTAGAAACAAGTAAAGTAATAACTAGCAGTCAGCACGGGTTTGTTAAGAACAGATCATGCCAAACCAATCTTATTTCATTCTTCAACATAGTAACTAAATTAGTAGACCAGCAAAATACTGTGGACATAATATATTTAGATTTCAGCAAGGCATTCGACAAAGTAGACCACAACCTACTTCTTAGTAAGCTAGAAAAAAGTGGAATAGATACCACCACCACTAGATGGACTGATGAAACAAGAACATAAGAAATTGGAGAAGGATTTACAAAGATATCCACAGCACAAAAATATCAAAAATCAAATGGATATGGACTTCCGGTTTGGGTCTCTTCAGCTACAAACCGAAATCCGTGATCGTGCGCGGTTTTGATCTGTGCTTGCTGCTGGAGCGCCCCGATCGTTTGGATTCGGGGCTAAAGCCACCCTGTAGAGGTGGTGAATAGGGGGGAGATTGCTAGCCGAGTGGAGGGGAGCCGCATCTCTCCTCCTTGGCTGGTCTAAATTCCCTTCCCCGAAGGTGGTTGCAGCGGTGGTCTGAAATGGCCACCTCAAAGAAGAACCCAACTGGATAAGATTGTGCAGGAAGAAGACAAAGAGGAAAGCAGGACAGACCAGGCTAAACAACAGAGAACATCTGAGCAAGGTGCCCTGAATCTAAAAGTATCTAGAGGGATACTTCTGAAAGAAGATCTTTAAGCGGCGACAGAGAGAGAAAAGAAGGTTAAAAACCCTTTTTTAACCTTTATATTGACAATTACAAATGGTATGGAAAGAAATTTATATTAATCTATTTTGACACTAATAGGCAACCTTAAACTGAAATCTAAGTGTCAAAAGGAGAATAAAGATTTTTTCTTGGTCATTTTAAAGCCCTAAAAAGGAGAAGAGTGGAGGCAAAATGGTGGGACTTGGAATAATGGAAAAATGGAGTGCCACCTGGAAAAATAAAGAGGATTAACAGTGAAACTTTGAAAAGACTCCCGAGGATACATTGTAACTGAAATCTTATTAAAAGATACAGTAACCCACGGAAAGGAAAAGTAAAGGAAAGAAACAAGAAGGAACAGTCTGGGATCATTTGATGATTTAAAAAAAAAAGTTTTTGGCATTGGTTTTTCTTACTTAAAGTCAATCGGGTGGTTGTTCAAAAGTGTTCAAAATGCCATCACTCCTGGAGGAATTGAAGATGAGTCTTAAAAAAACAGAAAAAAGATGCAGAAAGGGGAAGAAGATCCTTTGGCTTTGTATTTGAATTTTTTGAAATGGAGATCCTGAACTATGAAAAGGAAAAGCTTCAAGAGCAAGAAGGAGGGCGGGACAAAGAAGAAGCCATTTTCAATGATCAAATAATGCAAATGTGGTAATAAGGGGAAAAAGGAGGAAAGGAGTTAAAAGTTTGAGATCAAAGGGAACAGCCAAAAAGAAAAATAATCTGAAAAAGAAGTATAACGTGAAAGATTTACAAGGTTCATACCAGTACTAGAATGATTTTGAATAACTATTTTGTTTATTAATGTATATATATATATAGTTTTTGCTATGTTTTTAGAATTTTTCTTTTTACATTTTCAAGGGGAAGTACCAAGCAGATTCTGAATGATGAGATCTACATGATATAAAATAGATATTAGAAATCTGAATGCTATAATTTTAGAATGCACAAATTCAATGTTTAATGAGATTTCATATGATAATAACAATAAGATTTAAAGGTGTTGCACTTTGATTGGCAATCATAGGGGGAATTTTGCTTCTTAAGAATGTTGGAACAGAACATATGAAATTGTAAACAAGACAGACGAAAGTATAAGTACTGTACAATGAATAAAAAGATACAGAAATTTAGGTAAAAGAAATACAATTGAATAAGAAGAAAATGAGATAACCATAAAAGAAAATTAAGAGAAGTAAAGGGAGAAATAGTGAGAAGTTGGAAAAAGAGTAATAAGATATGAAGTTGAATACATAAAATGAATATGCATATGAAATTGTGTCTGTATGAAAATGTGATAACCCGGAACCATGCTGTACTCAAATAAGATGTTTTATTTGTTTTGTTAAAACTCAGTAAAACTTTATGGGGAAAAAATCAAATGGATATAATTAAACACAAAATTGGACTAATGGAAAAACAAGAACTGGCACAAAAGATTAAAGGGGCTAAACAGAATTATTTTGAAAACACAAATAAACCAGGTAGATGGCTAGCATATAAACTGAAGAAAGAAAAAGAATCAAAAAGAATACCACAATTAAAAGATGAAAATGGCACATTATGTTATGAAAATGAAGAGAAGAAAAAATAGTACAGAGATACTATGAGAAACTATATGATCAAGAGGCAATATTAGAAAACAAAGTGCAGCAATATTTACAAGAAGCAGAATTACCGAGAATACCTGATGAAGTAAAGACCATGTTAGATGAGAAAATAACAATGATGGAACTGACAGAAGCAATAAATAGACAAAATACTGGGAAAACTCCCGAACCGGATGGGCTATCAGCAGAATTCTATAAGACAATACAGGAAGTAATCTCTACTACAATGTTGGAAGTATTGAATGAGGTTCTGACAAAAAATAAAGTACCTGTCATGGACAGAGGCATATGTTACACTTATACCAAAAGAAGATACTGACCCACAACAAATAAAAAATTATAGACCAATATCTCTGCTAAATGCCGATGATAAAATATTTGCTTCAATAATGGCAGAAAGATTAAAAAGATATTTAAATCATTTTCTACACTCAGATCAAAATAGATTTCTACCCAAGAGAAATAAAAAATAATATGAGGATAATGTTGAATACTCTGGAATACTATGAAACCCACTCAGAGAAACAAATGGCATTAGTGTTTTTAGATGCACAGAAAGCGTTTGATAATGTGAATTGGCAATTTATGTTGATGCAGTTGGAGGAGATGGGTTTTGGAGATAGGTTTACTAAAGCACTATAGGCGATATATAACAAGCAAACAGCAAGAGTAATGATAAATGGAGAATTGACAGAAAACTTTAACATTCAAAAAGGAACCACACAAGGCTGTCTGTTATCCCCATTATTGTTTGTATTTATTAGGAATCTGTCCACCAATTAGTTGGGTTGGCAATATATAAACCAACAATGTATGTTTGTAGCTTTAAGACAAAGTTACTGTATTGATTTGTACTATGTTCCGATTGGTTGATTGTATTGTGAATTGCCATAAGGGGGAGCTAAAGATCATGGCTTGCTCTCTCTGACATTCTGTATCTCTGACATTCTGTTGCTATCTAAGGTTCTCTGCTGTGCTTATACTTTGATATCTTTGTTTACTGTAAATGAAAAAGGCAACCAGTAAGAAGAGTTTATAATTGGTTATTTTTTGGACTGTAAAACGTATATGACCTGGACCGTTTATTGGACTGTGCTATTTCTTAAAGTAAACTTTAACTCAATTTAGTGTAGCTGTGTGTGGCTGAATAATTATTCATAACTACTCTCATAAACGTTTCCATGTGCATATCCTTGTTACTCAAGGGTTATTCTGTACATATCATAACAGTATTGACTTTGGACGTTTTGAATAGAAACATTAGGAAAAATGAAGAAATAAAGGGAATGAAAATAAAAAAGGAAGAATATGAATTACAAGCTTTCGCAGATGATTTGGTTTTTATATTGGAAGAACCATTGGAAACAGGCCCTAAGTTGATTAGAGAAATAGAGGAGTTTGGCGAAGTAGCAGGATTGAAAATAAACAAAGAAAAAAAAATCTTAGCGAAAAACATGACAGAAAAACAAAAGTTCAATGGACAAATTAAATATGCAAATTACAAGAAAGTGAAATATTTAGGGATATAAATGACAGCTAGATGTGGAACACTTAAAGAAGATAATTACAAGAGATTACTACAACAGATTGCGATAGACTTGGAAAAATGGAAAAACTTACTATCTTTAATAGGTAGAATAGCGACAATTAAAATGAACATATTGCCAAAAATATTATACTTATTCCAGACGATTCCAATAAGATTGAAAAAAAAATACTTTGAAGACTTAAATAAAATGATGTTGAAATTCATTTGGCAGGGGAAAAAGACAAGAATCAAGATAAAACTACTGCAGGACGCAAGGGTGAGAGGGGTTTTTGGATTACCCAATTGAGAACTATACTATCAGGCAACAGTATTGATGTGGATGAAGGAATGGATTATATTGAAAAATGCCAGATTATTAACACTAGAAGGGCATGATTTACAATTGGGCTGGCATGCATTTTTATGGTATAAAGAAAGTAAGGTACATGGATATTTTAGGGATGCTTTATTAACAGTATGGGAAAAAATAAGGGATTATCACTATATGAAAATACCAGTCTGGTTATCAACATTAGAAGCTTTTACATATCCACAGCTTTTTAAAAAGGAACACATTATTAGATATGAAGAAATTTTAAATGAAAAGGGTGAACTCAGAACAAAGCAAGACTTAGAGTTACAAGGAATAAAAATGAATTGGTATTCGTATTTGCAAATACATACAAGGTATGAGAAAGACATTAAGATGGCTGGGTTTTACAAGGAATTGACTGAATTGGATAAAATCCTAACAGGCACTGAAGAGAAGTTGGTTAAAAAAATATATGGTTACTTACTAGGAGTGAAATTAGAGGAAGAACAAGTTAAAGAATCAATGATTGCATGGGGGAAAAGCTTTGGATATGGAATAGAATTGGATAAATGGCAGATACTATGGTCTAGAAACTATAAATTAACTATGTCAACAGCTTATAAAGAGAATTTGTATAAGATGTTTTACAGGTGGCACTTATAAGTATTGGACTAGAATACATATGTGGCTAGAGAAAATGATAAAATAATCTATATCTTTAAAACCAGAGACATTTTTATTGGGAATTTTGCCTAAGGGTTATAACAAAGAGTTAACCTACTTGATTATCAATCTATTAACAGCAGCCAGGATTGTATTTGCACAAAATTGGAAAAATGAGAAAATTCCGATGGATGAGGAAATAATTAAGAAAATAACGGAATGTGCAGAAATGAGTAGATTGACAATGGCAATTAGAGAACAAGAGGAAAAAGATTATTATAAAATTTGGAATTTATTTTATGAATGGCTAGATAGAAGAGTAAGAAATTGAAATAAGTAAGTACAGTATAATATCTATTACTGATAATTGGATGAGTTAGTAAGAAAATGAATGTGAAATATATTACTGAAAGTCAATAAATATAATGTTAAGGCTAATATAATAAGTGATATATGTGATATAAAATACTGATTAGAATGATTACAAACATATATAAGTAAAATATGTATGTGTACCCAACTGACACACTGATGAACAGAAAGGTTTTATTTGTTTGTTTTTGTTGTTGTTATAAAACTAAAAAAATATTTTAAAAATAATAGTCACGCTGTAAACACTCTTGACAAAAGATTTTTTTAAAAAACAGATACTAATGATTATTCTATCCTGCAATGAGCTCAAACACAAAATTCGGAACTGATTCTGAATTCAGCATACTGAGAATTGTAGCCATTTAAACATTTTGGAAATTTAAAAGTGCCCACATTCAAAGGCACACGGGTAAATCACTAACATAGCTACCTAATAGAAAGCATTTATTCTTTTTAAAAAATAGAAGAGTCAACTACTTAAAAACGATTTGATATATTTTCTGTTAAGTGTACCTGTACAACATCCCTTCCTGAGTTATTCTACATCAGACATGCTTTTTTCTTCTTTTAAGAATGCCACTGGTCCAGTGATCCAGCAATTAAACTTAAAAGAGTATTTAAAATTGTGACTCTTACCTCCCAAAACAGTATGCATAGTAGAAGAAATGAAACCACCTTCCTCTGCCCATTTCTACAGTCAAATGATCAAGATTTAAAATGTAGCTCTCTCCCAGTTTTTCCTAATGAATGCCAAGTTCATTTAACAGGGATAGACTAAAAAACTTCCACTGCCATAAGGACTGATAAATCCACTTTATTTAAATATCAGAGGGACTCTAAGCAGAATTTATGATATGGGGCAAAAGATCAATATGCAAGTCCAACAATTTGTTACTTAGCTATGTCATATAACTCAGCTGCAATATCTCTCCCCTCCCCACCTCAATTTTTTTCTACTGCCCTGACTTATCAATTTACAGACCTTTTTGGATAGTGGAACCAGACTATTGGGTTGAACAAGCCGCCGTTTCTTGCAGCTGAGGACAGGGCGCATGCGGGCTGCCACACAGGTTCCATCAGGAGTTGAAGATACCACATTTAATCTCTGCTTTTTCCGCAACAGCTCCTCAGCATCTGAGCCATCTCCCTGACTATGTTCTGTCAAGCTTGGCTGTAGACTGTCCAAGAGTGGAAATATAGCACATTAGCCATTTTTACTTCTCTATCACTAATGGGAGCCAAATTTTCATTACCTAAAAACAGCAACCCATTTGTCCAGGCAAACCAATAAATCCATGCATATAGTAAAATATACAAAACTAAGGTCAGTACCCTGTCTCCTGTGGATGATGGCTCCTCCACATCTTCTTCAAAGGCCTTGAGGGAGTATGAGAGCATTCCTGGCATATCCGGTAGTGCTGACCCTGATCTGCCAGCAGAACATGCCCCAGCTGGGGAGAGCTCACGGCCAATGAGGAAGAGGGGAAGGAGCTGCCGGCCTTGGTGGATGCTAGAGTTTGCAGGGCAGAGAGGTGGAGATCTGCCAGATTGATGGGGAAAAGGCCCTGCCCCTCTTAATGGGCTGCACCAGGAGGCACTATTTAGCACAGCAGGCAAAGGGAGGCATTTCTGGAAGCAACCTGTGTGGGTCATGGCCAGATGGTTGTTTGTGTTTCCAGAACTCTGCAGCTCGTGGATTTAATTCTGTTGCAGAGAGTGTGTTTGGAGCAGCTGGTTATCTGTCGGGTGGTCTAATTGGCCATTGCCTGGAAGGTTAGTCTGAAGCTTGTTCATGGTTGGCTTCGCTGAAAACGACCCCCTGAACTCCTGGCTTGGACAATTCCTGTGACTTCTCCTTGCAAGCCCTGAAACCGGACCACTGGACTTGTTGACAAACCTCAGTGGAGGCCCCAGACTTCGGAGGAGATTTGGGCTGTTTATGTTTGGAACCTACCCAAAGCAAAAACCTTTATTTCCAAGACTGTTTTAGGTTTGGCTGTAAGTTTGTTTTGCTTTTGGTTATCTATTTGGTCACAAGCCAATTACTGTGCTAAGCTTGCAGCTGGGGGTTAACTGGAACCCTGAAATAGAACTGTTGGGGGAACAGACTAAATAAAGCTCTCTACACCAACTCTGACATGTGGGTGAGTGGGGGCAGCACCGGTATATAGCTTCCAGAGCCAGCTTCCTCATTCATGCTGGGAGTTATATTCTAATACATTTAGAGAACATCAGGTTGAGGAAAACCCTTTGACTCACTTCTACTTAGAACTTTTCACACTTCCTGTTTATTTATTTACTAGCTCTATACCCATGCTTCGCTACGAAACTATGTGATCGGGCTTAGTTTTGGGGGAGGAAAATAAGGGGAAAAATTGTGCCTCTGCCTACCAGCATCCATTGGTATTCATCTGGCTAGCGTCCTGTCAGTGTGTGAGAGAGTTGAGGGCTCTTTGGAAACTGAAACAGTATTTGCTGTGTGAGCAAGGAGACAGCAAGGAGCCTGGGTGTGGCTTAGTCAACTGTTCTGTACTAAAGCTGGTTGCTGCTGTGAAACTAAAACTGAAACTCCTCTGCTTGTGTTTTGCATTTGGAACAGATTTCTTTTAAGGTGGGGAGGGAAAGTAGAACTCCTTAGCATCAGTGTGTGTTAATAATAATATATGAAATACTAATGCTCTGATGGTCATTTCAAATAATCCTTTCTTAGTGAGCACCTACAAGCCAAAAGGAACATACATGCCAAATTTCAAGTTTGTAGGCTTTATGGTTCTGGAGATTTTGTGATGCATGAGTGGTATTTCACTTTTATATACACTGTATATAGATAAGACTTTTAAAAAATAATTTTGCAAAAGCCTACATTAAGTCTGACAAAAGCATGTGGGAAAATGTGTTATGGTCTGATGAGACCAAGGTTGAACTTTTTGGCCATAATTCCAAAAAGTTTGGTGCAAAAACAACACTCCGCATCATTAAAAGTACACCATTCCCAAAGTGAAGCATGGTGGTAGAAGCAGCCTTATGCTTTGGGGCTGCTTTTCATCAGCTGGAACTGGGGCTTTAGTCAAGGTGGAGGGAATTATGAACAGTACAAAATATCAGTCAATGTGGGCACAAAACCTTCAGGTCTCTGCTAAAATGCTGCAGATGAAGAGGAATTTCACCCTTCAACACAACTGCCCAAAGCATTCCTCCCAATCAACAGAAGACTGGCTTCACCAGATTATAAAAATTTTGGAATGGCCCAGCCAGAGTCTGAACCTAATTCCAATTGAAAATTGGGTGACCCCAAGAGGGCTGTGCACAAGAGATGCCCTTGCAATCTAACAGATTTGGTGCGCTTTTGCAAGGAAGAGTGGGCAAAGATTCACAAGGCAAGATGTTGATAGGCTCCTACTCCAGAAGACTGAATGCTGTCATAAAATCAAAGAGTGCTTCAACAAAGTATTTGTTTAAGGGTGTGCACACTTATGCAACCACATTATTGTACATTTTATTGATATTTATTCTAAAAGATTTCAGTTTATTTTAATTGAACTGTACAGCTAGTATATATTAAAGGTGCAAAGAATTCTGAAGTGATTTATCTTGTACTGATTGTTTTAACATCTCAAAAACCTGGCATTTTAACATTGGTGTGTAGACTTTCTATACGCAATGTACCCTCAAGAGTGGCCTTTCAGAAGTTCTTAAGGAAACGTTTAGCAAGAACCTTACGTGTTGATGACTCCATTGAATGGTCTTGGCACTCTATAGGTTTTAGCAGGTACAGACTCTTGGGTATTCCTAATGGATATACAAAGTTTCTCTGATGGCTGGGAGATGTAATTGCCCTGTACAAGAAATGGAAAAGGTGGGGGGGGAATTCTTGTTAAAATTATACAAATCTATGGTAAATGGCTTTTCTTTAACATGGCAAACTCTAACAATCATCTGTGGCATTTGTGAATCACAGTATTTGAGAATATAAACTGTGTGATAACTGTTATACTGCTACTCAGCAACAAATAGTACAACAGGCTGGAACATGGAGCGATCATTTCAAAGATCCATCAAGTCAGAGACAAACAGCATTTTCTGCATCTTCACAGACTAACAGTTTTCCCAACCTGGAACTACTTCAATAATGAGCAGGCCAGTCTCTTTTTAAAGTTTGATTATCCTTCATTTTCATATGGAATGGCAGTTTCCATTAGTGGAGAACTCTTCCTGAAGAAAACCTTCAAATGTTCAAGTGCACACAGTAATACCCAAGCAACACAAACATACCTTGTACATTTCCAAAATAGCCTACTAAACTTGATACTGAGGCTCTATATTCAGAATAGCAGAATAAGAGTTGGAAAAGACCTTGGAGGTCTTCTAGTCCAACCCCCTGCTCAGGCAAGAAACCCTATACCATTTCAGACAAATAGTTGTTCAATGTCTTCTTAAAAACTTCCAGTGTTGGAGCATCCACAACTTCTGGAGGCAAGCTGTTCCACTGATCAATTGTTCAAACTGTCAGGAAATTTCTCTTTAGTTCTAGGTTGCTTCTCTCCTTGATTAGTTTCCATCCATTGCTTCTTGTCCTGCCCTCAGGTGCTCTGGAGAATAGGTTGACTTAGTCTTCTTTGTGGCAACCCCTTAGATATTGGAACACTGCTACCATGTCACCCCAGTCCTTCTTTTCATTAAACTAGACATACCCAATTCCAGTAACTGCTCTTTATATGGTTTAGCCTCCAGTCCCCTAATCATCTTCATTGTTCTTCTCTGCACACTTTCTAGAGCAGGGCTGTCAAACTCCCGACCCATGGGCCAGATGTATCACATGCTGGCCACACCCATGCCCAGTTTAGGGAAGGGGAAAAAAGTCCCGATATGTCATATGATGACAACATGAGTTTGACACCCGTTCGTGAGTCTCAACATCTTTTTTACATGCTCTCTGTTTAAAGTTACACACCTACTGAAAACTTAAAGTTTAGTGTTTCATAATTAACTTTTTCTAAAATCAAGCTTCTAACCCTTATACCTGTAAAGAAAGTTTGACAATTATACCTTTCTCAATCATATTAAAAAGGCTATCTGAAATAAAGCAAAGATTTACACATTTCTTATTCACAGTGTTATAGCTTACCTTTAACTCTATGTTACTATTACAAGTCTGTGACAAGGTCATTTGTAAACTCAAAATGAATATACTGAGGGAAGGCCAGGGTTTTAAAGAAGGTTTTTAGCCCTCCCCCAAAGAGCATTTTTAAAGGAGAGTTTACATGGACTAAAGAAAAGAGTGGTCGTATTAGTTTTTGCACATAACAAAGAATTGAGTGAGATTTCAAAGATGAATGCAAGTAATCACAAGCTTTTACAAATTACAGTCTGCTTTAACATATGAAGAAAAATGTAAGAACCTGGATAGACCAAAATTGTACATTTATGGACTAAGAGGAAAAACATGAACATGAATAGAAATACAAAATGCATGTCAGCTGGTTATAAGTTTTAAAAGTTTTTACAAAAACAAATCCAGGGCATCTTAAGATGGGAAAAAAACCTTAAAAATGTTTTCTGGGGAGCAGAAAAGCAATCACACGCAATCTAGCAACCTAGTCCCCTATGAAGTAGATCTGCTGTTATTTTATGCACAGTATCATGTTATACCGGGTCAATACTATTTACATGCTTTGCAAATGTAAGGCGCAAAAACAAAATTTAAAATTCCTTGAGAGACCTTTATCTTTTATGGCAATATTGCCAGCAATGAATCAAATTATGGGGCCAAAGATAAAAGGAATGAGGGTGGAGAAATAATTTTAAGCAAAGCAATCTTGCCCACTGCACAGTTTTGATAAACTGCAGGCAAGGGGAACAGACAATTGGCAAGCCTTTTCCTTTATACCCTGTAATATCAAAGCTGATGTCTCAAGATGTTTCAAATATAGACTCAAGGGCATCACTGTATGATTCATGAAGTGATAGTTCATCCTGCTCTACTACCAAATACAAGTTTACAGTCTCCCCTGTGTATATTCTGCATCTGTAGTATTTATAATTCAAATGGCAATTAACATGCAACAATTTTTGATCAGAGGCATGAAAAATTAGCAATGTTAGATTTGCCCAGTCTGTTCTAAACAAAAGGTCTTAGAAGAGAGGGTGGTTTTTTATATACATTCAAGTTACATACCCAGGTAAAACTAAGAAAACTTTTATCCAAAATTCTAGAAACAAGGGTCTTCAAACTTGGCAAGTTTAAGACTTGTGGACTTCAACTCCCAAAATTCCTGAGCTAACATGACCGGAGAAGGAATTCTGGGAGTTGAAGTCCACAAGTCCTAAACTTGCCAAGTTTGAAGACCCCTGGTTTAGAAAGCCACTGCCTGTCACTATAGATCAGGTGTGTCAAACTCACATTGTCATGGTGGCATCACGTGACATATTAGGACTTTTCCCTGCTTTGCTGAACCAGGCATGGGTATGGCCAGCATGTGACGCATCCAGCCCATGGGTCAGGAGTTTGACAGCCCTGCTGTAGATGGTTTTGATCAAATGGAACAACTCAACTAGTGAAGCAGCTTTCTGCTTCCTATGACAGTTGTTCACACACACAGTTTAACTTGATTGCAATAAAAACCTGCCTAAATCAGATGCCACCCGAAAGTCTCTTTGGGTAAACAATTGTGAAGCTTTATAGAATCAGGCCAATGGACAATTGCTGATTACCTTTATCTGACACTTACTTGCTTATTTTAGTCAGTATGTTAATATTTATTTACTGTTCATGGTTTCAAGTAAATGGGTGTTGGTCCTTACCTGATACGCCCCTTCTCGGCGAGCCGCGTGGAGCATCCAGAGAGTGAGAGGTGCTTCAGAGTCCTCTCTCACAGGCTGAGCTTCAATTGAGGAACGCTCCTCCCCCTCACGTGGCTCCGTGCAGCGTTCCCCAGTTTTTACGAGGACGAAAAGGAAAGGCTATGTACTCGTCCTATCAAACTAGTGGATCCTTGGCTGAAACAAGTTCCCCCACCAGACGGAGAAATAGGGTGGGGCTGGATGCTCCTTGCGGCTCGCCGAGAAGGGGCGTATCAGGTAAGGACCAACGCCCATTCTCCCTCGAGCCGCTCGGAGCATCCAGAGAGTGGGACATACCAAAGCTTGGCAGTCCTACGGGAGGGACTCTCACTGATGCCCCTCTGTAGGACTCGTCGGCCAAACGAGGCCTCCGCTGAGGCATATACGTCTATTTTGTAATGCCTGATGAAGGGAGACGGGGAAGCCCAGGTGGCTGCCCGGCATATGTCAGCGATTGGGGCTTGTGTGGCCCAGGCTGCTGAAGTAGCTGCACTCCTAGTGGAATGAGCGGTGATTCCACTGGGTGCGGGGAGGGATTGTGATTGGTAGCATTTGGAGATAGTTGCCCTAATCCAGCGGCTGATGGTTGAGGGGGATACTTTGAGCCCCAATGACCTGGGCTGAAAGGAAAGGAAAAGGGATTCCGACCTTCTCAGGGGTTGGGTGCGCTTGATGTAGATGCGCAAGGCCCGTCTCACATCTAGAGTGTGCCAAAGAAATTCCCTGTCCCTCGAGGGTCTGGGGCAAAAGTTTGGTAAGACCAATTCCTGCGACCTGTGGAAGGATGAGTTGACCTTAGGCAGGAAGGTGGGGTCAGGACGAAGAACCACCCGGTCGGCGTGGAACACACAGAGGTCCTTTCTAACCGATAAGGCGGCGATTTCTGAAATTCGCCGTGCTGATGTAATGGCCATCAGAAAAACTATCTTAAACGTTAAAAATTGAAGGGAGGACTCCCTAAGAGGCTCAAACGGGTGTTTTGTGAGCGAAACAAGGACCTTATTGAGGTCCCAGGTAGGGTATCTGTGAACAGTTGGGGGGCACAGGTTGGTGGCACCTCTGAGGAAGGCCCTGACCCTAGAGTGATGGGAGAGGGAGCTGAAGCTGTCGCAGGAGACAACAGTTGACAGGGCTGCGACTTGTCACCTCAGGGTGTTAGGGGAAAGCCCCTTGAGCAGGCGCTGTTGGAGGAATTCTAGGACCTGGGCAATAGAGGGGGAGAGGGGGTTAACCTGGGACTTATGACACCACCTGCAGAAGCCATTCCAAGTGGCATCATAAATCCGTGTGGTTGAGGGCCGCCTGGCGGCCAGGATGGTGTCAATTACCTGACTGGAGAATTTCTCTTTTTTTAAACGGTTCCGTTCAACCTCCAGACAGCTAACTGGAGCCATTGAGGGTCCGGATGCATAAGGGGCCCCTGGGAGAGGGAAATTCTGTTCGGGGGGATTCTCCAAGGGGGCGCTACTGATAGGTTGCGGAGGTCCGCAAACCAAGGGCGCCTGGGCCAATAGGGGGCCACCAGCAGCAGATCCGCCTTCTCGAGGATGAGCTTCCGGATCACTCGGGGCACTAGGGTTAGGGGGGGAAGGCGTACAGAAGCCCTGGAGGCCAGGGGCAGCGTAGCGCATTGTGGTTCTCCGACCCGTGGGACGGGTATCTCGAGAAAAACCTGGGAAGTTGTGTGTTGGCTGGGGATGCAAAAAGGTCCACCATTGGTGGGCCGAAGATCCTGGATGCCTCCCTGAACAGGGATGGGTGGAGGCGCCATTCTGACTGGTCCACCGTGGCCCTGCTCAGCCAATCCGCCTGGATGTTGGAAACTCTGGAGATATGATCTGCCCTCAGCGAGAGGAGGTTGGACTCTGCCCAACGACAGAGATGCTCGGCCTCCCTCATCAATTGAATAGACTGGGTACCCCCTTGCCTGTTGATGTGCGCTTTGGCCGTGACGTTGTCCGTGAGAATGAGGACATGACATCCGTGCACCTGAGGGAGGAAGCTGCGCAGGGCTAGATGGACAGCATGAAGCTCCAGCCAGTTGATGTTGCGTCCTTGTTCTGTCCTTGACCATCTGCCCTGAGCCGTGAGCGAGTTGATGTGAGTGCCCCATCCGGATAAGCTGGCGTCTGTGGTAAGGGTAAGCCTCTGGGGCTCCTTGAAGAGCTGGCCCTTGTTGATGGCGGGGTTGATCCACCAGAGGAGGGACGTGAGGACCTGTGGAGGTACCTTGACCCTGGATTTCAAATTGCTTCTTCCGGATCTTTGGAATGGGAGCAGGAACCACTGCAGGGATCTGCTGTGTAAACGGGCCCAGGGAACAATGGAAATGCATGAGACCATCTTACCTAGCAGTTTGGAGAGGTCAAGTAAAGATACCCTTTTTGATCGCCTAATTTGTTTGACCAAACTTTGGATACTGAGGAACCTCTCTGGGGAGAGGAAGACCTTTTCTGAAACCGAATCGATTATGGCCCCCAGGTGAGTAATTCGGGTGGAGGGAGCCAGTTGGCTCTTTTTCCAGTTAATAAGGAACCCGTGGGCCTGAAGAGCAGAGAGAGTAATCCTGGTGTCCCTCTCTGCCTGGTGTTTGGACGGGGAGTGGATGAGAATATCATCCAGATAGCAGTGGAGGCGTATGGGAAGGCTTCTGAGGTGGGCTGCTAGAGCCACGAGGACCTTAGTGAAGGTCCTCGGGGCCGAGGCCAGACCAAAAGGGAGGGCCACATATTGAAAGTGAAGGTTGTTATAACAAAATCTGAGGAATTTATGGTGGGAGGGCTGGATTGGGATATGTAGATATGCTTCGGAAAGGTCTATAGAGGATAGCCAGTCCCCTTGCCTGGTACCCAGGAGGATAGATTGCAAAGTGTGCATCTTGAATTTGCGCTGAATTAAATGACGGTTAAGTCATTTTAAATCTAAAATTGCTCTCCATCCCCCGGAATGCTTGGGAACCACGAAGAGGTGGGAGTAGAATCCCCGCCCTCGCTGGGCTGGGGGAACAGGTTGAATGGCCTGAATGTCAAGGAGATGCTGAATGGCGGCATCCATCAATTGGCGTTTGGTGGGGTGACTTGGAGGGGGGGGATGTCATGAAGAAGTCAGAGGGGGCGGACCGAAACTCAAGGGCGAGACTGAACCTGATGGTGTCTCTAACCCAAGCATCGGAGGTAGATGCATCCCATTGGGCGGCGAAGTGTCTGAGGCGGCCGCCAATGGGGAGGGAAGAACGTATTCTATCTGGGACGATGGAAGGGTCTTCCCCCTGATCCCCTAAAGGGTTTCCTATAGTTGCCGCCCCTTCTGCTTCTGTTGCCCGTGTCGGTTCGATCCTGAGGTTGGGATCGAAAGGAGGGGGGTCTCGGGTATCTGGGCGGGAAGGAGGGCTGATAGAAGGGACGGGGGGAGCCTCTCCGAAAGGGCTGAGGGCCTCTTGGTTCTGACCTCCGAAAGAGGGAGGGGAGAAACTTCTTCTTACTGCGGCCCTCAACCAGCAGGGGATCTAGAGCTGGGCCGAACAGTTTGTCTCCCTTAATGGGAGCGGTGGCCAGTTTAACTTTATTTTTAACGTCCGCCTGCCAGTGTTTGAGCCAGAGCAGGCGGCGGGCCGTGACATGTGAAGTTATAGCTCTAGAGGAAAACTTCACTGATTGGTAAGTGGCGTCAGCCGAGAATTCTGCTGCCGCCACGAGCTTGGCTATATCCTGATGTGCACGTGTGTTGGAGGAGGGGACGTGCTGCTTCAACTGACAAAGCCACCAGATTGAGGACCTGGTGAAAAAGGAGGCGGCCGTGGCCGATCTAATGGCCCAAGCATCAGATTGGTGGGCCCGGCGTAAGGCCAGTTCCACCGGTTTGTCTTCGGGTTTGAGCGCCTCCAATGCCTCACTGGGGGTGGAGGAGGACGCTAGGTCCACGATGGGCTGATCAACCTCGGGGATGCCTAGAAGACTAGAAAAGTCTGAGTCGAGATTGAAGAATCTCTTGTCCTGGTGGGAAGGCGCAGGGGGGGGGCCCCCGTGGAAGCTGCTTCATCACTAGGTCTGAAAAAATGGGTGGGGCCAGGATGACCTCAGCCTCCACCATGGGCTGCTTAAATATGGAGTCCTCTTGGCCTTCTGATGTGGAGGGGGGAGCAGAGGGAGACTGGGAAAGTAGGCCAGAAATGTTTTTGGCCTTAAACAGAAGGGACTTGAACATGTGGGGCTTGAACAACCCCACGAATGTAGGCTGGTCGGGGGTAAGCCCCTCATCTTCTGACATTTCCCCCTCGCTCAGTTCTGCCTCTAAGAGAGGCTCACTGAAATGGGAAGATCCCATTCGGGATTCCTCCTCCTCTTCCCTGAAATAAGGCCCCTTCCTCCTCCTCCTGGTCCCTATCCGGAGGAGGGCTATCCCTCTGTAAGAGTACCTGACCGATAGGAGGATCCGATCTTGGAAGGGATCTGATGGACAGAGACTCATGTTCGGGAGCCCTTGGGGAGAAGCCGGGTCTGGACATGTGTTGCAGACCCTCCGCAAAACCCTGGTGGATGGCCAGTTCCATCTATGCCTTGATGTGAGCTGGGACCTCCATAGTAGAAGGCTCCTCTTGGCACAGACCAGCAGCCGTAGGCGTAAAGGTGGCTTCAGGAGTCCGTCTGGTCGATGGTCCTGGGGCCTGAAGACCCTGAGGTGAGCTGCGCCTGGATTGGGAAGAGAGGTCTGGAGGGGGGGAGGTTGAGTAGAGGTGGAGGGAGTGGAAGGAGGAAGGGCTGGAAGCATCGAAAGTGACTCCCTGGATCACCTATCAAACTCCTTTTCCAACGCCTTATGGCGCCTTAAGGCATCCCGCTGGGAGGCCTTGGAAGGTTCCTTAGCCTGCCTGCGCAAGTGGTAAGACTTAGATTTAGCCTTCAGAGAAGGGCGTTTGGAGGAATTGTCATCTGCCATTTTGATAAGTGAAATTGGATAAGTATCACTAGAGGCGGTTGGCTCGCCTAGAGTTCGGCCTACGACCAAGGCCGGGTGATCTCTGAGCTGGCCCGCACCCCCTTTTGGAATTTAGAATATACTATTGCCAGGAGAAAGGTACTTAAGGTAGCAAAAAGGTATAAATATATACAAGGATTGTATTTGTTTTGGTTTTTTTGATATAAAAGTTTTTATCTGATATACTTTATGTTTTGATTATTAAAAGGAATTCTTTTTTTTTTAAATACAATAACGAGGTTGAAAAACTTGGACTGTATAGGATATCAACGAGGAAAAAAATAAAACTGGCTAGAGAAAATAAACCGAATTTGCCAAATGGACGCCTGAGGCCTGTATCAGAGAGGCCTAGCAGTAGACCTCCAGACGAAAACTGGAGGGGAGAGGAGACTGCTGACCTTCGCCCCGAGAGAGGCTGCGGGAAGCCAACAGACGTGCTTGACCAGAACGGTCAAAGGAGCACTAACAAAATTAGCTCGTGACCCAGGGGTCCGATAGGAGCTTTGATCAACCACAGCTTAGAGTAGAAGAAAAAAATGGCGCCCGACCATGAGGCGGCGCCAAGATGGCGGCCGCGAGCTGAGCTATTGTCGGGGCCCCTCGGGACGGAAGGGAGGGCTCCTCCGGCTAGCTCAGCATGCCTAGAGGGGCTGCGAGGAGGAGAAAACCTGAGTCAGCCAAGGAGCCTTAACTGCAAACAGCCTGTCTCTCCGAGGCTGAACAAAAACTGGGGAACGCTGCACGGAGCCACGTGAGGGGGCGGAGCGTTCCTCAATTGAAGCTCAGCCTGTGAGAGAGGACTCTGAAGCACCTCCCACTCTCTGGATGCTCCGAGCGGCTTGAGGGAGAACGTCTGTTACCAAAGTAACCATGACTAAACTTGGGACCTTTTATATGCCAAACAAATATAATCATTCATTTAAAAACTGTGAAGAGTAACTGCTAAGCATTCCTAAGATATGCCAAGTTATGGTTAGAAAACTCTCCACTACCTAGTCATCTATGAGTAAACCTTGGCTGCCAGAACCAAAGAATGTTATTTCAGCCCACAGACTGATCAAAAGCATCAGATGCCACTTGAATCAGAACCAGGCTGGGATTGGGTAACACCCAATTTGGAGTGCATTCATCTGTGCTCCTCCAGAAAAGCAGGTGAACAACTGAATCTCATCCCTCTCACAATCATTTACTACAGTTGCTATCAACCGTAGGTCTGGTGTTTTCCCTATTCAACCTCGTTTTAAATTAGTTTTGTCTGCTTTTCATAATCAGCTGCATTGCTGATATTTGTTTCACAATGTTTTGATTTTTTAAAAAATTAAAAAGTTGAAAGCCAGTACTAAATTTTGGCAGAATGTTTTAAAACTTTAAAAATTAAAATTAAATATTTTATTCTAGTGCTTCAGGAATTTTGAAACTGCGTCCCAACTTCTAATAAAGTATCAGTCTGTAGCCTGCAGTAATATACCATCCTGGAAAAATGTCTTTGTGGATGCCAATTTAGGTAATAAGGTGATTCTGGGAGCATCTGCAAGGCAGAATGCTATTCCCTAATGTATTAAACTGGGAATTCTCCAAATACTGGATCAAAAGAAAAAACAGCAACAGGACAATCTTTTCCCCCATACAACTATGAAATACATATATAGAAGTCTAGTCTAGAAACAAGGTAATCAGTAGAACAAAATACAATAATATAACATCAGCAGGGAAGGAGAGGAGTAATTAAAGAAATAGTACTCCAAAGAGTACTCTCTCCACTCTTAATACGTACCAGTCTGTCAATTCCAGGCTCCAGCTTGAAGTCAACACTAAGACTATGGGTTGAATCACCTAATACATGGTCAGAAGGAGGCATCTCACCTAGTAATACCAGTCCCTAAACAGGAAAAGGAAAAAGATAGTTGCATTTTGCCAGGCCAAATTCTCCTTCAGACTATGCCGAGAATAAAATTTACCATTACATTTCATTTATTATATTTTGTTTCTTTGTACCTATTGGCCCTTTTCTCCTGTAAGATTCTTCGTTAGTTTTTTTTCCTACTAGTTAGAAACTTTATCTTCACTATGCTGAATGACTTAAAATTCTTGCTCTGAAAAAGTCATTAAAGAAGAGATCCATTCTAGGATTAATCACATGGTAGAATGTATAGTTATAATATGGAGGACTGGAAAAGGAAAAATAAAATACTCTTATACATCAGATTGAAAGTGTTAAGAACAAAACCTTTTCTTTTTTGTTTGCCACAAGGCTGGGTCTCTAAGAAAGCTGATCTTGTATCAGGCTGGGTACCTCTTTCAGAAGCTGCAAAAAAACAGAAAAGTTGGGTGTTGTTGGGCCTTGGAGCAGGCTAAGTACTGCAAGTCATTGGGTGGGAAGGAAGCTGAAGGACTGCAGGGACCCTGAGGGGTGAGAAGTAGAACATGGGATGCCGCAGGCAGTAGGGATAGCCTTGCAAGACCTGGGACAGGTGACCTTCCCAGGGATTCCCCCGCCTGAGGCAACCTGTGCTCCATTTAATGACCCTTGTGTTCATTTAACAGCTACATCAGGGACAGCAGGGGGTGAGGTCATTAAGCAAGGCCATTTTGCATAACAGCCATCACAACATGCAACCATAATGGGCAGGCTGTATTACAGTTGTATCTCAAGGACTACCTGTACCAAATCCTTACTATATCATGTTTTGGGGCCCTGTTAATCACTTACAGTGTATGTGCGCATGTGTATGTACACAGAGAAAGAAACAATGTGCTGTAACAGCAAATCTTAAGTTGATGTACACTAAATACTAATACTACAAAACCTGAATATGAGACATTTTTACATCTCTCAAGTATTGATCTTGTAACACTCCTCAGGCATTCTAACAGAGAACAATCAAGCTACATGTTACATGGGAATTTCTCTTTTGTAAATCTAAAGTAGCTTCAAATGAAAGATTATATTCTGTATACATGATAACTAATCATAAACTGTATTTGATAGATTGAAGGTCTTTAGACAACTTTTGTATCAAGATCAAATACAAATTATCACAGAATACAAAACACAAAACTCTAGGACAATGGCTTTAAAATGGTTTTTGTCTCTTTATTTTTCCTTCCCCTCAGTGGTGGGATTCAAAATTTTTTTCTACTGGTTTTGTGGGCATGGCTTGGAGGGCGTGGCAAGGGAAGGATACTGTAAAATCTCCAGTCAGAGGTGGTATTTGCTGGTTCTCCAAACTACTCAAAATTTCCGCTACCGGTTCTCCAGAACTGGTCAGAACCTGCTGAATAGCACCTCTGCTTCCCCTGCTCCAAAAGCCTTCAAGTTACAGAGGACTCTGTCAAGCACCAGGGAAATCAGGATATCCAGGAACTCCAAATGAATATAAAGGTTTATTGCAAGCTTAAGCTCTCTACAAAAATCTGAAGTACTCATGGACAAAGCAAACTGGTGGTAGATAATTATCAATGGAAATCAAGAACTTAGATCTCTTGTGGGAGAATGGAGGAGCTTGCGCCGTGACGATACGGTCTGCAATCGAGCTCCTCGATTGCAGCCGATATCTCCGTTACCGGCCGGTCCAAACGGACCTATGCTGTCCTGTAGGGACAGCTATCGTGAAGAGCGTACCCTGAGGACTCCGGGGATATCGCAAAATCCCTGGAAGACCCGGGTGAAGCTCTCTTTGCTGGCGGCGGAGAGGCAGCCCCCATGCTGCTGAAGTCGGGGCGGCTCCAGAAAGAACGGGTCTGAGAGACAGTCTGTCGGTTGGGTGAGAAACTTTTTTTTTTATTTAATTTTTTGAGTCTTGAAAGTCCACTCTGATTATTAGAAGAAATCTGTGTGATTTTTTTTTTCTTTTGACAAAACTGACTAAGCGGCGTTTTTTTAAGGGAGACGTCAAAGAGAGAATTTATTTGCTTTTTTTTTTTCTTTGCTTCCGGACTTCATTGTTATTTACTGGATAACTGGACTGTTCCTTTTTATATTTATATGTTTTATTCTTCCTTTGGATTTTTCATTTTTAGGCTAGAGGCTCCCTTTGTTTATTTTTTTATTCTTTTTTGCTTTTATATGTTTGTGTATTCCTTGCCGGCTTTTCTTTTTTTTTATGCTGTTCAGAGAGGAGGGGGGAAAGTGAGAACTAAGAAACTTTGTAACACTGCCAAATAGAGGCTTGGAAACATTTTACTTGAACTGGAAAAAGACGAAGTACTTCTTCTCAAGGACATCTTCTGATAAGATAGAGGAAGGCACTTTGTAGAATATTATTACAGGTGTCTTTCTGGATATTTATGGCTTAGCTTTGAAGCTTGTGGGAAAGAGAAGGGAGTCATAATTAGAGCCTTGGACAATTAAATAGAGTGCAGTGTATTGCTGCTTACTTTCTTTTTCTAATTCTTTTTTTTTTGTTCCGCCACCCCCTCCACCAGCATCAAGGTCTTTATTTTTAAGTTTGATTTATTTGCAAAGGGAAGCCTCTGAATTTTTTTTATTTTTATTTTATTTTGATTTATTTTACTTTATTTTTTCTCCTTTCTATTTGGATTCTGCTTTTCTTTTTAATGTATATCAATGGACTATTTCTTTTTTCTTTTTTCAATTGAGATTTTTTTTTTTTTTGGCTGGATTAAGGTGTGGAATTTGAAGAAATTTATTCTTCTTGTTTTTTGTTTTGTTTTTTCTCTCTTTTTCTCTTTTCCTTCTTTTTGGCTTTGGCCTTGTTTATTATTATTATTACTGGGTTTTTATTCTTATTTTTACTCTCTTTTGTGGATTATTTTTTTTAATTGGATTAAGGTCAGGAAGAATTTGAAGAATTTTTTCTTTTTTTCTCTTTTTTTGCTCTTTTCCTTTTTCTTTTTCATGTTTTTCTTCTTTTTCTCTCATTATTGATTCTTTTTTATTATTGGCCTTTTCATCTTGGATTATAATTGGCTACCCTTTTTTGGATTAAAATTTGAAAGAACTTGAAGAGCTGGAACCATTTAAAATGAGTAAGAAACTTATATCTTCGGGTGCCTCTATGTCTACTTCTGCCTCCCCACCATCTGGACAGCGTTCAATTCAGACAATGTTAAAGCAAGATAAAGAAAAAGAACAAGAAAGAGTATCTTTTCAGATGATTATGCAAGGAATTCAAGATCTTAAGGTAAAAATAGATACCATTGAACAAAGAACAGGGAGGACGGAGGAAAAAGTGGAAAGTATTCAACAGATGATGGCAAAATATGAGGAGAGACTTCAAAAAGTCGAAGAGGGGGGCAAACGAAGAGAGGAGAAGATTGGAAATATTGATAATAGACTAACAGTGATTGAACAAGAAAAAAGTGGGATGTTGAAGTGGGAGTTGGATAGATCAGAATTCTATCTTAGATTTCAAAATATAGAAGAAGAAAAAGGACAAGATTTGGCTGCGATAGTGGTAGGAATCTTGGCGGATGCGTTGGAGATAACAGAAGAGAAGATGATGGATGGAATAGATGAGATATATCGAGTTTTTACAAGATATGCGATGAGAAATAATCTGCCCAGAGAAGTCCATATTAGATTTACTAAAAAATCCATGAAGTCACAAATATTACAAGTGGCAAGAGAGAAGATATTGAAATACAAAGGTAAAGAAATTTTGGTTTTAAAACAAATACCTAGAAGAGTGAGAGAGATGAGAAGAGAAGAGAATATCGATTCCTGACCAAAATGTTATTGAAAAAGGAGGTGACTTACAGATGGCTGATCCCAGAAGGTTTGATGTTTACGTGGCAGGAACAGAGACATAGAATTGATTCAATTGAGAAAGCAGAACTGTTCTATGCAGAAGTTTTTGGAGGGAGAGAAGGAGAGGCAGAAAAGGAGGTTCCATTAACTGAATCCCAAGAGGAACAAATGGAGATTGGAAAAGAAGAAGGTGCAGTAGGTGGACAAGTGGATATTAAAGATCAGCGTGAATCAAGACCCACGAGAGTGGTTAAATCTAAATATAAAATATAATCATGGAAGAGAAAAAACTGATTACAATGAATATAAATGGACTGAATTCAGCTGCTAAGAGAAGGAAGATTTTCCATAAATTAAGGAAACTAAAGTTTGATATAATTTGTCTACAAGAAGTACATATTAAAAAGCAACATGAACAATTGTTATTACAACCAAAATTAGGGAAATTGTTTACCTCTTTGACTCAATGTAAGAAAAGAGGGGTGGTCTTATATATTAAAGAGGCTATCCCAGCAAAAATGATTTATACAGATGAAGATGGGAGAATATTAATGGTGGAAATAATGGACAATAATAGAAAGATACTTTTGACTGCAATTTATGCCCCGAATGATAAACAGGAAGAATTCTATAAAAAATTACATACCAAGATGGCTGGACTGGACTATGCTAATATAATTATGATGGGAGACTTTAATGGAATTGTGGATAATAAACTTGATTATATTGCAACAGCAGCAAAGCATAATAGAAAAACTCTTCCTAAATCTTTTTTTAAAATGATAGATGAATTAACTTTAAAAGACATATGGAGAGAAAAAAATATTAAACTTAAGCAATATACGTTCTATTCAAATAGACATTTATCATGGTCCAGACTTGACATGATTTGGATCTCAACAGACTTAATATCTAGTATTCAAGAAGTAAATATTGAAACAAGTACTTGGGCTGATCATAACCCATTGACAATTAAATGGAAGGGACAAAAAAAAAGATCGAGATGGACATTAAACAATACTATTTTAAAGGAGAAAGAATTTATACAATGGATGGAGAAAGAATTGGCTTTTTTTTTTAAAGAGAATAGAAAAGAAGACACTTCAATACAGAATGTTTGGGATACAATGAAGGCTTATGCTAGAGGCTTGATAATAGACTATACAAGAAAAAAGAATATTAGGAAAAGGCAAGCTTTCAAAGCCTTGGAGGATGAATATAAAAGACTCGAAAAAGAACTGCAGAAAATACCACAGAGAAAAGACGTCAAATTGAAACTGGATATAACTAAACATAAAATGGACTTAATAGAGAAAGAAGAACTGGCACAGAAAATTAGGAATGCTAAACAGAATTATTTTGAAGATGCAAATAAGCCAGGTAGATGGCTAGCATATAAGTTGAGAAAGGAGAAAGAGTCGAGGAAAATATTGCAGTTAATAGATGACCAAGGTAAAACTTGTCATGGCAGCAAAGAGAAAAAAGAAATTATTTATGATTTTTACAAACATTTGTATAAGAAAGAAGATATTGATGAGGAGAAAGTTAAACAATACCTGCAGAATGCAAATCTACCTGAGATACCTAAAGAGATTGAAGAAATGTTAGAAAGCAATATAACAATGATGGAGTTAAGCCAAGCACTTAAGAAACAAAATAATGGAAAGGCACCAGGTCCAGATGGGTTTCCTGTAGAATTTTATAAAACCTTTCAAGAATCATTGTGTATTCCACTGTTAGAAATTATGAATGAAGTTATGTTAAAAAAGATAATACCTAAAACATGATCAGAGGCTTATATTACACTTATTCCAAAAGAGGAGGCGGACCTACTTCAAATCAAGAATTATAGACCGATTTCCTTATTAAATGCAGATTATAAAATTTTTGCTTCAATATTAGCAGAAAGACTTAAAAAGTATCTGAATAACTTTATCCACCCAGATCAAAATGGGTTTCTGCCAAAGCGACAAATTAGAGAAAATATGAGAGTAATTTTGGACACCTTGGAATATTATGAGGCGCATCCTGAAAAGCAAATGGCTTTGATATTTTTAGATGCTCAAAAGGCATTTGATAACGTAAATTGGAGATTTATGTTACTTTTAATGGAACAGATGGGCTTTGCTAGAAGATTTATTCAAGCAATAGAAGCAATTTACAATGAACAAACAGCTAAGGTAATGATGGAGGGAGAATTTACAGATCCTATTAATATAAGAAAAGGCACAAGACAAGGTTGTCCTCTTTCTCCCTTGTTATTTGTATTGACTTTGGAAGTGTTGAATAGAAATATCAGAGAAGATAAAACTATAAAAGGAATGAAAATTAAAAAGGAAGAATTTAAACTACAAGCTTTTGCAGATGACCTAGTCTTTATCCTGGAAGACCCTATAGAAACAGCCTTGAAGCTGTTGGAAAAGATAGAGGCATATGGGGAGGTGGCCGGTCTGAAAATAAACAAAGATAAAACAAAGATTTTGTCAAAGAATATGTTGCTGAGACAAAGAGAAGAACTGGCAGAATTGTTAAAAATTCAAGTTACAAATAAGGTTAAGTATTTGGGGATATATTTGACGCCAAGATGTAGTACATTAAAGGAGAACAATTATATTAAACTTAAACAACAGATAGCCCAAGATTTGAAAAAATGGGAAAACCTACAATTGTCATTAATAGGAAGGATCTCAACAATTAAGATGAACATTCTACCCAGAATTTTATTTTTGTTTCAAACAATACCAATTAGGCTTGGAAAAGAATATTTTGAGGATTTAAATAAAATTGTTTTGAAGTATATATGGCAAGGCAAGAAAGCAAGGATAAAGTTAAAGCTTTTACAGGATGCTAGATCTAGAGGAGGGTTTGGCCTGCCTAATTGGGAGTTGTACTACCAAGCTGCAAATTTGATGTGGGTTAAAGAATGGATAACATTAAGGAAAACTAGATTGTTGACATTAGAAGGTCATGATTTGTTGTTGGGTTGGCATGCTTTTTTATGGTATAAGGGAACCAAAACGCAGGGGTATTTTAGAAGACATTATATACCGGAGTCTCTGTGGTTAAATTGGGAGAAGACAAAAAAACAACGTTATTTGAAAATTCCAGTTTGGTTATCGACGATAGAAGCGTTTTCTTACCCTATAATCTATAAAAAGGAACAAACAGTTAGCTATGGGGAATTACTAGATGAAAAGGGTGAACTTAAATCGATGCAAAAATTAGAGGAACAAGGTATACAGATGAATTGGTTTTCATATCTGCAAATACATTCAAAGTATTATGAGGATTCCAAAGCAGAGGGATTTTATGATAAACAAACTGATTTAGATAAGATTTTGATGGGTACTGATGAAAAGGTGATTAAAAAATTATATGGTTACTTATTGGAAATTAAGCTGGAGGAAGAACAAGTTAAAGAAACTATGATTGCTTGGGGGAGGAATTTTGGATATGGGATTGACTTAGAGAAATGGCAGAAATTATGGTTGCAAAATTATAAAATGACAATGTCTACAGCCTTTAAAGAAAATTTGTATAAGATGTTTTACAGGTGGCATTTTCCCCCGACAAGGATAGCAAGAATGTTCAAGAACAAATCCGAAAAATGCTGGAAATGTCATCAGAAACCTGGTTCATACTACCATATGTGGTGGACTTGTGAGGATGCTAGAAAATATTGGACTAAAATCTACATGTGGTTGGAAAAAATGACAAAGAAGCACATAGACTTGAAACCGGAGCTTTTTTTATTGGGAATCTTACCAGACGTTTATAGTAAAGAGCTGAAATATTTGATTGTAAATGTATTGACTGCGGCTAGGATTGTATTTGCAAAAAATTGGAAAAATGAGAAAATTCCATTTCAGGAAGAAGTCATAAAGAAAATATTGGAATGTGCTGAGATGAGTAGATTGACTTTTGAAATCAGAGAGCAAGAAGATAAACAATTTTATATAGTTTGGGATCTTTTCTATCAATGGTTGAATGATGAAATACAAAAATAGAAATGTTAGACAATAAGGAATAATATTGATTTCATTTTTCTTTTCTCTTTTTTGGTACTGGATATTATATTTATATAATAGTTTTCTGTTTCTTTTTTTTCTCTTATTTAGGATAGAATTGGCACGATTATATGATTTGTTTTAGAATAAATTACTTAAAATATAGTTATCTCACAAAGGCATGATCGAATAAAAGTTTAGTCAAACTTCTTTTTTTAATAGTGATATTATGATTTATAAGTTTGTATTGACAATAAGAGTTATTATATAAGGTAATTGTAATTGTGACTATGAGATGAATGCACAAAACTGATGAACCAACCGACTCACTGTTTGTATATAAATATGGGGGAGCTGATGTTTTTATGTTTTGTCTGTTTGTTTGTATGTCAAAAAACAATAAAAACTTTAAAAAAAAAAGAACTTAGATCTCTTGTGGGCGTGAATGTACTTTGAGTCTGGTGATGCGTTTGACTCTTCCCTCAGGCTCAGCTTGATCATCTCCTACGTCACCCACCCCTCTACCTTGGCCACCCTCCTCTCCCATGGGTTCTTCTATGCTGCGTTCCCCCTCCTGCATTGTGTCTTTGAAGTCTGGGTTCTCATGGCAAAGGCAGAAGTGAAGCAGTATCAAAGGAATCTGCCTCCCCCTCATCTGAAGGAGTTGGTGAGCCAGGTGGTGGTTGCTGTAACAGAAAAACATCATTAGAGGTTCCATCCCCTTCCCAGGAATTGAAGGTCAGATGTGGAAGGCCCATTACAGGTGAGTGTCCCACCTCCCCCAGAGGAATACAGAGAGACTGGTTAAACTCTTCCTCAACAGGTTCCTCAGGCGAAATTGCTTGTGAGGGAGTTTGGTTGGCTGTGCCTTGTCAGGGAAGCACTGGTGAAACTGATGAACTAAATCAGAGATATGAACATACCATGCGTTTTCCCAGGAGCAATCCGCAACAGGGTAGCCTTTCCAATGAATAAAATACTGTTTTTGCCTCTTTACCAAGAGTCTAGAATTTCTTCCATTCTGGTGCTTACTCCACTATGACTGGTGGTGGAGGGTGGCATTGGGATTGTATTGTGCTTGTGGGAACTTCTTTGGAGAGCAATGCTGGGTGAAATATTGGATGCATCTTCACTGATGGGGGTAATTGGGGGTGAAAGGCTACAGGGTTGTTTTGTTGGAGAAATTTGAATGGTCCCACAAATTTAGCGTCTACTAGAGTCTAGAGTTACTTGGCATTAAATTCACAGATTTCCTGGATAAACATTTAAACTGAACAGCAGGGACAGAGAATTAATGGATTCAGAAGATTTCTGTCCCCAGCAACCTAAAACTAATAAGGATACCAGTGCATGCAAAATAGATGTTTGTGCAGGTAAGATTATCAACCTTGATGCCAACCAAAACCAAGCATTTAACAGTGAGTGCCATACCATGTGCATTAATTAAACAGGTGGCAAGAAAGTAGGGGCAGGCAGGCACAACACAGGTTATGGAGACAGTAAACACAGTGTCAGACATAAAGATCTCAAGTGCCTATATACAAATGCACAAAGTCTGGGGAACAAACAGGGTGAACTTGAACTATGAATACATGAAGGTAGATATGATATAGTTGGAATAACAGAAACTTGGTGGGATGAAACCCATGATTGGAACATACTGGTAGAAGGATACAAACTTCAAAAAAAACCAGACCCCATAAAAGAGGAGGTGGAGTTGCACTGTATCTAAAGGACCACTATATTGCTACAAAAATGCATGAAACCAAAGATGAAAACCTCCTAGAATGCATATGGGTCAATATAAAAGAAAAAAAGAATGACATGGCCATAGGTGTATATTATAGGCCACCCAATCAAGCAGAAAAAATAGATGTCCTTTTTGCCAACCAACTAACAAACATATGCAGGAAACAAACAACAATAGTAATGGGAGACTTCAATTATCCTGATATCAATTGGAAAACTAATTCTGCACCAAGTGAGAAATCAAATAAGTTCCTAACCAACCTAGCTGACAACTTTGTTGTCCAAAAGGTAGAGGGTGAAACTAGAGGGACAGACATACTGGACTTAATTCTGACAAACAGAGAAGAAGCGATAGAGGAAGTTGAAACTGCAGGAACCTTGGGTGAGAGTGACCATGTCATGTTAGAATTCAACATAACACAAACACAAGCAACAGAACATAATGACACCAGAGTCTTGGATTTTAAAAGAGCTGATTTTAATAAACTCAGAGAGAACTTGGGAAAGATTCCATGGGTGAAAATCCTAAAGGGGAAAACAACTCAAGAATCTTGGGAAACTCTGAAAAGTATGATCATAGCAGCCCAGACCAGCACAACACCACTGAGAAAGAAAAACAAGAAATCCAAGATGAAACCAGCATGGCTGCACAAAGATCTCTCTGGAAAATTGAAAGAAAAAAAGGACAAGTACAAAAAATGGAAAGAAGGACATACAACTAAGGCAGAATATCAGCAAATAGCCAGACTCTGCAAAGACGAAGTCAGGATAGCAAAGGCTCAGAACGAACAAAGACTTGCAACAAAAGTCAAAGATAATAAAAAAAGTTTCTTCCAACATATAAATAACAAGAAAAAAATCAAGGAAACAGTTGGTCCACTAAAGAGAGAAGATGGCAAGGAAGTAACAGGCAACAGAGAGAAAGCAGAATTGCTTAACTCATTCTTTGCATCGGTCTTCACGCAAAAAGAAACTATAGCTCAACCTACCAAAAACATAACTGTAAAAGACAGACCAGAAATAAACGTTAAAATAAGCAAAAAATTAGTAAGAGAACATCTGTCTGATCTTGATGAATACAAATCACCAGGGCCTGATGGATTACATCCCAGAGTTTTAAAGGAGCTGGCAGAGGTCATCTCAGAACCACTGCACCATATCTTTCAAAAAACTTGGAGCACTGGGGAACTACCAGAGGACTGGAAAAGAGCTGATGTGGTTCCCATCTTCAAAAAAGGAAGAAAAAAAACAGACCCAGGAAACTATAGACCAATCAGCCTAACATCAATACCCGGGAAGATACTAGAAAAGATAATAAAAAAACAGATCTGCCAACATCTAGAAAAAAGTAAATTAATAACTAGCAGTCAGCACGGGTTTGTTAAGAACAGATCATGCCAAACCAATCTTATTTCATTCTTTAACATAGTAACTAAATTAGTAGACCAGCAAAATACTATGGACATAATATATTTAGATTTCAGCAAGGCATTCGACAAAATAGACCACAACCTACTTTTTAGTAAGCTAGAAAAAAGTGGAATAGATACCACCACCATCAGTTGCGATGGACTCGCAACTGGCTGGCAAACTGTACTCAAGCGAGTAGTCCTTAATGGGTCTAAGTCTACATGGAGGGAAGTAAGCAGTGGGGTGCCACAAGGTTCTGTCTTAGGCCCAGTACTCTTCAATATCTTCATTAACGACTTAGATGAGGGAATAGAAGGGGAACTTGACAAATTACTAAGCTGGCAGGAATAGCTAACACCCAAGAAGATAGGCTCAAGATCCAGATGGATCTTGACAGACTAGAACACTGGGCCGTATCTAACAAAATAAAATTCAATGTAGAGAAAAGTAAAGTCCTACACTTAGGCAAGAAAACCCAAAAGTACACATATAGACTGGGTGAAACCAGGCTTAATAGCAGTAACTGTGATAGGGATCTTGGAGTCTTAGTGGACAACCAGCTAAATATGAGCCAGCAGTGTGCAGCCGCCGCCAAAAAAGCTAATGCAATCCTAAGTTGCATTAACACAGGGATACAATCAAGATCAAGGAAGGTACTAATACCATTCTATAAAGGCTTAGTTAAGACCACACATAGAGTACTCCATCCAGTTCTGTTCACCACATTACAAAAAAAGATGTTGAGACTCTAGAAAAAGTACAGATAAGAGCAACCAGGATGTTTAGAGGACTGGAGGCTAAAACATATGAAGAACGGTTGCAGGAACTGGGCTTGACTAGTCTAGTAAAGAGAAGGACCAGGGGAGACATGATAGCAGTCTTCCAATATTTGAGGGGCTGCCACAAGGAGGAAGGGGTCAATCTATTTTCTAAAGTGCCTGTAGGCCAGACAAGGAATAATGGATGGAAACTGAACAAGGAGACATTTAACCTGGAAATAAGGAGAAACTTTCTGACAGTGAGAACAATCAACCAATGGAACACCTTGCCCTCAGAAGTTGTGGGAGCGCCATCACTTGAGGCTTTCAAGAAGAGATTGGACTGCCATTTGTCAGAAATGGTGTAGGGTCTTCCGCTTGGGCGGGGGTTTGGATTAGATGACCTACAAGGTCCCTTCCAACTCTGATTATCTGTTATCTGTTATCTGTTATCTGAATGTGGTAAATTGTAAGAAAATTCTGCAAGTGGCAATAACAATGGCTAGTTGTCTTGGCTGAAGATGCAGTACCACCATTTGTGAGAGAGCACATCTGGCATTATGTTTTTGGAGCCTGGCACATATTCAACGTAAAGATCAAAATGTGAGAAGAACTGGTTACATCTGATTTGTCTGGGTGGAAGTGGTTTGGTTTGTTGAAGTGTGTGTTGATTCTTGTTGTCAGTGCTGACCTCTATAGGAAAGAGTGTGCCTTCTAGGAAGTGTCTCCAGTGATGGAATGCTGATTTAATGGCCAGGAGTTCTTTATTAGAGATGTCATAATTTCATTCTGGGGCAGTCAGGATTCTGGAAAAGAAGGCACATGGCAGAAGGCTGTTTTCTCCCTCTCTCTCTTGTAAAAGAACAGCTCCGTTGGCTACATCTGAAGCATCCATTTGAACAATGAATCTCTTTAATATGTCCAGGTGCTGAAATAGGGGCTGCTTTATCTCTTCAAATGTTGATTGGTGTGTAGAAGTCCAAGCAAATTTAACTCCTTTAATCTTAGTCAGTTGGGTCAGGGCCTTGGCTTTATGAGCAGAACTGGGTATAAATTTCCTGTAGAAATTAGCAAAGCCTAGGAAATGTTGGATGTCTTTGGCTGTGTGAGGGGCTTGACAGTCTATGATAGCTTAGACCTTCTGGGGGTCCATCTGGATGCCTTTTATGGAAATATGGTAACCCAAGAAGTCAAGTTGTTGCAGGTAAAAGGCTCATTTTTCTGGCTTGGCAAAGAGATGGTTATCTCTTAAGTCTATGGAGAACTGTGTGCACCTGGTTTATGTGTTGAGCCTCACTCTCAAAGTAGACCAAAATGTTGCCCAGATAGAGCACCACAAATTTACCTATGAGGTCTCAGAATACTTGGTTCATAAACTGGAAAATACGCCCCCCGCATGAACTAGTCTGAAAGGAACCACTGTGTATTCAAATTTGCTAATCTGGTGTCAAAGGTGGTTCAGTATTCATGGCCTTCTTTGATCCTAATAAGGCTGTAAGCATTGTGGAGGTCCAGTATTGTAAAAATGCATGCTTTCTCTAGTCTATCTAATAGGTCTGGAATTAATGGCAATGAATAATGGTCTCTTACTGTCACTGAGTTCAATGCTTTGTAATTATGGACTACTCTCAGTGGGGATTTCCCACTGTTGTTAAGCCAACTGAGGTCTTGCTTCCTAGGTACAAAGAAGGTGGGAGCTGATGCATGAGTGTGCTGTCCAGTATATAGGTAATTGGGAATTGAGATAGTTAAGTTAGAATTGGGAGCTGTCCCCTTAAGGGAATGCCTCATGGTAAATGTAGTTAATGCATCATAGGAAATGTAGTTCATGTCATGTGGTCACATCTGTAATCCTGATTGGTCACTGAATTGACCCTTGGTTGGGTTGGGGGAGTTTCCTTTACTCCTGCTTGGACCCAAGCACCGTGCTGGTATCTCACCCTTTGCTCCAGCATTATGGGATGAAGATCACTATAATTTTACACTATGAAGTCAGCTATGCAAAGAATTGGACATTAGATGGATCTCAACATAACCGTGAGTTACATTTGAGGATGCCTTATGACCCATTAAAGAAACTTTGTATGGAAGCCTTTGTAGAGTATGTCTGTCTGTCTTTATATTCAGCCAGCGATTAAAAGACAGAACAGTAAAATTATAATGTTATCTGAATCCCTATGAAGAGTCAACTCCCACAGTAAAACTATAGTGCTAATCTGCATGCCAAAGTAAAACTACAGTGTGTAACCGGAACTCCCAAAGTGAAGATATAAGTTAATCAGATTGCCTGTGAAAGATTTGCTCTCTCTCTCCCTCTCCCTCCGAGCAACTGAAGTTATAAAGCCTGTTTGAATTACTGGGAGGGGCCAGAAATTCCCCCCTCTGAAAGAGACAAACAAACAGCATTTCCTCCATCTCTCCCTGCAACCCCCTCCAGTTATTGTCTTCAGACCCTTTACAAATGCAGTTGAAAGAGACTGAGTAATCCTTTCTTGTGTCCTAAAAAACAAAGAAACTGCATTTTTTTTCTTTTTCTACCTCAGGTTGCTTTTGATTCCCCGCTGCTTGTGCCTTGCACGAAAGACAGCCATAAAGAGGCCCCTCTACCCAGTTTATGACGGGGTCTCTAAGCAACAGAGTCATAAATTCCTTAGGATCAGCCATCTCCATAGAAACGGGCCATAAACCCACCCCCAAAGGGGGAATCCAATTTAAAAGCCAGAAAAGCAGCCTGTCTGGATCTTTGTTGGCAGAACTGAAGAAGATTTTCCTTTCTTTTTACTGGAATTAAAGGCAATCTTTAGTCATAGGACACTGGCCTGCCTTCCTCAATAAAAGGGGAAAAATGCCTTGAGCAGAGTTTGCTCCATACACTGACTACTCCTCATAGGAGACTCCTAGCCTGCAGCAACCCCTTATGGTCAAGTAATGAATTTTACAGGAATTTCTTAATTCATTTAATAGCTTGCAGCAACCCCATGTGGTCAAGTAAAGAATTTTACAGGAATTTCTAAATTCATCTAGTAGCTTGCAGCAACCCCTTGTGGTCAAGTAATGAATTTCACAGGAATTTCTAAATTTATCTACTAGCTTGCAGCAACCCCTTGTGGTCAAGTAGTGAGTTTCCCAGGAATTTCCTAAAATTCAGCCAACCCCTTACAAGGGTCAAGTACTGAATTGCAACGCACTCAAGTGGCCAACCCACATACTGCACCAGCGTCTTCCAGACCTTGCAACACACCCTTTAGTGGCCAACCAGTGAACTTCAGCAACCTGCTTGCAGTGCACCCTAGTGGAAGAAAGGGGGAATTGCATGGAAAACTGCCAAATTTTCCAAAATTCACCCTTTGCCAATTTAAAGCATGGCAGATGTCACTGACATACCAGAGGACTCGAACCCTCCACCCACCCTTGCTGTAAACGTGGAGCTTGGTTCCCAAAACCCAGAATCAGATGTCCAAAATTCTGAAGAGGCAGCAGTTCCTCAGAAAGCGTACGACCTCAGACAGCATAGAAAGCCTACCGAGGCCATGGAGTCATACTTGAGGAAGGATTGAAACTGGCAGTATTGACGCTATGCAGACTCATGGTCGGAGCTGTTGAGGATATGCGACGTCTCAAAATGCAAGCTGTCCCTCGAGAGAATCTGCACATTAAGAAAGACCTAGGTGACTTTCTTGCACGGTAGAGAGACAGCGAAAGTAAACTCAAGTCCATTCAGTCGAAGCTGGGAGACTCAAAGCTCCAAGCACACATTCATTGCTTCGAGAAGATGAAAAAGGAACGCGAGGACCTCATTCAGAGAGGCAAAGACTCCCTCCAAGCAGCACTCCATGACACGCTACAGCTGGAAGAAACGTCAGGGGAGAGGGCCACATCCGACATAACCCCTCGATCACGCGTGGCCTCCTCCCACAATTCTAGGAAAGCCTCGTCCCTCCATCCCAAGCCAGCCAGACCTCAAGCAGGTTCTAACGTCTTGCAGCAATTCTCTGCCACTAGCTGTTCCCATTCTTCCAGAGCATCCTCCCATCACAGCGACACATCTAAGGCCTCAAAGGCAGCAAGTTATGTTGAACAAGCTATAGAAGCTCAAATCGAAGCCGCAGTAACAGACGCAGATCTACGTGCAACAGAGGAGGTGACACAGCAGAAGGAGGCAGTAGCAGCTCAAGCAGAAGCTCAAGCCAGTCAACAGGCAGAAATGGCCAAAGCTCAGGCCAAATTGGAGTTGCTCGTACGACAAAGGGAGACGGCAACAAAAACAGCACAGGCTGCAGCATTACGGAAGGTGGCCGACAACGCCTCCCTCAACTTCAACCTTGGAGAGTTGGGAGAAGAGAGCCCAGATAAATGGGTCAAGGCCTACGTGGATGAGCAGCACTCACTACGAAACAAGCAGGTGGAACCGGCACAGTTAGTTAGCAGTCTTCCAGAACCAAGGGATTGAAATAAAGAATCTCAACCACAGACTCTAAACACCAGTCACAAACCTGACGTTGTAAGACTTAAGTCTCGAGATTCCATTCCCAAAAATAGAAAACCTACCCCAATGTCTCAAGACCTGTAGAGCAAGCAACTTAGCCCACCAGTAACAGCGAAGATTTTTCAGCAAGGAGACATACATCAACTAGCAACTCCCCAGTTCAACCCAAAGGCAGTGGAGTTCCTCCCACAACCTCAACACTATTCGAGCACAGAGGGATAACAAGATAATCGCGGTCAGCCTACCCAGCAACGTGAAGCTCAACCATCATATACGTCATGGCAGGACAACCTCCTCAGGAAGTACAGGGAAGAAGACTACGAGCCATCACGGAGTCACAACCCAGACCAAGTCTATGAGAATCCAAGGGGAGAACCCACTGTGCCAATGCACCTCACCTACAAACCCTATGCCACCTCAGCAGATGATCCAGCATTCTGGAGAGAGTTGGCACTAAGGAGAGGAAAGCTAGATTTGGCCGCTAATGGTGTATACAAATTTTCTGATGAGCCAGGCAGAGGATACCTTCTATGGAAGAGTATTTTCATGCACAACATTCAGGCCGCACGCCTGCAGCCTGATGAAGTCCTCATACACTTGATAGCTTGGCTGGGGCTGCGGTCTGCAGCAGCAGCAAAGGACATTTATGGATCACAATTAAAAGATCCAGATGCTGCTCTTTGGTTAACGTGGAAGAGACTCGACGAAGAGTATGGCGCTCCCATAGAGGTGGAATCCTCGCTCTTGGATCGCCTCAACAGCTTTCCTAAAATCAGTCTCAATGAGCCTAGCCAGCTCAGGGACTTCTCTAATATACTTATACAGCTAAGAGCGGCACAATAGGATCCCGACTTTCTGGGACTCGCTTGTCTCAACCAATTTGAAATGCAAAGCAAAATCATTCGAAAACTACCACAGGTGCTAACTGAACAATGGATCCAATTGTCTGAGGCCTTCAGGGCCAATGGTCGAAACAAAGTACCTCCCTTTACCCTTCTCAAAGAATTTGTAGCCCACCAGGCAACGTCGTGCAATGACCCCCCCAGACTAGCAGACTCAGAGCTGTTAGTCCCCCAACTGACAAAAGAGCCAGCATCACCTCTGCACCGTCCACGGGTCTGACACAAACTGCAAAGGGAAAATCCTTCATGTCTGTACATAAAATGGGGGTCACGACCTCGGCCATAAAGAGTTTGGGCAAAAACCCATTGCACACAACCCAATCTCAGCCTCCAACACCAAGGAGAGTCCAGCTTTGTTCATTGCACAACTCTCGACACTCGCTGAACAGGTGCCAAGAGTTTGAACGGAAACCTCTGCACCAAAGGAAGGCTTTATTAAGGGAGTTCAGATTCTGCTACAAGTATTGCGAATCTTCTAAACACGCACCCAAAGACTACACAGCCAAGGTGCAATGTCATCTATGTAAAAGTAACACGCAGCCAGCCGCTCTGCATCCAGACCCTGATCCACCACAGCAGACAACTCCTAACCTTCCCTCGAACAAGGTTCCTCAACATGCTGCCAAAGTGCAACCAGGACTGGCGGTGAATGTCCAAATGCACAGGAGTAGGCAATGAACCACTATTCCCTCGCTCGTGTCATCAGATTTGTTTAGCCAACATTTACCTTGACGGATGCCCGAAAGAAGCCATGAAGTTGTATGTAATAGTGGCTCGCTGGCCAGGCCCGCATTCTTCAACCTCTTTGATGTCCAAAAGGACGAAGTGCACGTCATGATATCAATGTGCACCGTACCACAACGCACGGCAGAGAGGAGAGCTACTGGACTCTGTATAGCACCATTAGATGGGAGTTCCCACTTCCCACTGCCGCCTGTGTTGGAATGGGATGGGATACCAAGTGACCGCAGCCAGATTGGAACACCAGAGGTAGCAAGCAACATACCGCACCTGAAGCACATGGCTCATCTCTTTCCCGCTATAGATCTGGAGGCAGAGATTCTACTCTTGCTGGGAGTAGATGCCCCTGATGCTTTAGCCTGCATTGAAGTAGTCAGAGGCCCAATAGGCTCCCCATTTCCCTTCAAAACAGAACTAGGATGGGGAATCACAGGAGTAGTCTGTGTCGATCGGCTGCAAGCCCCAACCCAGACAAATACCTTAGCAACATCCATTCTTAATAATGGAAGAGCATCCCATCTGAAACCGTGCCAAGAACACTTCACGCTTTCAACAGTCAAACCTGTCTTTGGATAGGCACTGTTTCAGACTACCAAAGAAGACAATGACTTGGCCTTGTCTATAGAGGACAAAAGGTTTCTACAGCTCATGGATAAGGAATTTCAACAGGATGCCACTGGGATCTGGGTCGCTCCAGTATCCTTTCGCATACCCAGACAACACTTGCCAAACAACCACAAACATGCACTCTCTCGCCTCTTCAGTCTGAGACGAATCATGAACTGAAAGCCAGAGATGAAAGCTCACTTGGTGGAGTTCATGGACAAGATGGTACAGAATGGACACGCTGAGACGGCCCCACCCCTGGGAAAAGACAAAGAATGTTGGTACCTGCCATTCTTTGGAGTGTACCATCCTCAGAAACCAGGCCAAATACGTGTAGTCTTCAACGCCAGCGCAAAGGTCCAAAGCCACTCTCTGAACAAGGCCCTCCTTACAGGACCTGATCTCACAAACACTCTGCTTGGGGTGCTCATCCACTTCAGAAAAGAAGCCATAGCCATTATGGCCAACATAAAGCAGATGTTCTATTCCTTCCTCGTACGGGAAGATCACCACAACTACCTCCATTTCCTGTGGTTCAGTGATGAACAGCACAACCAACGGATTTCGGAATACAGAATGAGGGTGAATGTCTTTGGAAATGGCTCTTCCCCTGCAATTGCCAACTACTGTCTACAACATACAGCTTGAGAGGGCAAAGACAAATACGGGGCAGACGCTTCACGCTTCGTGGAACACGACTTCTATGTGGATGACGGCTTGAAATCTGTACCCACCCCGGCAGAAACCATAGACCTATTGAAGAATACAGGGCAAATGCTTGCGAATGCCAACCTTAGGCTTCACAAGATAGCTTCCAATAATGAGGAAGTGCTAAAGGCCTTCAATCCTGAGGACCATGCCAAAGGACGACAAGACCTTGATTTCGACAGTGACACCCCGCTCATCCAACGCAGTCTCGGCTTGTGTTGGGACTTGAAGAAGGACATCTTCAGTTTCAAAACCTCAAACCAAAAAACTGACTTCACGAGGAGAGGAGTACTGTCAACGGTGAATGGCCTGTTCGATCCTCTAGGGTTTGCAGTTCCTGTCACCATCCAAGGTAGACTCCTACTGAGCACACTCTCCCAAGACACCAAAGATTGGGATGAACCACTTCCACCAGAACAGAAGCAAGAATGGGAGACATGGTGCAACTCTCTAAGTTGTCTCCAAGATGTTCACCTACAGTACATGTATGTTCCTATCTCACCCACCACAGCACAAAGAAAGGAACTGCATATCTTTTCAGATGCATCAACAAAGGCAGTAGCAGCCGTGGCATACCTCAGGGTCTACAGTGGGTAGAGCAATGTTTATGTCGGATTTGTCATGGGAAAGGCAAAACTAACACCACAAGGTCATACCGTACCATGCCTGGAACTCTGCGGAGCTGTGCTGGCTGCAGAACTAGCAGATATGATAACGAAGATGATAGATCTTGAGCTAGAACCCACACAAACAGCAAGGTGGCACTGGGCTACATCCACAACGAGAGCAGACGCTTCTATGTCTATGTGAGCAACAGAGTAGAGAGGATCAGAAGAACTTCTAAACCCAAACATTGGCGGTATGTACCAACAGACCAGAACCCAGCAGACCATGCTATGAGGTTTATTCCTGCATCCCAGTTAGCAGAATCGACCTGGCTAAAAGGCCCTGAGTTCTTGTTGCATTCAGACACCCCAAAGCCCAGGGAACCAGAAGTTTATGAGCTTTTAGACCCAGACCAGGATGCCAACATTTGACCTCTAGACAAGAAGGCGATTGAACAGGCCGTTTGCATGGCAACAATGGTCAAAGACAAGAAGGAATGCCCCTTAGAACCAGCTCACTTTTGAGCGCTTCTCCCAATGGAAACCTCTCGTACTGGGTGTAACTGTGATCATTCACGTGATCATACATTTCCAAAGTCACCGGAAAGGTTTCCAGTCAAGCTTCACAGACAGCTATATCCAGGCAGAGAGACGAATACTAAGAAGTGCACAACAGGATGCATATCCATTGGAATTCGGATACTTGAAAGCAGGGAAGCCCTTACCAGAATCTAGCCCACTTCTGGGATTGAACCCATACCTCGACAGCCAAGAGTTACTTCCAGTAGGTGGTTGTCTACATAAAGCTGAAATGGCCATAGACAGCAAACACCCCATCATCCTTCCTGCTCGCCAACATGTAACAAGCCTGTTAGCACAACACTACCACGAAGCAGTCTACCATCAAGGCCGCCACTTCACAGAAGGTGCCATCAGAGCAAATGGACTTTGGATCATAGGCACCAAAAGATGCATTACGACTGTTCTGCATAGATGCTTACATTGTCGCAAACGAAGGGGCGCGACTCTACACCAGATGATGGCCAACCTGCCACCCGAGCGTCTGAGTCCCGAACCACCGTTCACCAATGTAGGCCTAGATATATTCAGCCCTTGGTCAGTGTCTTCCTGATGGACCAGGGGCGGTCAAGCTAACAGCAAACGATGGGCAGTGCTCTTCACATGTCTCAGCATTCGAGCTGTCCATATTGAAGTCATCGAATCTATGGACACCTCTTGCTTTATCAACACCCTAAGAAGGTTTCAAGCCTGCAGAGGTCCAGTCAAGGTATTCAGATCTGACCGGGGAACAAACTTTGTAGGAGCTTGTAAAGAATTACAGAATGATGAAGGCATCTGCCCTAACTCGCCAATTGATGGCTACCTTAAAGCTTAGAATTGTGTATGGATATTTAATCCTCCCCATGCATCTCACATGGGAGGAGCGTGGGAACGCATGATCGTAATAGCTCGCAGGATCCTGGATTCCATGTTGGTGAAGGCACCTATGCTAACACACGAGACCCTGTCCACCCTGATGGCAGAACTAGCAGCTACCATCAACGGTTGACCTTTAGTTCCGGTTTCCTCAGATCCTTAGAATCCAACTATTCTCACCCCAGCTACCTTGCTAACTCAGAAGACGGGTGACTGGCCCGCACTGTTAGGAAACTTTGATTCTAAGGACTTGTACAAACAACAATAGAGACAGGTTCAACAGCTTGCCAACACCTTCTGGAACCGTTGGAAGTAAAAGTACCTGTCTACCCCACAAGACCGCCATAAATGGAAGACCAAAGAACCGAACCTTGAAGAAGGGGACCTTGTCTTGCTAAAAGACAAGGATGTGCATCAGAACTTTTGGCCCATGGGACTTGTGCATCAAATACTACCCAGCTCTGATGGACTAGTCCACCAAGTCAAGGTCCTGATAGTGAGATCGCTAGATTCTTCCTGCAACCAGCAGACTTTCACCAGGAAGCTCTACACCAGACCAGTCACTGACCTAGTGTTGCTGCGGAGAAAGGCTGAACTTGAAGATTGAACCTCAAGATTTGCATGCTTTCCTTTGTTTGATGCTATATTACTGTTTGCTGTTTATCTTACTTATATAGTTAATTGATAGTTAGTTGGTAGTGGAATTTATAATTCCAGGCAGGGAGTGTGCTGTCCAGACAGTATATAGGTAATTGGGAATTGAGATAGTTAAGTTAGAATTGGGAGCTGTCCCCTTAAGGGAATGCCTCATGGTAAATGTAGTTAATGCATCATGGGAAATGTAGTTCATGTCATGTGGTCACATCTGTAATCCTGATTGGTCACTGAATTGACCCTTGGTTGGGTTGGGGGAGTTTCCTTTACTCCTGCTTGGACCCAAGCACCGTGCTGGTGTCTCACCCTTTGCTCCAGCGTTATGGGATGAAAATCACTATACTTTTACACTATGAAGTCAGCTATGCAAAGCATTGGACATTAGATGGATCTCGACATAACTGTGAGTTATATTTGAGGATGCCTTATGACCCATTAAAGAAACTTTGTATGGAAGCCTGTGTAGAGTATGTCTGTCTGTCTTTATATTCAGCCAGAGAGTAAAAGACAGAACAAGGAGACTGGGAGGGTCATATGAATCTCTTTTGCAAATTAAGAGTCCAAATATTGTTTTAGAGTGTCTAGTTCTTTAGTAGACATTTGGTATTGTCTCTTGGCGGGATTCTTGGCACCAGGGACCAGATTTATGGCGCAGTCTGTGTGTGTGTGAGGACTGAGGCTTCTTCCTCCCTGAAAACATCAGCAAAGTTTATGTATTTACTTGGCAGATTGGGATTCCTTCTGTTAGCTTGGGGGGGCTGGGGGGGTTTAGAGGGCTGGTTACCATCAGAAAGGCACTGAGGGCTATCAAAGTCAATAGACCGTTTTTTCCACTTAATAGTGAGGTCATGGTCTTTTAACCAAGCAGCTTCCAGCACCAGTGGAAGACTGATGTGGTCAGCCATGAAAAGGGTTACCATTTCAGGATGTTTATTTATTGTCAATTGCAAAGGCACTGTGGCATTAGTGATGGGGCCTGCTTTTAAAATTTGGCTATCAATAGTTATCACTGGCAAAAGAGATGTCAGAGGAACAGTGGGGATCTTGAGTTTCTAGACTGTGGCTAGGCTTATGAAGTTGGCAGTTAGCCAAGAATCTATCAAAACAGGGATAGTGGCTTCCTGACTGCTGACTTCCTGAGCATGGAAGCAATTGAGCACCATTCAGTGCTTGGGTGCCCCCCCCATAAGCTCATGGAGTGGGGGCATTTCTCATTTCCCTGGACTTGAGGTTTGTTGTCCAGGTGGTGAATAGTGGAGACTTTGCTGTGCTGTCCGTTACCTCTTCTGGGAGGTTTAGTAGGGCAATTCTTGACCATGTGGCCAGGCTCTCCACAATAGAAACAAAGGGGGAGCTATCTGTGCTGTTGCCATTCTTCTGCTCCTGAAGCCTGTCTAGGCACTCCAATTTGCATCATCTCTTCAGCGTCTAAGGCCAAAGGGGCAGGGAGGTTCGGGGTAGTGACAGGAAGAGGCAGCTTTGTAAGCAGCTGGCTGGGGCTGCTGAAAAGTGCTCTAAGTTTTGTGAGTTGAGACCATAGGGAATACCTTGTTGTATCAGTTGTGTGATTATGGCCTTGTTGAGCTCGCTCTTGAATTGTGCTCTTCAGGCTGGCTCGTTCCAATTGAGATCTGCTGAGAGGAGCTTAAAGTCTTCAATGTATGTTCATATGGAGTTGTTGCCCTGGCAGAGCTGGCAGGTGTGTTCTTTGGCAGCTTCCATCTGAATAGGTTCTCCAAAGTGCTTTCTAAATCTGATGAGGAAGTTTGGGAAAATATCAGCAGGGTCATTGCTTTTGATGAGTGGAAGTACCCACCTGGCAGCAGAGTCGATTAAAAGAGTGAGGATGAAGAAGACTCTTGATCTGTCTGTGGAAAACTCCCTGGTTGGGTGCCGATGAATACTTCACACTGGGCTAGGAATTTTCTCATCAGACTTCCCAGTGAATCTGTGCAGTAGGTAGCTGGGAGTCTTAGGGATAAGTGTGGCAGGAACTGGCAGCTGTGCCTGGGTGGGTGGAACAAGTGGTTGTGGTTGTGGTGGAACCCCTTGTTGAGTCAGGATCTGTACTTGCTGTATCAGTTGTTGAAGACTGGCTGCAACATTCCTCATCTCCTACACTCTTCTCTTTCAACTAAAGAAAGAGACAGTATCATTTCTGGAGCACTTTGTGCAAAGTTCTAAGCTACCAAGCTTTACCACTTCCAGTGCAGGTTTCAGGCTTTGTGGAGTTTAAAGGCAAAAACAATTAATTGGGCAGCCTTTGAACAATTCACATCATTGTTATCATTGACAATGTGCCCACCACTGAAAGTGGAAGAACAAGGTTGTTCTTTTTGCTTTAGCTTTAGAGGTAGCAACCACAACTTGGACCAGAAACTCAGTCACTAAGTAGAAAATCATGTGACCATGTCTTTGGATTTTGCTTCCACATTCTCTATAAACTCTGCTCGTCACAAGCTGGTTGTGAAGTCTGCATGTGGTGACCATGGAACACTGTGATGGTCATAAAAGTACACCAGTTGCAAAGTGCCCAAATGGTCACATGACCACAAAGACACTGCAACAGTCATAAATGCAAGGATTTTTTTAAAAAAATACACTATTGTAACTTCAAACCATCACTAAATGAGGCAATTATATGCATTCACAGACCGTAATGAGTCCCAAACAGTTTATGAATAGTCCAACAGAAGTCTGCCACAGTCTTTCGGGATAAGGCTGATAAGCACCCACCTTTATCTCCCTTGAAATGCTGCCAATGACTAAATTGCCAATTAGCTGTACAAGGCCAAATGGAGCACAAAATCAACACGGAGCTTCAGAGTTTAAACCGACCAGAACAAACATAGTTGCTTCCTGCAAAGGCTCGTGTCCCTTTGCTCCTCCTTTATGACTTATGGGAGGCGCCAATCATCTCCAAGCCTTACTCCCGAGTCACCCCTTTTGTCTTAATTGTTCTTGCCTTTTGGCAGCTCTGCTGAAGCGCGCGCTGAGAACAGGCTCCCCTTGTTCCTCTGCCTCACTGATGTCAGATTCTGGAGGCTCCGGAGTCAGCACATAACTCTCAGATGGCCCTGGTCCCATCTCTGTGTCAGATGCAGATCCCTCATCTGAGCCCTCCCCAGACTCCAGAACTGGCCCATGTTCCTCCCCACTGTCCGACTCTGCTGCCAGCTCCGCAGGCCACTGGTGGAACACAACACAAATGGGCAGTAAGAAGGGAGCTCTTTGGAGCCAGCAGTGGGTGTTTCACCAAGGTATGGGCTTCGCAATATGCCCAATGATGCCAGCACCATTAGCCCTTCCCATTTTATGTTAACAGATTAACAGTGTTGGAAGGTCTTGTAGGTCATCTAGTCCAACCCCTGCCCAAACAGGAGACCCTACACCATTTCTGACAGATGGCAGTCCAATGTCTTCTTGAAAGCTTCCAGTGATGACACTCCCACAACTTCTGAAGGCAAGCTGTTCTATTGGTTGATTGCTGTCACTGTCAGAAAATTTCCCGTTATTTCCAGATTGAATCTCTCCTTCAGTTTCCATCCATTAGTCCTTCTCTGGTCTTCAGGTGCTTTGGAAAATAGCTTGCAATAAAAATAAAAAAAATGTATTGGAGGTCAAAATGGTTCACCTCATAAATCTAACTTCTAACTCATTTGTCTATTTGAAGGAGTAGGAGAGAGGGAAACTGACTTTTTTCACTGTTGCTAATAAGAACAAAACTTTGCAGGTGGTACTCCTGGTGGAAGTTCTCATCTACATAATTAAAATCTGCTTACATCACATTAGGATGTTGCACAAAATAGTAACCAGGCTACAAGAGGCATAAAAAATCCATTACATTATCTGTCTACAATAATTCATCATAAAGAAACAGATTTATCCACTCTTTTTAAAGGAAAGAAAGCTTGAATTCTGTACACAATTCTGTAAACATCAAGATTCATATTAATGGCACTGCACTGGTGTGGCACTCACAATTTAAAAACAGGACTATTAATATCCAAAATGTCTGTGTATGTCTTTGCATGACACCAGTTAATAATGAGGGCAAATTTCCTTGAAAGCTTTTTAACCTGTCATATCCTACTGTTGACAATTCCTGCTCCTGTTCTATCTCCTTTAGGCTTCAAACCATGCAAGGATTCAGTGGCCAGTATTAACATTTTGGGTTAGATCTTGAAACCAATTGGAACCCAGTGGACTAAACAAAGGCAGAATACCAACAAATAGCGCAAACCTGCAAAGATGAAGTTAGGAAAGTTAAGGCTTTGAACAAAGTAAAACTTGCAACAAACGTTAAAAACAATTTAAAAAGTTTCTTTCAACACATACAAAACAAGAAAAAAGTCAAAGAAACAGCTGGTTCACTAATGGGAGAAGATGGCAAAGAAGTAATGCACAATAGAGAGAAAGCAGAACTATTTAATTCATACTTTGCATTTTAAGTGTTAATCTATCCATCTCAGCACATTCTAATATTTTTTATAACACTTTCATCTGTAAGGATCTCTTTGCCATTGCTGTGTGAACAAAATTCTTGCTGCTGTTAATACATGTAAAATTAAATATGTTTTCCCTTTGTCATACCGTTCTGGTAATATACCCAACAAAAATATCTCTGCTTTCAGATCTATATGTTGTTTTATCATTTTTTCTAACCAAGTATGTATTTTAGTCCAATATTTTTTTGCCTTTCAACATATCCACCACATATGGTAATGTGAACCTGGTATCTGATTACACTTCCAACATTTATCTGATAAATTTTCATACATCTTTGCTAATCTCGCTGGTGTTAGATGCCACTTATAAAACATTTTATATAAGTTCTCCTTATAGGCCGTTGACATTGATAATTTACAATTACTATCCCACAGTTTCTGCCATTTCTCTAATTCTATTGGATAGCCAAACATTTTTAGCCCATCTTATGATTGTTTCTTTCACTTATTCTTCCAATTTAATACTCAATAGATAATTGTACGTTTTTATTAGTTTTTCATCTGTCCCTAGTAAAATTTGATCTAGTTCTGTTAGTTCTTTATAAAACCCCTGCATTCTTGTGTCTTCCTCATACCTTGATTTTATTTGCACATATGGCCACCATGCTAAATTGATCCCTTGATTGGTCAGTTCTTGTTTGGATTTGAGTTCCCCTTTGTCATTTAAAATATCCTTATATCTTACATTTTTTCCACATCAATCACATTAGGATGTATCAGTGCCTCCATTGTGGAGAGCCAGACTGGTATTTTCATATAATGTCTTTTTTTTAACTTTTCCCCATACTAACAATAATGCATTTCTAACAAAATGTCTTTGAAAGTATCCATGCACTTTACTTTTGCCATACCCCAATTGGAGATCATGCCCCTCCAAATTTAATAATCTTGTACGTCTCAAATTTACCCATTCTTTCACACAGACAAGTGCAGAGGCCTGATAGTATAGCTCCCAATCTGGCAACCCAAAGCCCCCTTTATGTTTAGTACCTTGCAGCAGTTTCAGTTTTATTCTTGCTTTTTTCCCTTGCCAAATATATTTTAATATCATTTTGTTTAGTTCAAAGATTTTTTTCTAGTTTTATTGAAATTAGAATAATAATCTCCAGAAGATATTCATTTTTATTGTAGCTATTCTCTCTATCATCAATAGCTGGCTGACAAGTTGTACTCAACGTGTAGTCCTTGACAGAACTACATCCACATGGAGGGAAGTAAGCAGTGGGATACCTCAAGGTTCCATTTTAGGACCAGTACTCTTTAATATCTTCATAAACAATCTAGATGAGGGAATAGAAGAGGAAGTCATCAAATTTGCAGATGACACCAGCAGCCAAAAAAGCCAATGAAATCCTAGCCCGCGTTAATAGAGGGGCAGAATTAAGATCACATGCAGTTCTAGTACTGCTCTACAAAGCCTTAGTAAGACCACACTTGGAATATTGCATCCAGTTCTGGTTACCACAATATAAAAAACATGTTGAGACTCTGGGAAGAGTGCAGAGAAGAGCAACAAAAATAATTAGGGGGCTGGAGGCTAACATATGTGAAGAATGATTACAGGAATTGGGTATGTCTAGTCTAATGAATAGAAGGACTGAGGTGACATGATAGCATTCCAGTATTTGAGAAGGAGGTCAAACTATTTTCCAAAGCACCAAAATGCAAAACAAGAAACAATGGATGAAAACTACCAAGAAAAGAAGCAACCCAGAACTAAGGAGAAAATTCCTAATGGTGAGAGCAATCAACCAATGGAACAGCTTGTCTTCAGAAGTTGTGTGTGCTGGAGGCTTTCAAAAAGAGACTGGACAACCATTTGTCTGAAATGGTATAGGGTAGAAGACATTCAAGGTCCCTTCTAACTCTATTATTTTATGGTCTATGTTATGAGGCAATAGGTTTTGTTTGCTGAACTTGGTTTTCAGCACAAAAACCTCTGGCTTACCCTGAATGTCAACTTGTACCAGGGAATGCAGCACCTGGATCTGTTTAAATCAGGGCAAGGAACGCCTACATCAATCACATGGGCTGTGGTAGTGGGGAGCTGTAATTAGTTGTAAAGGCAGACAAGCCTGTTTGCTTTATCTAAACCAGGGGTGTCAAACTCGCGTTGTCACGTAATGTATAGCAACTTTTTTCGCCTTTGCTAAACCGGGCATGGGTGTGGCCAGTGCATGACGCATCTGGCCCATAGGCCGTAAGTTTGACAGCCCTGCAACATCAGAAACTAGAAGTGTTATAAGATTTACAATGACATCTCACCAGCGGTGGGATTCAAAACATTTTTACTACTGGTTCTGTGGGCATGGCTTATTTGGTGAGCGTGGCTTGGTGGTCATGTGACTGGGTGGGCACGGCTTGGTGGTCATGTGACTGGGTGGGCATAGCCAACTTGACATCACTCACGTCAAGGGGTGCCTTGCCTGGCATAAGATAAGATAAGATAAGATAAGTTTATTGTCATTGTACTCAGAAACCTGAGAACAACGAAAGAAGGTGCTCTTTCACAACATACAACTGAACAACACCAAAAGACATATACAAATAACAATGTAAAACAAATTAAAAACAAATAACAGTTAAAAACTGTACAACCAGGATATATATATGTTAAGACCACCAGATTCATAACTCTGCATTTAACCTGATCACAGCACTTGGGTAAAAGCTATATTTAAATCTACTTGTCCTGGCTTTCAGCACTCTATATCGTCTTCCTGATGGTAGGATCTCAAACGAGTGGCCTGGATGCGAAGGGTCTCTCAAGATCTTTTGTATCTTCCTTCTACATCCCATGTTATACAACTCCTCCAATGAGGGAAGAGGACATCCGCTGATCTTTTGTGCCCTTTTTATCACTCTTTGGAGTGCCCTTTTCTCCGCTTCTGTACAACTCCTAAACCACACACAGAGGCAATAAGATAAAATGCTCTCTATAGAGCTTCGATAAAAGGCAACCAACAGACTCTCTGGCAGTTGTTGTGATCTTAAAAGTCTTAAAAAATACAGTCGTTGATGAGCCTTTTTTTCTAGGGCTAAAGTATTTGCCCCCCATGTTAGATCTTGTTTCAGGGTGATACCTAAAAACTTACATTCTGCCACCTGTTCTACCAAGACACCATCGATATACAACGGCTGGATATCCGAACTGCTCTTCCTGTAATCCACTATGAATTCCTTCATCTTATTTATATTAAAAATAAGATTGCTTACTTTGCACCAGAGGGACAGCTGACGAACTTCATCCCTGTACGCAGACTCATCATTATCAGAAATGAGCCCCACCAACGTTGTATCATCTGCAAACTTAATGATCTTATTACTCAGATGAATAGAGGTGCAATCAGACGTATAAATAGTGAATAAAAGTGGACTCAATACACAGCCCTGAGGAGTGCCAGTATTGAGGATCTTCACAGAAGAGATATGTTCATTCATCCTAACCCTTTGTGAATGATGTGATAAAAAATTCAGAATCCACCAACGTATGGAGTCCGGTAGCTTCAGATTTTTAAGCTTAGACATCAATCTGTGGGGTAATATTGTGTTGAAAGCAGAACTAAAATCAACAAATAATATTCTGACATACGTTCCTTTTTTCTCCAAATGAGATAGGGCAGTATGAAGAACAGTCTTAACAGCATCCTCAGTAGATCTGTTTGTTCTATAAGCAAACTGATAATTGTCAAAGGTAACAGGAAGGCAAGAAATAATATAGTTCCGAACTAACTGCTCGAAGCACTTCATTATCACAGAAGTCAATGCCACCGGCCTGAAGTCATTTAAAGCATTTGCAGGTGACTTCTTGGGTACTGGAACAATAATAGAAGCCTTCAGACAAGTTGGAACAATAGACTGTAGCAAAGAACGATTGAAAATCTCAGTCCACACCCCGGCTAACTGATCCGCACATCCTTTTACTACACAACCAGGAATGTTATCAGGTCCTGCAGCTTTTCTAGAGTTTACCGCTTTCATTATACACCTAACATCATGCTCCTTCACAACAAGAGGAGCACAATGCTCGGTCAACAATGGTAGTGGTGATGGTAACTCCATTTCCAGTTGATTCATCTCAAACCGGGCATAAAAGGTGTTTAGTTCCTCTACCAACTCATGTTTTCCACCCATACTAGCCTTCTGTGCTTTAAAATTAGTTAACTGCTGAATCCCCTGCCAAGCTTGTCTCAGATTATTTTTAGATAACCTGTCTTCTATCTTTCCCTTGTATGCAGCCTTGGCTTGTTTAATACCACGCTTCAAATTTGCTCTAGCCACACTATACAGTGAGGCAACTCCAGACTTAAATGCCTTATTTCTCTTGTACAAAAGGGACCTAACAGTGCCAGTCATCCATGGTTTTTCGTTTGGGTAGGATCGAATACACTTGTTCGTCGTAACAGTATCAATGCAATGGGCCATATATCCCAAAACTGTAGCTGTATAATGCTCTAAATCTTGATGTTCAAAGATGTCCCAGTTGGTTCGCTCAAAACAATCTTGAAGCTGCGTAATCGCCCCCTCAGGCCAACATTTCACTGTCTTTACTACCGCCCCCCCTTCTTCCTCTTAGAAATATACTCAGGAGCCAAAACCAGAGATAAGTGGTCAGACATACCTAGATGTGGTAACTGCAGAATCCTATACCCCTGTGCAATATTTGTGTAAACTTTATCTAAAGTATTCAACCCACTGGTCGCACATCTCACATGTTGATGAAATTTAGAAAGAAGAACTCGCAAATCAACATGATTGAAATCTCCTGCTACAATATATACAGCATCTGGATACTTAGTTTGCAAATTACTAACTTCATCACCCAAGTAATTCAAAGCTAGATCCACTTTTACATCTGGTGGAATATAAACAACCAATATGATGACAGCATTAAATTCGCGTGGCAAATAAAAAGGTCTAATCTTTACAGTCATATATTCTACTTCAGCAGAGCAGTGGCTTGTTATAATCTTCGAGTTTGTACTCCAGTTGTCTCTCACATACTTACAAACCCCTCCTCCTTTATTCTTTCCAACAGTCTTATCTCTATCCAAGCGATGTAGCAAGAAACCATCCAGCTCTATTTCAGTGCATGGAATAGTGGGGTTTAGCCAGGTCTCAGTTATTAACAGCACACAACA
>NW_020769567.1:220978-240633 GCF_900518735.1 Pseudonaja textilis
ACGGATCCATCAATAGCTCGCAATTTGGTTGCCGCTAAGCTTTGGGAGGTGAGAAAAACATTCCTCCCTCTTTTGAGTCTCACTCACAAAAAAAAAATATTTTGGGGAAAAATTCCACCCAGAGATTTTTTGCCCAGATCACTCACGCTGCTACTCAGTCTTCCTCCAGTTCTTCTTTGGTCGGGCTGTCCCAGCTTGCTTCGGCAATAATGGTTGTCTTCTTCCCTGCCGGTTTGAGGGCTTCCTCTGGACCTGCGAGGGGTTGTTTTCCACCTCGCGATCCACAGAGTGTCTCCTCTACCTTCGACACCTCTCCGGGGTGTCTTTTGACCCCCTGGGGGGCGGTCTCCTGGCAGGGAAAAATCAGCTGGCTTAGCAGAACCCCACTAAGCCACCACTGTATCACTGCAACGTCAGCTCCGCTCCCGCCATTATAACTTTGAATGATTGCTAAGTGACCAGTCATAAGTCAAGGACTACCTATATTTGTTTCTGCCCACATCCACCCTTATTCCCAGACTTAGACTTCTCTTTCAGTATCAAAAATCTTTCCTGATTCATCCCAATTTAGTGCCACAATCAGTAAGAACTCCTGGCAGTTAGCATCAGCAACAACAGCAAAACCAGAAAAATATACTATTATAACTGCTGACAGCATCGGAACACTACTTTCTAAATGCTGGAAGAGTATACCAATTTATGGAAAGTTATTAGGAAGAGTGTTAACCTGGCCTTAAAGAGGGAAAATTTTCATAACATAGAGGGTGCCATCAGAAATAACTAACCATTTCTGCTGGAACACATTGATAATTCTGTAATATTCTATAGTGCCATTCAAATGCATCTGTCATTACATTATACTATTTTAAGCAAACAGAAGCAACAGTTTTCTTAAATTTTCCCTCTCAAAGATTTCTTTTTAATTTTATGAACTATACCCAGTAAAAGATTATGATAGGAAGCAAAAGTAAAAGGGTTGTACCCAAATGAGTGTCCAACAGATATACTGTAGTTATCTGTTTACAGAAAGAAAACAAGGAAAACACATTTCAAATATAAAGAATATCTTTAATAAAGAGCATCTCATGGGATACAAGTTATTTCATTCTCCAAGAATCAAATTTCCCAAGCAGGAACTCTAAATTTGTTTTGAAAGACTTATTAAATAAGGGGAAATATATACTATTAACTGATAAAATAACATTTGAATATCTGTGTATTAGATTCTGGGTAATAAACCATTATCTACTCTAGTCTCCCCTAAATCCACAGATATATGGGAACAAGCAGTGGATTCTTGTAGAGATTTTTGATGCAAAGTCAGACCTACAAGCATAAATTTGCATATGACTAATCAAATTACTAAAAAAAAAGCAATGGATGGGAAATGAATAAACTATTCATACAAAAGCATGCAAGGATCTCTGAGAAAAAGAATTTACAGCTCTGTGCTCCACTATATAAATGTAACAGATACACCTTAATCAACTCTCCAATTTCTGTTTCATTCCTTTCTGATTTGCATTTTCAAATTATTAAACATTTGGAGGGTAACACACGAAGGAAATAGAGATGTGTGTACGTGGGTTATTACTTAATTTTACTTCCCAATTCTAAGATTTTGATCATACCTTTGATGTGGAAGTTTTTCAAGCTGTGTCAATTGGCTGAAGGATGGTTTGAGGCTGCGCTGTATAAAAATACTTTAGATAATGTGAACACGCCTGTCTCAGTGACAGCCACCAAATCATTTATTTAAAATAGAAGAAGGAAATCAACTGCACAAACACCATACATACAAACAAAATCTATCATGATCCATGAGAAGGGAAAAACCCAGTATCAACAAATGCATAGTACATTTTTTAAAACAATCAATTTGCCACAGAGTATATGCTGCCTTCAGACTTCTGCAGAGCTCTTCATCAAGCAGGAAATGAGATAGACAATGTGACTGAATGAATTAGACACATGTAGATACTGTGTGTATCAGATTTTACCTAGCACATAAGACAAAGAAGCAAAGGCTGACCTCTGCAGTTTTACATATATACTTATGCCAGCTGTAATTCAGATTTCCTTCTCTCTTGCCTTGAGCAAAATAATTAAGCTCCTGGAAAGTCAGAGAGCAGAAATAAAGAAGGCACAATGACCATTATATTAGTAAGGCCAGTGGTTCAGGACTGGTGTACCTCTACCTGGCAAAGTGTAGCCAAACTGAAGCCAAATCCATATCTAGTATTTGAAATGAACAGACCTCTCAAATTACATTTTTTCCTGGTAGTAGAAAAATCATATTTGGCCTAATTTGGGGATATTTATTATTTTCTAAGATTTACATGTCACTACAATCACATATGATGCTAAAAAGTATATATTCCAATATGTTAACAAAAAATTAAACTAATTAAAAATTATAAAACAGTAATAGTAACCTTCACATTCATCATCATACTAGGAACACCACTTTCTACTGTAAGAACAAATCACCAATTGAAAGGTGGGAGTTCACCATTCTATCAGTCCCCAAAGGCTTTCCAAAATAGTCAGGCCTAAGTAGCTTTACTAAATGCCAGCAAGGTTGGTGCTGATCTGACCTGCTGATTTTACTTCTCTTTTAATTTTTAATTTTAATTTAATTTCTCTTTTAATTCTGGAGAATTTGAAGCCTGGCAAACCGGAGGTCCTAATAAAAATAAACCCACCAAGTTGTTCTTCAACTTCTGCTAAAATATACTTCCAGAGACATTCATGTAGTTACATCTGGTAACAAAAATGTTACGACAGATGAAGCCATAACATTCTGCCCCCCCCCCCAAATATGCAATACAAAACTTACATGAAGGTATTTGCAGTACTGTAATAATGGGAAAAATTCCAAAAAAGTAACTTTTGCTTTTTTACCTTGTTAGCTCGAATTTGCTTGTACATAACTGTTTGCTGCCGGATTCGGTACTCTAAATCTGAGACATGAGCTTGAAGCCAGTTCCAGCGACTGACAATAGCAGCTCTGTCTGCTGCCCACTGCCATTCTGACCTTCGCCTCCTGGAAAGAGAGAAATGAGCATTCTGTTTAGATGACTGAACACATGGTGCCCCAATTGAAGAACCACCTGTCCTGACTACTTTGTCATTTTAGTAGCATAAAAAGAGAGGGTATAATCAGTGGTGGGATTCAAATAATTTAACAACCAGTTCTCTGCCCTAATGACCAGCTGAGTAGGCGTGGTTGGGTGGTCATGTGACTGGGTGGGTGTGGCCAACTCGACGCCACTCATGTCAAGGGGCACTTAGCCTCGCCCGACCTCTCATGACTGTGGGGATGCTGCAATGGCCGTGTGAAAAACGGACATAAGTTACTTTTTTCAGTGCCATTGTAACTTTGAATGGTCACTAAATGAACTGTTGTAAGTCAAGGATTACTTGTACAAAAATACAAAAAGCTTCTTTGCTTGCAAAACCATTAGATTAGAAATGGGGGAATACACATTGAAGATCAATGACAGTCACAGCCATCATGGAAACCCTAACTATTCTGTCTGACTATCTTCCTTTTCATCAGCAATACCTGCAACCCGGAGTTACAAATCAGGCAGGGTGCCAGAGCACCTTGAGGAATTAAAAGAGTTAAAATGCAACAATAATTATCAGCAGCCAACTTTTGCTCATAAAACCCTTTAGCAGATAAGTCATTTAAGCTCTCCAGAAAGTGGGTGGGTCTACTTGGGCTACAAAATGCCGAGCTAAATAGACAAATTAACAAAGTATATAGAGGACCCAGGTTCAAGTCTCTGCCCTCCCAAGCTTGTCAGGTTCACAACAAAATTAGTACATGCCACAGATATCTAAATAATCTTCAAGCCTGGTGCCATGTTACTAAGCCTTATTATCATGAGAGAAAACTAAAACAAATTGGTGGGAGGATCCACACCCCTACCTCCTATTTTTTAAAAAAATCTTACTATCAGTGAGCAATCATGTGCCTTGGACACTCCAAAGCAATGCAAGAGACTCCTGTCCCAAAGGTGCTTTTTCAATAGGCAACTGGACTTTCTGGAAACCAAGACAGTCCAGTTGCCTCTTGCAAAAAGCACCTTTGGGACAACCATGACATGGATGACTGAAGAATCCCCATAGACAAGATACTCCTGTGCTCAATGAAGTGACAAAGCTCCCTTTCCCACCCAGGAGAAGCAATCCTTAGATCCCTTTGCACCATTTAAAGATACCAGCTTATCTCACTCACCTCACAAGATATCCTAAGGAAATCATCCAGACTTAAGGAAAGATCACATGCCCCCTAAAAGGAAGTAAAAAAATCAGACAGAGTGGCGTCCTGCCTCCTAGCCATTGCTTAACTTGATCAGGCAGGCAGCGGCAGTCTGAAAAGATTACTTCCTTGTTTTCCCATCAGTTGTGGGGAGGGAGAAGAGACCTCCTGAAGCCCCCTTTTTAATGTGACAAAGAAAGAAGCCAAAGACTAGCCAGATCGCTCCATTTAGAGAAGATTATGGACCAAAGGAAGAAAGATGCCCGCGATTGCCCCCTCCCACCCTTAATTGGGGACAGGCAATGAGTGGCTGGGAGGTGATTTAGCTGTGTTGGAAGTACACCCCAAAAGGACAGTGCCAGGAACCACTAAAGCAGTGTAAGTAGCTTAAAACAACCCTTCCCCTTTAAGAAAGTCAAGAATAAAAATACCAGCAAAGAAAAAAGAAACAGCCAGAGAAGCCGCAATAGAAAGTCTGGGCATAATACCAAGAACCATTAAGCTGCTACAATGTAGGAAGCCCAAGATGGTGACAGTGAGCAACAGCTTTGAGCTTTGCTCTCCTTTTTACTCTCTATTTTTACTCTTTTTAAAATACTCTTTCTACTTTTAAATCAATTTTTAACTTTCAAATTTAAAAAGTTTTAATTTCACCACTTGAGAGGTTCAGCTTTTACTCCAGCTTTTTACTCCAGCTAGTAAAGCATTTAGTGAATGAGAGGGAATTTTTCTCTACTAAGCAAACAAAACCAACTAAACATGGCTGCAACAACGCCCAAACAACCCAAGTTAAAAGACTTTTTACAGATAACAGACACTGCAAATAAGTCTCCTTTTCTCTTTTCTTCCCCCCTTGCGAACCCAGCAAACAAACCTAGCCCCCTTCTGGATTGGGAAGAGGACAACTGCTTTTCTATGGAGGAGGGAGTTGCAATTGGAGTTGGAGGGGAGAACAAGAATAATATTAGGAACAATTTTAAAGGAGAGTTGGATTTGGTTGCTAAGAATTGCCTACTAACAGCACAAACAGTTACTGCCATATTTGACCAGCTCCTAGAAGCAAATGGAGGGATTAAAGAATTAAAGTATCTAATGAGAAAACACATCAGTAAGCTAGCTGTAGTAAACAGCAAAGCTCACATTCCAAAGCTTACCCATGATGTTCACCCACCCTATGGGGACTGGGGGTCTCAGGGCAAAGAAGATGCGGTGGAAAGGCTGGTCTTGCAGAGACACAGGATCTTACTCCAAGTTGCTAACACCCCTCTGAACAGGGACAGGTGGCACAACAGGAGAGTGGTTTTAATCTCTCTATCCCAACTCTTATGCTGTAGGGTATATTCCAATGAGCTAATAGGGATTTCTTGGCTCCCCAACAGACATGGCTGCAAAAGAATATTGCTAACCTTTGGGCAGATTATTCTGTCATCAATGTTATTCATGCTTGAGACCTCACTAAAGAAACTGTATTTGGTCAAGACAGGTATTTCACACCACCCAAATTCAGTCCCTGTTAAAGTCTGGTCAGAGAGCCAAGACAGTGAGGGAGGTCACCATTAATTTTGGGAACTCCAAAATACCAATGGCCAAACAGACAAGCCCTCAACTAATAAGATTAGGAAAAGATAGGGACAATAAAAAAGAATATTAAAAACCTACACAATGGAAAGCTTCAGTTCATGGATGACAAAGAAGAGCTAGTTCACCAATTTGCTACCCTTTGCCCAGGAGACCAGGAGATGATACTGAAGAAGATTGAAATAATCGGTCGGCAACTGGTGCAACAGAAAGCTTGAATGTTTTGCTTCCTTCTGGCAACTCCTCCATGGAATTGCTATCAAGTCCGGCTTCTGAAAGCACTCAAGCACCAATAAATAAAAAGAGAAGGTATACCAGTCCAAAACAAAAAGAAAAGGGACATCCAACAGGACTTAATAGTACAAGTCCAAATTAACCATCCAGTAGGACAACTAGACAAGGAGAAGGAAAGCTGGAGTACCCGCCCACCTAAAGAAATGTCAATCTTACAGCAAAAGCAGAGCCACACTGGCAATCAAGATAAAGAGGAGCAAAAACAAGTTCTGCAACTCACGAGGAGAAATATTGAACCTCACAATAACTCTGTTTATTCGGGAAGCATAGTTAATATCGACTCAGCTCCAATGTCAAGTTGACATCTGGCATTCTTACCACCTAGCCAACCAACCAAGCCAGACCACCTTGCCCCTGGGAATCCCATACAGATGCTGACCTGGAATGTGGCTGGCTGGAAAGGGATGGTTGATAGTGGACTAATGAACTTTCTCTCTAGATTTGATGTAATAGCCATTCAGGAAACCTGGTTAACCGAAGTAGACGAACCAGTATAACTGCCAGGCTTTCAGGGATGGGCTTCCCCGGCCCAAAACACAAAGGGAGACCCTCTGGTGGGTTATGCCTTCTTATAAAGCAAGAATTGCAATGGCAGGGGGAGAAACTATACAACGAAGACAAGTATTTGTATTTCCCAAGTTAATACTGATAAATGTGTATATTCCTCCAAACACATCCTGGGATTATAACCCCGAATACTGGATGGGTTTGGAAGTTATTCTAGATGATATATCTATATTGTACCCTCAGTCCATAGTGGTATTACTTAGGAGTTTTTAACACTAGGTTGGCTCCCTCTTTGTATCAGTTTGCCCATTAGAAGGGAGTCCCATGGGTTTTTTTTGATAACCATATTCAGTAGCGAGAGAGAGAGAGAGCGGGAGAGGGAGAGGGAGAGAGAGAGAGCAAAAGTAATGCTGCTGGCCTGTTCCTAGTCTCCTTACATATTTAAGGGTAATCTCCAAATTCTGGGAGGTAAGGGTAAGAATTACACATATCCTTACACATACCACTCGGCCCATTCAAGCAGCGTGCTGGATCTCTTTTGTGTGTCTTAGAGATAAAGTTGACCTCTTCTTGGAGGTTACGGTACACTTCACCGATGATAGCGATCATCAGCCTGTAAGCGTGACATTGCGAGGCCATTCAGATTTAAGACCATATAACATGGCTGACAAATGGCTCACCAAAAAGGTAGAGGTGACCCAAAATAAAAGGTTAATTTGGGCCAAAGTTGATACTAAGGCAATATCAGACTGCCTCACAGCAGAGAATGCTACCAACTGGGCTAGAACAATCCAGTCATCTACTACTGACTGGCTGTCAGCCTTCAACACATTTTCTAATCTCTGTAATATTCTAAAGAAACACCTAGCAACTAAACCTGCTACAAAAACAGCCCAAGTGGGTAGATTGTGAATGCCAGTGGCTGAAAAAGAAATTGAAGGCAGCCATGAAGCTCGGCCTACTGCTCATATACAAGCTGAGATGTTGCACACAAGAAAGAAATATAAAAAAAATTATAAAATTAAAGAAAAAAACTTTTAACATTTCAATCTGGTCATAACTCAGTAATATTTTGGCACTCTGTAGCAGGTGTCCTAAAGGAACAGAGATTTGCATTTGATATACCAATCTCTGCTGAGGACTGGGAGAATTATTATCAGTGTTTGTTTGCTTCCACAGAACCTGCAGAGAAACTGTCTTTAAGCAGTGATTTAGTAAACCCTAGAACTCCCCTCCCCCTTGGCCACCAGTCTCGGGAAAGGAAATACAATCCATCATTAAAAACGTAAAGACCAATAAAGCCCCAGGTAAGCTGAATGTCAACTCATTTTCTATGCCAGTTTTATAGTTATCAACAGAAAGTGGGGGGGAGGAGTTTGAAAGAGCAGTGTAGCAGTTTGGAAGCGAAAGTATATTCCATGCATACCTTGCAAAGATTATACTAACCGACTGGAGTTTCTCCCGTGCAAAACTCCAATTGGAGAACATGATTGATGACTCTTGGCTATGGACGTGTTTCGTTGGAGAATATGAATTACGATACACCCAGAGGGGTGAGGGAAAACCAGGGTCAAAGGTGACAGTGAATTACATGTCTCAGAATTGGCTACATCCAGGTCATGCCATATGTCGCTCCCTTGTCACCAACTTGGGGACCCTGACCTTGAACATGGAGTGGCTCATGCTTGCCTTTTGATAAGGCAGGAGAAACCACTGCAGCATCCTGGAGTGTAGATGTGCCCAAGGAACAATAGAAATGCAGGACACCATGGGACCTCCGGTTGCACTTCCGTCGTTGTCGGAGCGGAGTCCGCGGTCGGAGCGGAGTCCACGGTCATACGCAGTTTCACTCTGAGCTCACTTATTAGAGGGTCCCAATTGAGACCAGAACCAACCTGGAGGGGTGGTGAAGAAGGGGGGAACTACTTGTTTATAATTAAAAAAGGGAAAAAGGGAAAGAAAGGGTGGAACGTGGAAATAGTGTTGAGAGTGCCACCTGATGGTACAGGAAAAATTTCAGTGACTCTTTGAAAAGTGTTTGGTCTTTTTAAAATTGGAACTTGGAACTTAAAAGAAAATAAGAGGAACTCCATCATAATAAAATTAAAAACGCTGAAAAGTGAAATACCAGAATATTACAAGGGGAAAGATATTTGAAATAATTTGCAATATATAGATGGTTTATAAGGTGATTGAGAAAAGAATACTATGCGGAATCTGATGTAAAATACATGTATATCTGATATTTAGTAGATAGGAAAATATTGTTATTATGTAGAATGAAGGTGGTAAGCTCGAATTGACAACTAAAGGGGACAATTTTTAGAATTAATAGAACAAGGATTGATAAAATGGCAAATGTGACAGATAAAAGTAATATGTACAATAAATATAGAAATGAAATAAGAATCTTAGATAATATTGTAAAGTAAGATATGAGAATATCCCAAGAAAAATGAAATAAGGTAAGAATTGAAAGTGGATAAAATAAGTTTAATGAATTTAATATTAATAAGTAATAATGTGATATGAAACTGAACAAAAAAAATGAATATGTAACTATGGTCATGTTTGTACTGAAATGTAAAAACCTGGAACCACACTGCTTGCCAAAAGAGAGGTTTAAAAACAATGAAAGGAATTGAATAATGAAATTATCATGCATACTTAAATAATATGGTGATTGGCATTAGAAGAATGCATTGGAATATTGAATATTTAAATAATGAAAGATTATAATTTAATACAAATATGTTTATTAACATTAGAGATATGATTAATGTTATTATTTTTGTTTGCACAAGAATGTATGATGCTTAGGTGCCACACTGTTCATATATTGATATGTATATGTAGAATAAAATAAAAAACTTGTTTAAAAAAAATGCAGGACACCATCTTCCCCAAGAGCCGCGAGAGGAGGGCCAAAGGGACGGTCCCTTTTCTCTGAATCCTGCCTGTCAGGGCCTGCAAACTCACCCTCCGATCCTGGGAGAGAAAAATTTTACATTAGACAGTTTCAATTGTAGCCCCCAGATGCAGTAAACAAGTAGTGGGGGAGAAATGACTTTTCTTAGTATTTATGGAGAACCTATGGGCCTGTAAGACCGAGACTGTTGTCTGAAGGTCCCTCCAGGCTGAGCTCTCCGAGGATGACTGGATTAAAATGTCATCCAGGTAGCATTGCACACATACTGGGATGGCACGTAAATATTCTCCTAGGGCTGCCAACACCTTTGTAAAGACCCTGGGGACTGATGAAAGCCCAAAGTGCATGGCCCTGTACTGGTAATGTTGATCAGAGTAGCAGAAAGGAAACACCTGTACAAGTGACATATCCAGACAGGAAGGTAGGCCTCAGTCAGGTCAATTGATGTGAGGAAATCACCCTCCCAAACGCCCTCCAGAATTCTTTGAAGTGATTGCATCTTAAAACGCTTGTAACATAGATGTTTACTGAGTCTCTTTAGATCTAAAATCGCTTGCGACCTCCCCCACCCGAGGCCTATGGAATAAAGAAGTCTGGAGTAAAATCCTATTCCATGCTGACTCTGAGGAACCGCCTGGATCGCCCGAATATCCAACAAATGCTGAATGGCTGTCTCCATGAGCTCCCTCCATGCTGCGCTCCTGGAGACGGGACAAGCCACAAAAAACCTCAGGGGCTGGGAGCTAAACTCAAGAAAGAGACCCATTCTCACTGTTCTAAACACCCGAGCGTCACACGTGATCTTGTCCCATTGATCAGCAAAGCAGGCTAACCTGCCTCCAATGGGAGGACTAGAAATGCAATCATCGTGAATGACGGAAAGGGTGGAGCTGACATCATGGCGATACGGCAGAATTCCTGGGTGTCCCTGGGGAGGATGCCAAAATCCCAAGAGACGGTGGTCCAATGGACCTAAATCGTTCCGGAGGAATGCTGTTCAAGGAGAGGACACATACCGCAATATCCCTGGTTGATCCAGAGATAGCCTCTCTAGCCGACTTGAAGGGAAAGCGGTCAAGACAAACCACTGCAAGGCTGGGACAGAAACTAGTGGAAAGAAGGAAAGAGAAAGCGTGGTCGAATTATGTGAGAACTTTTTATACTATTACTAAAAACAAGAAAAGAGACCTCTGGAAAAGAAAAGGGTGAAGAGAAAAGCAGACTTAAAGGGTGGGTGATAGCTAACCCCCCCCCCCAGAAGAAAGCGGTGAGGAAAGTGATTTCCTGCACAAATAGAAAGAGGAAGCCATTATATGGAATAAAAGACAAACTCTTTTTACAATTATTTCAAAACTGGACTGGATTAACTGAACTTATTGAAAGAAGGTGATTAAGGGAAGAAATTGGACTATACTATTTTTGAATTGGTATTTTTCCCTGACTTTTAAATTGTATTTTCTTTTCTTTTTTTTCCCCCTCTAACTTTTTAAAGACCCATAGGTAATTTTAATGATTCAAAATTAAAGGGAAGCAGTGGAACAGTACCATCTACTGGTGGGGAAACTGAAAAGAGGTGAAAGAGAGGAATGGAATATTGAATTCCTAAGCTGACCTTGGAAGACTGAGGAGACTAAACAAGATACAATTATTTACAGAGATAGAGGGTTACAGTGAGAACTTATATTATAAACAGTGTAACCCTTGGACACTAAAAGAAACAAAGCAGAAACAAAGAAGCAGAAACCAGAACATCTTTCACTGAATTGCTTAATATTGTCTTTCTATTTTCCCCCCTTCCCTGGCTAAACTGTTTGGATAGAGTGGCAAATTGCACTGTGAATATAAAGGACTTATAGTTGGATTTTTACTATTCCTTCCTAGTGGACACTATTAAGAAATTTCTTTTTTATTCCCTACTTTATTTTTAATTCTTAAATTTTGTTAATTTTCCCCCTTTTTTATGGATATTGGCATTATTTTTTCTTTATCTCCTTTTTGACTTGGATTGTACCACCTCTTCTCTTTTTTAAATATCATTGGGAATTTAATTTTTTTTCTTCCTTTTTGAATCTATTGGACTTATTGGATTTGGATTTATTTTATTTTTTGTGGGGGCGGGGGGTCTTTTATTTTTTTAATTGAGCTTTTTTGGTGACTTTTTTTTGTTATTTCCCTGTTGGATTATACAGTATTTCTCTAAAGTGGATTAAGGTATTGAAGAACCTGAAGAAAAATTTCTTTTTCTTTTCTCTTTCGTTTCCTTATGTCTGGAGAAAGATCTTGTGGATTACAAATTGATAAGAGATAAGAATCTAACAGTTTAAGATGAAGAAAACAGTAGCATCTGCACCAACTTCAGCCTCATCATCTGCAGCATCCAGTCCTAAAAGTCAGAGTACCCTCTATTTGATTGTTCAACAAGAAAAGGCAGTGACAATGCAAGCAGAAATTAAAGCAATATTACAACAATGCAAGATCAAATGGCAAGGATGGATGATAAAACCGGGAAACTAGATGAAAAGGTAGGGAAGATGGAAGGGAAAGTAGAGAACATTCAACAAATGGAGAAGAATGAAAAACAAATGGGGAAAGTGGAAGAAAAAACATTGGTAATAGAACAAAGAGTAGGAGAAATGGACTATAGATGATCAAGATCTGATCAAATTAAAGAAAAGAAAATTATTATGTTAGAGATGGACAAGGCTGACTATTATCTAAGATTGCAAAATGTCGTAGAAGAAAAGGATGAAAACTTGGTAGACATAATGGCAGATCTACTTGCAGCAGCCAGAGAGGAGACAAAAGAAAAAAAAATGATATGGATGAAATCTTCAGAGTCCAGACTAGATATGGAATGAGACACAAATTGCCAAGAGAAGTTCACATTAGATTTACAAAGAAGGCCATAAGAACAGAGATATTAAAGGCGGTGAAAGATGAACAACTAAAATACAAAGGAAAGGAGATAATAGTGCTGAAGCAAATACCTAGAACTGTATGAGATCTGAGAAAGGAATATCAGTTTCTGACAAAATTTTTGATTAAAAGAGAAATTAATTTCAGATGGCTGATACCAGAAGGAATAATGGTGACATGGCAAGAGCAAAGGCATAGACTAGATACAATTGAAAAAGCAGAATTATTCTATGATCAATACTTTAGAGAATATGAAAGAGAAAAAAGAAGAGAGATGGAAGCAATAAAATTGTGAGAAGAAGCTGTAGAGAGAAAAGAGTGACAACAAAGAGAAGAAGAAAAAGAAGTGGAAGAAAGAGTAATCAGGGAAGAAGAAAGATCAAGAGAACAAAGAGAGATGAGAGTAACAAGGTCAGCCAGAGCCTATCATAAATAAAACCATGGAAGAAGAAATCAAGTTAATGACACTTAGTATAAATGGACTAAATTTGGCAATTAAAAGAAATAATATTTAATAAATTAGAGAAACTAAAATTGGATATAATCTGTCTGCAAGAAGTGCACATTAAAAAGCAACATAAGAAAATATTAGACCATCCTAAGATTGGGAAATTATATACTACATTGGCTCAACAGAGTAAAAGAGGAATAGCATTATATATATAAGACACCATAAAAATGGAATTAATCTACCAAGATGAGGAATGAAGAGTATTAATAGTTGAAATATTGAAATATTGACGAACTATAAACATACCTTACTTGTGGCAATTTATGCTCCAAATGAAAGCCAAGAAGAGTTTCATGATAAATTACATAAGAGAATAATAGAACTGGAATATGAACATGTTTGCATTATTGGAGATTATAATGCAATAGTAGATGTCAAAAAGGACTATAAAACACAAAAGACAAATAAAAAGAATAGAAAAATACTACCTAAAGCATTTTTTAAAAATAGCAGAAGAATTAGCAATTCAAGATGCATGGAGAGAAAGATACCCAGAAAAGAGACAATATACATTTTATTCAAATAGACATTTATCTTGGTCTAGAATTGATATGATGTGGGCAAAAACAGAGATAATTGCTAATATACAAGGCATAAGTATAGAAACAAATACACGGGCTGGACACAATCCAATTAAAATAATATGGAAAGGACAAAAGAAGAGGTCAAGTTGGACAATGAATAACTTAATAATGAGAGAAAAAGAATATATTGAATACATGGAAAAAGAATTAAAAATGGAGAGGTCTAATTAAGAGAGGGGAAGCTCCGAGGGTAGCGGGTGGAGGCACGATCCCCCGCTCCTGTAAGAGAAACCCCTTGAAGATGGTGTGGAAGAGACTGGCCCTAGGGTCAGATCCGGAAGCATGACGGCCCAAGAAATGGTGAAGGAAGCAAAGAGTGAGACAATGGAGGCAAGCAGTGAGAATTGATGGAGAGAGGTACCTAATCCTCAAAGATTAAATGACCTGGAGAGAGCGACTGACAAGTGAGTCTCCAGTGAGGGGAATTTGGAAATTTAGCAGTGGGAGCGGAAGATTGATGACCAATTACAGCGAATGTCTGCTGGAGTGGGAGAAGTGACTAGTGACTAAAGCTTAAGCTTGGAATTACTTTAAAACTACCTAAGATAGACAGTTTGATTATTTGATTATTTTGAGGGGACTGACGAGACTTGTTAAAACAGATCAGAAGGAGATTTATAAAGAGAATGGACAAGAATGCTGAAGGAGAGTTAAAGAAATTCGGCTGAGATAGTGACTGTGCAGTGACTGTACATATTAGAAGGAAGAGGACATTTTGTAACATTTTGCTTTTTTCTTTTTATATATGAACTTATAGCCTTATATAATTGAATTAATTAGATTAATTACAGCAAGATTGAGAATGAGATTACCTATTATTGGAAACTGTACTGATATTGACTTATTTATTATAATTCTATGAACTTTATAAATAATATATATTTACTTATAGACATCTATTAATTTACTAATTAACTGGTTTTCTCTATTGTGCTTATTAATTACAAACTACAAATAATATCTATATAGAGAGAGATTATTGACTTACTGATTTTTTGGTATCAATTGTATTATATTATATTGGCAATTGTAGATAATTAGAATATTGACTATATTATTGGGATAAAGTCATTAGTATAAATTGGGATAGTTAGTATAAATCAATTATAGATATATAATTATTTAGAGTTAAGTAAATGATATATAGTTGTTAAGAATAATGAATACAATATAGAAGATGTAATAATATAGATTCTTGGACTTTAAAGTAAAGGAGGCTTATAGATAGCATAGTATTTTTTTTTGAAAACAATGTTATTAGTTTTTAAAAACAAACAAACAAAACATAAAAACATCCAGCTTTCTTTCATAAATATACAAACAGTGTGTTGGTTGGTTTACCAGTTTTTGTGCATTCATTTCGTAGACTCAATTACAGTTACATTACATAAAAACTCATATTATCAATCAAAGATTATATACCCTAGTATCACTATCAAACAATCATTTGACTATGATTTTATTCATTCATACTTTACGAGATAACTATAATTTACTTAATTTATTTTATAACAAATCATATAATCATACCAAATCTATCCTGAAGACATTTTATAAATGTGATATTAAATAAAAAAGAAACAAAAATCTCTTTATAAATTCATTATCTAAAATTCTAAATATTCTATTATTGTATTTTATCATCCTACCATTGATAGAAAAGGTCCCAAATTTTATAAAATTGTTTATCCTCTTGTTCTCTAATTTCAAATGTCAATCTACTCATTTCAGCACATTCCAATATTTTCTTAATAATTTCTTCCTGCAATGGTATTTTCTCATTTTTCCAGTTTTTAGCAAATACAATCCTAGCTGCTGTTAATACATTTACAGTCAGGTATTTCAAATCTTTGTTATATGTATCAGGTAAGATTCCCAATAAAAAGATCTCTGGTTTCAAATCTATGTGTTTCTTTGTCATTTTTTCCAACCACATGCGAATTTTAGTCCAGTATTTTCTAGCATCCTCGCAAGTCCACCACATATGGTAATATGAGCCAGGTATCTGATGACATTTCCAGCATTTTTCAGATTTATTCTTGAACATTCTTGCTATTCTTGTCGGGGAAAGTGCCACCTGTAAAACATCTTATACAAATTTTCTTTATAAGCTGTTGACATAGTCATTTTATAATTTTGAGATCACAATTTTTGCCATTTCTCTAGATCAATCCCATATCCAAAATTCTTCCCCCAAGCAATCATAGTTTCTTTGACTTGTTCTTCCTCTAATTTAATTTCCAGTAAATAACCATATAATTTTTTAATCACCTTTTCATCAGTACCTGTTGTGAGAAGTGTTAGATTAAAGTATCCATTTTTGTGACTCAAACTTCATGTTGAAAGGAATGTCTTTAAGGTAGGGAGGTACCAGGTACCGATTGAACTGTTGAACTATCCTGGAATGTCTCTGAAGTACCAGATACTGATTGAACTGTTGAACTATCATGCACTTCGCGCATGATATGTTGATGTATGCCCTCGTGTTGGGGAAGTGCTTGCTGCGTGCTATGCACCATATAAGGTAATGAATTGTAACCTGTACTCTGAAAGGTAGATTGTAAACCAAGCCATTTGCATAATGGGGCGGTAGTTTAGGGTATAAGAATAGAGTAAATGCTATGCTCTGGGTTCCTCCCAGCTGCCAAGGGTGGAACCCACCTCTACAGATGTGTACTCAATAAAGCCTTTTTCCTTGGATCAACTTTGAATCGTGGTGATCTTTTGAGCCACCACCTCACACTGTCAAGATCTTATCTAAATCAGTCAATTTATCACAAAATCCCTCTGTTTTAAAATCCTCATCATACCTTGAATGTATTTGCGCATATGAAAACCAATTCATCTTTATACCTTGTTCCTCTAAGTTTTACATCGATTTAAGTTCACCCTTTTCATCCAGTATTTCTCCATATCTAACTGTTTGTTCCTTCTTATAAATTATAGGATAGGAAAATGCTTCAATGATCGATAACCAAACTGGAATTTTCAAATAACATTGTCTTTTGATCTTCTCCCAATTTAACCACAAAGACTCCCATATATAATGTCTTCTAAAATAGCCCTGTGTTTTAGTTCCCTTATACCATAGAAAGGCATGCCAGCCCAGCAACAAATCATGACCTTCTAATGTCAACAATCTAGTCCAGGCTTGTCCAACCCATGGCCCGTGGGCTGCATGCGGCCCAGGTCACCTCGTAATGCGGCCCAGTGCCCACCCCAACCCTTGTGCCAGAGCCAACGAGGAGGAGGAGGAGAGGCAGGCACGAGGCGGGGCGAGGCGAGCGCCAGACCAAGCAGCAACAGAAAAGGCGGGCGCCATCAGAGCGCCACCTCCTGCTGTTGCCGCTGCTGCCCCCGCCGCCGCTTCTGTCCCCGCCGTTGCTGCCACTTCTGCCCCTGCCGTCGCTGCCGCTTCTGCCCCCGTGGCTGCCGCCGCTTCTGCCCCTGCCACCGCCGCTTCTGCCCCCACCGCCACCGCTTCTTCCCCCGCCACTGCTGCTTCTGCCCCCGCCGCCGCTTCTGCCCCCGCCACCGCTGCTGCTTCTGCCTTCCAGTCCTGCCTCATCCAGCTGGGTCATTTCCAGGAGGACAGGTAGGCGTGAGGCGGGTGAGCTTTCTCCCCTCCCCCCCCCACAAAATTTGGCCAGAAAATAAACCATGATAAAAAAAAGTGATAAAAAATAAATAATTTTTAATAATTAATTAATAAATAATAAAAACATCTCACTAACTTCATTTCCAAATAAATTTAATATGTTAACTATGTTTTCTATGGTTTTTTTGGATGATCAGGTATCGTTACTGTTATTTTATTTTATGTGCAGCCCAAACCAAATTTTCATCTTCTAATGTGGCCCAGGGAAGGTGAAAGGTTGGACACCCCTGATCTAGTCTTTCTTAGTGTTATCCATTCCTTGGCCCAGATCAGATTTGCAGCTTGATAGTACAACTCCCAATCAGGCAAACCAAAACCTCCTCTAATTCTGGCATCTTGTAAAAGTTTTAACTTTATTCTCGCTTGCCATATGTACTTCAACACAATTTTATTTAACTCTTCAAAATAGTCTTTTCCAAGCCTGATTGGTATTGTTTGAAACAAGTATAAGATTCTGGGTAGGATATTCATCTTGATTGTTGAGATTCTCCCTATTAGTGATAGTTGTAGATTTTCCCATTTCTTCAAGTCTAACGCTAATAGATAGCATAGTATTTACTCTACTACTATACAGCAACAGATATAAGAATAGTGCCCAGATGGGTTCGGAATTTATGGTATTTTGGACACAGCTGTATACCATTCTGCAGGGGTGGGATTCTACCTGTTCGCACCACTTCTATAGAACCAGTTAACATTCCCGTTAGTTCGGAGAACCGGTAAAATGGCCCCCTGGCTGGCCCCACCCCTCTCTGCCCACTTCTCCTCTCGCTTCTCCACTGCCTGCCCGTCAGTCCTTATCATGCATGTGCGACATTGCACATGTGCGCAACACTGCTGCCTGCTCTTGCATGCCTGCCAGGCCAGCCATTGCTGCTTGCCTTCCGCTGTGGTCCTGCCTTTACTGATCTCCCCTCCCACTTGCCTTTTGCTGCTGCTGCTGCCACCGCCAGTCACCTTCCCCACCCCCACTTGCCTTCCACCAAGGAAAACATGGAGAGACTTGTATAGGATCCAGCCAGGTCAGCAGCTGCTTCTCTCACCTGTTGCTGCACAGCAGAAAGCTTCCAAGTCCACCCCCCTCCCATTAGAAATGGACCCTGAGCAAGCAGAGCAGCAAAAGCAGGTTGAAAACTCCTTCTCTCTGCTGCCCGGGAGCAGTTTCTGATGGGGGGAGGATTCCGAATCTTTTCGCTGTTTGGGGAAACTTTTGCTTTCCCCAAAACAGCAGCAGGTGATAGAATGCAAGCAGCTGCTAATTTGGCTCAAGCTTCCACGAGCCTCCACGTGTTCTTTCCTATTGTTGTTGATGGGAGGCAAGAGTTTCCCAGTACAGTAGAAAGCTTCCAAGTCCATCCCCTTCCCATTAGAAACAGATCCTAGACAAGCAGAACAAGCAGGTTGAATCCTCCTTCTCCCTGCTCCCCAGGAGCAGTTTCTGATGGGGGTGGATTCGGAATCTTTCCACTGTTTTTGGAAACTTTTGCTCTCCCAAAACACCGCATTAAGCATGACGGGACCATGCAGTCCCGTTGCAAAGTCCCGTCACGCTTGCCTCTTTAAGCATGCTGCTTTAAATCCTGCCTGCCGCTAAAGCATCTCCCAGTAGAGAAGCAATGGCTGGGGTGGGGGGTGCTCAAGGTTCCGTTGCAGTTGCACCCCACCCCCTCCTCTCCCCTTTCTTCCTTTTCCCACCACCTGCTGCTGACTGGAGGTGTTCGTCCCAAACCAGGTGTGTGTGTGTTTGTGTGTGAGTGAGAGAGGAAGGGGAGGGGGGAAAGAGAGGAGGGAGAAAGAGGGAAAGAAGGGGGGGAGAGAAAGAGAGAGGGAAAGAGAAAGAAAGAGAAAGAAAGAGAGGGAAAGAGAGAATCCCACCCCTGGGTAGCTGCCCCCAGAGTGACAGAGATGGAAGGAATAATGGGGTCATACAGAAAGTCAGCATACAGGCATCCAATCCTGGTTGCATTAGGAACCTTTAGTTTACAAAATCTGTAAATTTGGAATTTTCCCTTCTGTGCTACAAATTCATTTTTGTTAAGAGCATGGGATGTTTCAGTGTTACATTTTTTGTGTGTGCATTCATGGAAGTCGTTAACTTTGATTTGTCAGTCTTGGGTTGCCTGATTATTACCTTCAGGTGAATTCTTGAGGTTAAATAGAGTCTAAGTAAATAATAAAGTTTCTCCATTCACAGTTCCTAATGACTGGTTTTTGAAGAAAGGATCATTTCTAAAGATGTTATTATTCTTGTAAAGTTTGTTTTGTTTGTGTAAGTTCTCTGCAACAATGCCACATACAGAGACAGGTTTGAAATCTGTAAAGTCTCCAGTCTCTTTTACATCTACATAACTGCAACTGTTGTGTGGTAATATATCTTATTCATCATTTTCTGTAAATCCTTCGTACAG
>NW_020769567.1:245932-337072 GCF_900518735.1 Pseudonaja textilis
TTTCTTTCTTTCTTTCTTTCTTTCTTTCTTTCTTTCTTTCTTTCTTTTCTTTCTCTCTCCTTCCTTCCTTCCTTCCTTCCTTCCTTCCTTCCTTCCTTCCTTCCTGCTATTGCCTTTCTTCTGGGCTGTTCTTATTCTATGATACTGTAAAACGGGGTTGCTCTGAGCATCCTCTTGTTTCTAAGATGCCTTATTTGTTTCTCTTGATTGCATGTTTTTTTTTTGAAGACCCTGCACAAAGATTAAAAAGCACAGTCCCTGCCTGCAGGCTTATTCTCTGAGAGGCAGAGTACAATAGAAGAGGGCCAAACTGGGAGAATTCCTCCCCTGGGTGTGTGTGTATGTGTGTGTTTCAGGTGGGCTTCCTAGCTTTAGAAGGAGAGCGGGAAGGAGGAAGGGACAGAAAGAGAGAGAGAGAAAGAGGGAGAGAGGGACGAGGGAGAGAGAAAGAGAGGGGGATACAGAAAGAGAGACAAAGAGGGAAAGAGAGAGGGGAGAGAGAAAGTGGGAAAGAAAGAGAGAAGGAAGTTACAAGAAAGAAAAGAAAGAGAAAAGGGAAAGAAAGAAAAAGGGAGAGAGAAAGGAAGTGAAAGGAAGAAAGGGGGATGGAAGGAAGGGGCAGAAAGAAAAGGGAAAGAAAGAAAAGAAAGAAAGAAAGAGAGAGGAGAAAGTAAATGAAATATATGGATGGATAAATACATGGAAGGATGGAGGGAGGGAGAGAGAAAAACAGGAGAGGAAGGAAGGACATAAACCCTGGCTTCAGAAGACTTTGAAGCAGCGCAGCAATCTAGGGCTGGCCTGCAAGGGATCTCTGAGGTCATCTCGTCCAACCCCTGCTCCAGCAGGAGATCCTTACAGAATCAAAGAATAGCAGGGTTAGAAGGGTATGTGTGTGTGTTTGTGTATGTGTGTGTGTGTGTGGCTGTCAAAACACCAAAAACAGGCCAGGTAGCTCTGTGGAGGTCAGTCGTAAATCAGAACACTTGCTAAGCAACTGGACACTAAGTGAGGACCTGGTCATTAAGTGAGGACCACTTAAATTTGGTTTGCCATTCACATGGCCACCTGCCCTGCCCTCTCCAGGGCTCCCCTGGCCTTGAAAACTGGCAAAAAGCACTTGCTAAGCAACTGGCCACTAAGCGAGGACCTGGTCATTAAGCAAGGACCACTTAAATTTGGGTTGCCAGTCACATGGTCACGCCCACCCCAGTCACATGACCATGTAGCCATGCCCACCCCAGTCACATGACCACCTAGCCACGCCCAGTCAGCAAGCCACTCCCATCCATCACATGACCAAGCCTCACCCACAATTTAGGCCACACCCACAGAACTGGTTGTTAAGAAATTTGAATCCCACCCCTGCCATTCTGAGAATGTCAACTACCACTACTACAATGATGACAAAGACAGGGAAAAAACCAACGCCAATGATGCCTTCTCCATAAGGTCGATAGAAAGTATGCTGGGAAGTGAAAAGTCAGGTTTGACATTAAGCCTACAAAATCTAGAAGCAACTCTAAACATGATGCAGGTGATGATGATGAAAACTCAGAAATCCATAACAAATAACCATGAGGAAATGAAAGGTGGCATGGAAGAAATGAGGGGAGATATCCGCAAACTAGATGACAGGATGGGATCAATACAAGAGGCAATAACGAAAAATGAACAAAAAATTAATACGGTGGAAATTAGAACAGACCATCTGGAAAAGAAAGTAGAAACGACGGAACAAAACTTGATGGCAGCAAATAGGAACCTGAAAGACGCCCTTACACACCTAGAGATGGAGAGATCAACCTTCTTCCTACGATTCCAAAATATAGATGAACATAAATAAGAGAACCTTCCAAACCTGATGGCAGAGCTGTTAGCCAATGCACTACAGAGGAACATGCAAGAAATGATATGGACGAGGTGTACCAACTATGCGCGGAGTCATAAGTTGCCAAGAGAGGTACATGTAAGATTCACAAGAAACACCATCAGAGACAAAATCTACTGGAGAACAAGAGAAGAACCATTAACGTATAAAGGAAGAGAAATCATGATGCTAAAACAGGTCCCTAGAAGTGTAAGGGAACAAAGACGGAACTATAACTTTTTGTCATCGCAGCTAATTAAAAATATAATAATGCTTAGATGGCTTATCCCTGAAGGCATGCTGATCTCCTAGCAGGAGAAGAAAATCCATATAGATACGCTGGACAAAGCACAAGAATTTCTTGAACACTATATGGTACCAGATGAAGAACAGGATAGTAGAGAAGAGGTAAAGAGCAGAAGTCAGGAGGAACAATCAATGGAAGAAAAAAGATCGGACCAAGAAGTAAGAGAACGACAGGAAATCGAACATCAAGAAGTAGAGAGGATAAAGACATGGTCACAAAGAGAGATAAGAATAAGGAGAGGAGAGAGAATTCAGTATAAACAATAACAAGGCAGAAGAAGTCACACTTCTATCTCTTAATATAAATGGACTAAATGCTCAGATAAAAAGAAAACAAGTATTGACTAAACTCCGGAAACAGAATGCTGATATTACCTGTCTGCAAGAAGTCCACATTGAGAAGAAGTATGGCAACATCTTAGAATCACCTAAATTGGTAAAATTGCACCTTGCATTGACACAGAAAAAGGAAAGAGGGATACCAATGTGTTGTGACTGGAAGGTTTGAGCCTGCTGTGAGCTTTGAGTCTGATGTATCAGAAGACACAGGTTTGAGTGATGAAGAAGGTTTGGCATTGGAATTGGAGCCTGCTTTAATGAGAGATGCAGACGTGAGCCAGGAGGATGAGGGAGTGTCGGAATCACCATCCTCTCCAGAACCTTCCACATCAATCATGCCTCAGGTGTCAGCAGCTGATCCACAGAACATACCAGAGTCCTTGAGTGATGATCAAACGGATGAATGTTGGGTTGATGCAAGGACTAGACGCAGGTTGAGACGTCAAGCACAATTTGAAAGGAAACGTCAAGTCAGAGACTAATTAGAGGGACTGACACTCCCCTTCAAGGAATATAAGGAGGTGTGTTAGCTAACGATCCTTGTCCGGATCAAACTTCATTAGTTACATGCGCAGCTTGGAAGAAGCCTTCTGTTTGCATTTTTGGCTCTGAATTATCTTGCGGCTCGTTATGTTGGTTTGAAGAGTTTCTGGGAAAGCTGCCAATGATGACTACAGAGAAAGGTTAACTCTGTGGTTTCTGATATTATCTGTTCGTGCTTATTTCTTTGGGACATTTGGACTCTCACTTTGTGGCTACAGGTGAGACAGAACACCAATGTATATAAAGTAATGGTTAAACCTGATTCAAATAGTTGCTGATGAGGAAGGAAGAGCCCTAATGGTAGAATTACAAATAAATCAAAAGAAAGTATTACTAATAGTAATATATGCCCCGAACATTAACCAAAAAGAATACCATAGTAGAATTAGAACAGGAAAACATATGTATTATAGGGGATTTCAATGCAGTACTAGATATAGAAAAAGATTACGCAACAAAGAAAAAAAACAGGAAAAAGAGGAAAACACTGCCAAATACATTTCATAAATTGATACAAGAATTAAATCTTAAAGATATGTGGAGAGAACTTAACAGACAAGAAGGACAATGTACCTTTTTTTCAAACCCACATAGTTCCTGGTCTAAGATTGACATGGTGTAGATGGATACAAAAGTAGCAAAAGATATAGAGAAAACAGAGATACTACCAAAAATATGGGCAGATCACAACCCATTGATAGTGAAATGGAAAGGGAGAAGAAAGAGAAGAAGATGGACGTTAAATCAGAAACTCCTTAGGGACAAAAACTACACACAAATATTAGAAAAAGAATTAAAACTATTCCTTAAGGACAATGCAAATGACCAAACAACATTGCAAAATCTATAGGACACAACCAAAGCATACATCCGAGGTCTAACAATTGCATATGGAGCAAAAAAGAACACAGACAATGTTAGGAATGATAGTCACCTAGCAGTTGGGTTGGCAATATATAAACCAGGATAGTCATTTATTACTGTTGTATCTGTAAGAGAATGCTGTAATTGTGATTGGCTGAGGTTCCTCTGACGGCCATAAGATGGAGCCAGAAACCTGGTTTGCTCTCTTCTTGCATTTCCTTGTTGCCTTTTGCCTGATCGTTGTTCTGCTTGAATTGCTGTGAGTCTTGCAAATATTCACAAACTCCATTTACTGAACTTTGTTTGTGACACTGGACTTCGTTTTTGGATTATCCCTGGACTGATTGTATTGAATACTACCTGCTTTAACTGTGTATGATTTGGACCGTTTGTTGGACTTTGTTTACCCATTTACTGGAAGTAAAACCTACATTTTACTATTCAGTGTATCTGTATGCTGGTTGTGTGTTATTCAACACCACTCTCACTACGTTTCCCTGAGTGCACTCATTCTCCTAATGGGGAATACCTCAACAGATAAGAAAAAACAGACAGAATTACAAGAGAAACTTCAGGAATTGGAACACAGATTGCAAAAAGAACCAGAGAATGAAAAAATTAAAAAAGAGAGGGAGGTGACTAAACATAAAATAAATTTAACTTTACAGGATGAAATGTCACGAAACCTTAAAAAAATTATTTGGCAAGGGAAAAAGGGCCAGATAAAACTAAAGCTCCTGCAGGATAGTAAAGACAAGGGAGGGTTCAGACTTCCAGATTGAGAACTCTATTATCAGGCCGCAATAACAACATGGATTAGAGATTAGGTAAATCTAAAGAATAAAAAAGTTTTAATATTAGAAGGACATGACCTGCAGATTGGCTGGCACACGTTCATGTGGGAAAGGAAAAATAAATTTCATTCGTATTTTCAAAGACATCAAATTAGAGATACATTACTAGGGGTTTGGGAAAAATTAAAATGAAATCATTATACAAAGATCCCAATCTGGATGTCAACCATGGAAGCTATGGTATACCCGAATGTTTTAGATCTGAATAAGACAGTGAGCTATAAAGAGCTATTAGATTAACAAGGGAAATTAAAATCTAAGCAGGAGCTTGTGTCACAAGGAATACAAGTAGATTGGTGGCCATACTTACAGATACAAACTAGATATAAGAAAGATGGAACAGTTCGGGATATATTTAGACCAACAAGAATCGGATAAAATTTTACAGGGGCCAGAGAGAAAAATGATTACCAAAATGTACAAGTATTTGTTAAGATATAAATTGGAAGAAGAAACTGTGAAGGAAACAATGATAACCTGGACCAAAAACTTTGGATATAGTATCAATTTGGAAGATTGGGAAAACCTATGGAAAATAAATTATAAATTAACTATCAGCAACTTATAAGGAGAACTTATATAAAATGTTTTATCGCTGGCACTTACCGCCAGCGAGACGTGCAAAAATGTTTCCTAATAATTTGCCAAGCTGTTGGAAATGTGGCTACGAGCAGGGAACCTACTACCATATGTGGCGGACCTGCCCAAAAGCATAAAAATAATGGCAGAAAATTAGAAATTGGCTAGAAGAAATTACAAAAGTTAAAATTGAATTGAAACCAGAGATATTTTTATTAGGAATCTTAAAACAAAAAATTAGTAAAATTATTATTAGATTACATTAGATTAGATTAGATTCAACTTTATTGTCATTGCACATGAACACAAGCAACGAAATGCAGTTAGCATCTAACCAGAAGTGCAAAACAGCAATGAAGTATAAATATATATATACAGATACACAAAATATATAACTATGTTATGTCTCACCTATATTCATAGATGAGAAGACAAGGTTTCAGAATTCAAAATATTCAAGCAGAAACAAAACCGGATTCAAAAGGGTTAAATTAGCACAGTTTTCCAGTCCTTGGCAGACTTCCCGGAACCTGTCAGGCTAATCAGAATTGTCCATAACTCACAAGGCCACTTCAAATGTATTCTTCCGACTCATCAAACACTTTGCTTCCAAGCAAAGCTTGAGAGTCAGCACGCCTCTTTAAATAACCTGGATAGGCGTGTCAGTCTCTCCAATCAATGTTTGGCCTGACGCCTCCCTTCAGATTGACGTTTCCTGGTTCTCCTAGTTCTGGCGTCAACCCACGATCTGTCAGTTTCCTCACTGGAAACTTCTGTCTCATTTTGTTGATCATATGCTGGCATGAACGAAGTCGAAGGTTCTGGGGAGGATTGTCTCTGTGACAATCTCTCATCCTCCTGGCTCACGTCTGTGTCCTCTGATAATTCAGACTCCACATTCACAGCAGGCTCCAACCTTCCATCGTCAGAGTCATCAGAGTCAAAACTCCCAGCAGGATCGATCCTTCCAGTCACAACATAACTATACGGATATACAGAATATCTATGAATATGCAGAATATATATCTATGGAAGGAATATATACGGCTGAACAGTGTTTATGAACATATTGAACATAAGTATAATGCACAGAGAGTTTATACAAGATATATTATATATTATCAGGGGAAGTATCAGTGTGTGTGTGGGGTAGACAAGTTGAGTTCAGTAAGGAGACCGCCGTGTGGTAGAAGCTGTTCCTTAGCCTGCTGGTCTTGGACTGCAGGCACCTGAACCTCTTCCCAGATGGAAGAAGGGTAAACAGTTTATGGGCTGGATGGGAGGAGTCCTTAACGATGCTGTGGGCTTTTCGCAGACATTGTTTCCTCTGAATGTCCACAGTGGCAGGAAGTGGGATCCCTATAATGTGTTGGGTGATTTTCACCACCCCCTGTAATGCCTTTTTTTCTTTAATGGTGCAATTTCCATACCAGACTGAGATACAGATGGTTAGGATGCTCTCAACTGCACAGCAGTAGAATCTGATCAGAATAGTTGGGGAAAGGTGGTTCTTCCTCAATAATCTCAGAAAGAAGAGGTGCTGGTGAGCTTTCTTGATCAGGCTGGTGGTGTTGATCTGCCAGGACAGGTCCTCAGAGAGGTGGATCCCCAGGAACTAGAACCTGGTGACACGTTCTACCATTCTCCCATTGATGCATATAGGAGAATGTGTGTAAGCATTCTTCTTCCTGAAATCCACAATGAGCTCTTTGGTCTTGTTAGTGTTGAGTAATAAGTTATTGTCAGCACACCATGTAGCTAGGCTCTGCGTCTCCTCCCTGTACTCTGAGTCATCGTTATCGTTGATGAGTCCAATCATCGTGGTGTCATCTGCAAACTTGGTAATGGTGTTAGAGCCATGCACAGGCCTGAAGTCATAGGTGAAAAGAGAGAAGAGGAAGGGACTCAGCATACAGCCTTGGGGAACGCCAGTACTTAGTGTGATGGTGGATGTGGTGGAGTTATTCAACTTGACATGTTGTGATCTGTTTGTCAAGAAGTCCAGTATCCAATTGCAGACAGTAGTATTGATGCCAAGGTCACCAAGTTTAGTGATCAGCCTGGAGGGAATGACTGTATTGAATGCTGAACTGAAGTCAACAAACAGCATTCTTGCATAGGTGTTCTTATTGTTCAGGTGTGTTAAAATGGTGTGTAATGCTATGGAAACAGCATCCTTGGTGCTCCTATTCTTGCTATAGGCAAATTGATAGGGGTCCAGTGTGATTGGGAGACAAGTTTTGAGGTGTGCCAGGACTCAAAGCACTTCATGATTGTAGGTATAAGTGCTTTAGGGTGGTAGTCGTTTAAACACTCTGGCTTGGAGTGTTTAGGCACCGGCATGATGGAGGTGGTCTTGAAGCAAGTTGGTACAGTTGCTTGGGAAAGAGACAGATTAAAGATGTCAGTCAAAACCACAGACAGCTGTCCAGCACAGGCCCTAAGTACACGTCCTGGAATGCCATTGGGGCCCGCAGCTTTGTGCGCGTTAATCCGGCTCAGAACAGTGCAGACTTCAGTGATTGAAAGTGTGAGGGGCTGTAAGTTTACAGAGGGTCTGATCTTGGTGGCTGTTTCCTGGTTGTCTCATACAAAACGAGCATAAAAGTCATTTAGCTCATTGAGAAACGAGACATTAGCAAATGAAGGAGTAAACTGGGCAGGCTTGTAGTCAGTGATGTTCTGGATGCCCTGCCACATACGCTAGGGATTGGAGTTAGTGAAGTGATCCTCAATACTTAGCTTGTAGCTACGCATCACTTTCTTGATGCCCCTTCTCAAATCAGTCCTGGATACACTATAGGCCTGTCTGTCACCAGATCTGAAGGCAGCATCTCGGGCCCTGAGCAGGAGACAGACCTCCCTATTCATCCATGACTTTTGATTGGGGTATATGATAATCTGTTTTTCAGTTGTGACGCTGTTAATCGTGGAGTTAATATGATCCAAGACAGAAGAGGTGTATTTATCAATGTCTATGTGAGAATCAGAAGTAGCTTGGGAAGCAAAGATACTCCTGTCTGTATGCTGAAATCGGTCCTGCAGTATATTGTCCGATTCTTCCGGCCAGACTTTAATTGTGGTCACAGAGGGTTTCACACATTTAATGAGTGATGTGTATTTAGGGAGTAAAAACAATGGGAGGTGATCAGACTGTCCCAGGTGGGGGAGGCAGAAGACTCTGTATATTATGCTCCATATATTAACAGCAGCAAGGCTTGCCTTTGCCCAAAATTGGAAATGCGAAAATACTTCATGATTATAATTATTATAAAGAAAACTTTGGAATGTGCAGAAATGGACAGGTTGTCAATGGAACTTAAAAACAAAGAGGAGTCAGAGTACTAGGAGATCTGGAATTTTTGGTACAGTTGGTTGGTAGACATGAAAGGAACAAAATGAAGTCAAATAAAAAGGACTGACGGAAATTGGCAACATTCCATGCAACTATGTTTGTAATATATAATCAGATGAAACTTTGTGTTATATATTAATGTAATAAGTGTGAATGATTATTCTACATATTTTGAGAGATGTCAGATTGAGTGAACACTGTCTTGCTTACGTTGCAATAAGCAGAATGTTTGGTTTTATTGTATTTGCATAAATTTGTTTAACAAAGTATTTTTATAAATTAAAAAAGGAAGCTTATATTACTCTTATACTAAAAGACGATACTGACCTACAAGTGAAGAATTACAGGCCAATATCATTGTTGAACTCGGATTATAAGATATTTGCGTCAATAATGGCTGAAAGATTGAAGAGATATCTAAATTACTTCATACATGCAGATCAAAATGGTTTTCTACCCAAGAGACAAATAAGAGACAACATGAGAATAATTTTAAATACGTTGGAATATTGTGAAGCACACCCTGAGAAGCAGATGGCATTGATATTTTTGGACGCGCAGAAGGCATTTGACAACGTGAACTGCCAATTCATGTTGACACAAAGAAAGGAAATGGAATTTGGGGACAGATTTATAAATATGATTAAGACTATATATTATAAACAATATGCGAAGGCATTGGTTTAATGGAGAGTTGACTGAGAAAATTCATATTGAGAAAGGAACAAGACATGGATGTCACAATTATGACAAATCGCTGCTTAAACTATCTTGCTTTGCATGTAATGAGTCTATCTCATATATTAGTTTCACTTTTTAAGTTGCATTATTGAAATAAATGAATTTTTGCATGATATTCTAATTTTTCAAGTTTCACCTGTATTTGCAGATACAAACTAGGTATGAAAAAGACATTAAAGATGAAGGGATTAATAAAGAGCTGACAGAATTGGATAAAATATTAACAGGAACAGAGGATAAATTGATTAAAAGATTATATTGTTATTAGGTGTCAAGCTAGAAGAGGAACAAGTCAAAGAAACGATGATAGCATGGGCAAAATTTTTTGGATATGCTGTAGAACTGGATAAATGGCAGAAATTATGGGATAGGAATTATAAATTGACAATATCGACAGCATATAAAGAGAATTTGTATAAGATGTTTTACAGATGACACTTAGCACCAGCAAAATTAGTGAAAATGTTTAAGATAAATCAATTAAATATTGGAAATGTCATCAAATACCAGGAATACCATATGTGGTGGACTTGTACAGAAGCTAAAAGGTATTGGACTAAGATACACACATGGTTGGTAAAATGATTAAACAACATATAGATTTGAAGCCTGAAATATTCCTACTAGGAATGGTACCAGAAGGTTATAGTAAAGAAAAGACTTACTTAATTATACATGTTTTAACAGCGGCTAGATTTGTATTTGCCCAAAACTGGAAGAATGATAAGATACTGATAGAGTGAAAAATAATTGAAAAAATATTTGAATGTGCAGAAATGAATAGACAATAGAAATTAAAGAAAAAGAAGAATCTGAATACTATATGGTATGGGTTTTGTTTTATCAATGGATAGAAAATAGAACCATTTAAAAGGGATTAGATGTATTTATAAAGTGATAAGAGAAACTAATGTAATAGATATATTGGATCTCATTTATACTATATACATGGGAATGTGATTATTGTTGTATTAAGTTTTATAAGAATATTATTAATAATGGTTAAGTAATGGAAATGTGTACCTAATCGACACACAATTGAAATGGAATGGATTTATTGTATATAAAAATACAAAAAAATACAAAAAAAGGAAAGAGAACGATGGAAAGGGCAACTTCCTCCCCCTAGAAAGGGCTGCTTGCCTGAGTATTGAAGTCTACTCTTGCCTGCTCAGTCCTGCTGTTGCTCTTGACAAGGAAAAGGTTGTCTCTGCGACCTTTGAAGCCCCCGGCTGGATTCTGGACAGAAGGAGGAACTCCAGAAGTATGGAGCCGATCAGAAGTCCGATCATCTGGAAAGGGAAGGAAGGAACTTCCTCTTGTTCTTGGCTTCCACTAAGAGAAAATCAAAGGATTCCCCAAATAGCTTATCTCCTCGGACCGGGGCAGACGCAAGTTTCCACTTGTGCCTGCGATCTGTTTGCCAATTTTTAAGCCATAACATTCTCCGTGTTGCCACCGATGATGCTATGGCTTTTGATGCAAATCTGGCACCATTGAGGGTGGCATCCGCAGTGAACTTTATTTATTGATATCCTGATGTCCATGTAAATCAATGACTGGGAGCCGATCTTGAAGCTCACGGAGCCAACGTAGAGAAGCCCTGGTAAAAAATGAGGCTGCAGTTGAGGCCTTAACCGCCCATGCAGCTGCCTGGTGGGCTCTTTGAAGAGATTGCTCAATCCTCTTATCCTTTGCCTTCAGGACTTCTTCCAAATCCAACAGAGCTGAGGACGATGAGGACAAAGCAGCCACAGGGCAATTCACCACCGGCACTGGCCATCCACCACTGGCACCACTGGCGCCGGTGAGCTTAGGACCCATATTATAAAACTGGCGGTCATTTGAAGACAAAGTGGGTGCTAACCCTGGTGAATCTACCTGCCTATGTACCACATTAAGGAACAGTCTAGGTGATGGTAGTACCTCTGTACACAAGGTTGGCTCAGAGAAAAGTTGGTCTGGAGGAGCCTGAATTTCTCCCACTGGCTCTCCAACATCCGCCTCGTGCCCCAATTGAGCCGTGTTCTTTGCTTTGAACAACGAAGACTTAATTAAAGTGGGGCGGAACACACCAGTTAAGGCTGGCTGGTCAGGCACTAACTCTTCATCATCAGAGATATCTGATTCTCTCTGTTACTCATCTACTGCCATGGAAGACTGGTTATGCACTGAAGGATCAGGTGAGCCAGGGTCTTGTAAGACAGGTCTGACCTTAGGCAGAATAGCTGGGTCAGGTTCTGGCTAGACAAGTGGGGCCCGACCATATGATGGCAAGGGGGTAGCTGCAGACTGAGGATAGCAAAAGGACCACAATCCCTTCCTCACCATAAAATAGAAGCACCGCCTGTTAAGGTATTCCCTGTTAGGAGAATGAGTGCACTCAGGGAAACATAGTGAGAGTGGTGATGAATAACACACAACCAGCACACAGATACACTGAATAGTAAAATGTAAGTTTTACTTCCTATAAACGGGTAAACAAAGTCCAACAAACAGTCCATATCATACGTGGTTAAAGCAGTTAGTATTCAAAAATAATCAGTCAAGGGATAATCCAAAAACGAAGTCCTTTTCTTTACCAGTATCATAAACAAAGTTCAGTAAACAGAGTTTGCGAATAGTTGCAAGACTCACAGCAATTCAAGCAGAATGACGATCAGGCAAAAGGGAAAAGGAAATGCAACAAAGTACAAACCAGGTTTCTGGCTCCATCTTATGGCCATTGGAGGAACCTCAGCCAATCACAACATTCTCTTAAAGATACAACAGTATTAAATGACTATCCTGGTTTATATATTGCCAACGCAACTGTTAGGTGACTATCATTCCTAACAACGCCCACACAGGGAACTCTCCCAGAGGGTTCACCAGAACAACTGGGAGCCACCTCCAACAAAACCCCGAGACTGAGTGACATCCTACCTCCCCAATGTGAGACAGACTGCGCCATAGAAATCATTCAAAATGTACGCCATAACACCCCGGGAAATGCAAGAAATGTGCAAATATATAGACAAAAACCTAGCAAGAGGGCTCATCGAGCCAGCCAAGCCACAGGTTACAGCCTCAGTCCTGTTCAAAGAAAAAAAAGATGGAACTATGAGATTATGTGTGGACTGTAGGGCAATCAATGGACTGTGTGTACACAATCTATATCCCCTCCTGCTCATGAAGGACATGCTATCCCACCTGGCCAAAGGGAAGGTCTTTACCAAATTAGATCTCAGAGAAGCATACTATCGAATCCGTATCAGGGAGGGAGATGAATGGAAAACAATGAGGGCATAGAGATGGACCCAGCCAAAGTACAAGCAGTTCTGGGCTGGCAGCCCCCTCGCACCCACAGACAGCTACAAAGCTTCTTGAGGTTTGCAAACTTCTACCGACAATTCAACCCCTTCTTCATGAGGATTGCCAAACCCATGACAGACATACTAAAGACAGGGAGTCCAGGAACAGTCCACCCGGGACAACCCCTACAGTGGGACCTAACCTGCCAAAAAACATTTGAAACACTGAAAGAACTGTTTGCAAAAGAACCAGTGCTAAAGCATCCTGACCCCGAACAACCCTTCGTCATTCAAGAGGATGCCAGTGATGTGGCAGTGGGAACAGTGCTACTCCAAAGAAACAACCAAAGAAGCCTACAGCCCTGCACCTACACCTCCCGCAAGCTCATGGACACAGAGATGATGGGCTGCATGGGAAAAAGAGGCTTTCACGGTGAGATGGGCACTGCAAACCTGGCGCCACCTGCTGGAAGGGGGGCAGAGACCATACAAAGTCTCGACCGACCATAAAAATCTGGAGGCCCTTAGGACCCCACAAAAACTATCACCCAAACAAGTCCGCTGGGTTCAATACTTCAACCAATTTGACTTCGTGCTAAAACACATCCCAGGGGAGAGGAACTTTCTGGATGATGCCCTCTCCTGCATGCCCCAGTACAAATGCAAAAGGGATGAAGTCGTAAACTCCATCATCCCCCTTACCCAAATAACTGCCCAAGTAACAACCAGATGCCACAATCAGCAAGACCAACCCGCAGATGACCTAACTATAAAATTCAAAACCGAACTGCTAGCACACCCCTGCTTCTGGGACAATCAACACATCTTGACAAAAAGAGATTACCTAGCACAGAAGGGGACAAAACTCTACATCCCAGAATCCAGAAGCGACTTTGGGTTCTTAAAGACTTTACACTTAGTTCGGAGGCAATTCTGATGGTCTGGCATGAAGAAAGACATGGACAGTTATGTGAAGAGTTGCTGTCATGCCCCTGGTGGAGACTGACTCTGAGGAAGAGGAGGAACAGCCAACAGGGAGTGGGAGTGTGGCTCCAGAGGTGATGGAGGAGGCTGGGGAAGGGCAGAGGCCGGCTGAGCAATCAGAGGAGGATTCAGGCTCATCCCCTATCCATCCTAGGTCACGCAGGGAGGAGAGGATCAGGGAAAAGCGAGGTCTACTGTTTCAGCAATACTCAACAACACAATTGGGTGGCAGTGCTGCCGGTGGCAGAATTCACTTATAACAATGCTCAACATGCATCCATCCATGTGTCCCCTTTCTTTGCTAACTATGGGTTTCATCCACAACTTTTCCTTTTAGCCCCATCTGATTCCCCAGTTCCGGCAGTGGATACGTTCTTGCAGGAGTTAAAAGCCATGCATCACATGATCCATGATCAACTAGAGAGAGCCAAGGAGGACTATAAACAGTTTGCAGACCGACATCGTCACGATGTTCCGCCTGTAGTGGTAGGGTTTGGCTCTCTACTCAATACTTACCAACATGACCATCGAAAAAGCTCAATCACTGTTACTTGGGACCTTTTCCGGTCGAGGTGGTGATCAGTCCTGTGGCTTATCGTCTCTCCCTGCCATGGACCATGCGTATCTATCCTGTTTTTCATCATTCCCTGTTAGTCCCTGCCTCGGCCGACAGTCCGCATAGACCGGCTCCATCACTGCCAGCCCCAGTAGCCCCTCTGGGAGAGGAGGAGTACGAAATGGATAGCATCCGAGATTCACACCAGTTGCAGGGCCGATTTCAGTATTTGGTGGCATGGAAAGGTTATGGACCAGAGGACTTCACCTGGGTCAATGCCACTGATGTTCATGCTCTTCGTTTGGTGCAGGACTTTCACGCTCTGTTTCCTCAACGTCCTCGTCCACCTGGTCACGGGGGAGGGGGCCCTGCGGGGGGGGGATAGTGTCATGACCCTGGTGGAGACTGACTCTGAGGAAGAGGAGGAACAGCCAACAGGGAGTGGGAGTGGAGATTACCATGATCCTCCTCGTGGCTTGCAGCTGGGAGCTATGTATATAAGTTTGTAACTGCGCAGTCAGAATTGCTGGAGTCAATTTAGTGTTTACTTTGAAAGAGGTTTTATCTTTGCTGGCGTTCATCCCATGGACTCTCCTCGGTTATTTTCCTGGAGTTTATGATTAGTTATCTTGGCTTGCTGCGGAACTCTCATCAATGCAGTTTGTTTTGGTTTTCTTTTTGCCTCATTATTTACTTTTGTGACTTTAAACTGTGCCTAATAAAACAGTGAAGTTAAGTTGAAGGCCTTACCAGACTTTAATGTATGTTTTGGATTTGGGGTTATTTTGAGAGACTACAGGCCATCACAGTTGCACCATCTGCACCACAATGAAAAAATGACCAGGAACACACACACACACACACCCCGATTGCTATAGATGGTAGCAGAGCCAATGAGGCCATGAGAGGAGATTGCAATGGACTTCATAGTGGAGTTGCCAAAAAGTGGGGGAAACACAGTGATCTGGACTGTAATAGACTTATTTTCCAAACAGGCGCATTTTTTTTCTTCCATTTTTTTTATTTTTTAACAACAAACATAAACAAATACAAACATAAACACAAAACATAAAGCCATCTTTCCATTGTACAGTGTGTCAGTTGGTACATATCTTCTTGTACACAATATCAACAGTCTTTCCCTTCTAAATACATTATTAAAATTCATATTATATAAATCAACTATGCATATTATAGTAACTCCTTGTTGGACTTTAACTGTAAATTCCCATCATCCTTTTCGAGCAAATTTCAACTTTTACAAAACCTAGTTCATAACATCATTCATTTCATTACAGTCAATTATAACGTATCATTACATTATTTTATCTTTACTATAATATTGTATTTGTATTGTATTTTATTTTCTTATTTAACCATTGATAAAATAAATCCCAAATTTTATAATACTCTTTGTCTTCTTGCTCTCTAATTGCTAATGTCAATGTACTCATTTCTGCACATTCCATTATTTTTTAATCACCTCCTCTTCTATCGGAATTTTTTCACTTTTCCAGTTTTTGGCAAATACAATTCTAGCTGCTGTCAAAACATTTATAATCAAATATGTCAATTCTTTACTGTATCCTTCAGGTAAGATACCCAATAAAAATATCTCTGGTTTCAAGTCTATATCCTGTTTTGTCATTTTTTCGAGCCATGTATGAATTTTAGTCTAGTATCTTTTGGCTTCCACACGCGTCCACCACATGTGATGGTATGATCCAGGCATCTGATGACACTTCCAACATTTCTCTGATTTATTCTTAAACATCTTTGCTATCCTTGCCGGGGGTAGATGCCACCTCAAACAGGCACATTTCATACCTTGCAGCGGTCTACAGGTCACCTTCAAAAAGTGAGGGGAGCCAAATGTCAACTCATTTTATAGTTGCCAACAGAAAGTGAGGGGGAGGAGTTTGAAAGAGTAGTGCAGCAGTTTGGAAGCGAAAGTACATTCCATGCATACCTTGCAAAGATTATACTAACTGACTGGAGTTTCTCCTGCGCAAAACTCCAATTGGAGAACATGACTGATGACTCTTGGCTATGGACATGTTTCGTTGGAGAATATGAATTATGATACACCCAGAGGGGTGGGGGGAAACCAGGGTCAAGGGTGACAGTGAATTACGTGTCTCAGAATCAGCTACATCCAGGTCATATCAATATGTCGCTCCTAATGAATTCTTTGAAGCTTTTTGAAGTTTGCCTCAAGGCTCATGGTTTAATTAGGGAGATTGCTGGAATCCTGACATGCTGTGTGTCTTATAGTATGAAAAATACGGTATTAATTCCACTTTATAAATCCTTAGTAAAACCACAGCTGAAATACTGCATCATTTTGGTCACCACATTACAAAAAATATGTTGAGACTTTGGAAAAAGCACAAAGAAGAGCTACTAAGATGATTAAGGGTCTGGAGACAAAAAAACATGAAGAACAGTTGCAGGAATTGGATATGGCCAGTCTAGAGAAAAGAAAGACTAGGGGGGACTTCTGGTTTGCAAGGCTTCGGCAGCAGCAGGGATTTGCAATTCTGTGCGATCCCTGCTGCGCTCGCTGCTGAGGTGCCCCTGATCTGGGTGGATTTGGGGGATATAGCTGCCCCGTAGAGGCAGCTGAAGACAGGGGGGATCCGGACAGGGTTTGGGGGGTGTTGCAGACCCCCTCCCCAGCCGGCAAAACCCCCTTTTCCCAAGGCGGTGGAGCGGCGGTCAGCAATGGCTGCCACAAAGAAGTCTGCAGCTGGATAAGAAAGTGCAGGAGGAAGAAAGTGAAAGTTTTTTCAGCTGAGCCGGGACAAAGAGGAGCCCTTAAAACCTGGAATTTGCCTTTCTATTGCTATATTGTTCCCAGAAAGACTGTAAGCTGCAGTAGAAAGTGAAAGGGAAAGTTATTTCTTTTCACTCTCCTTCCCTACAGAAGTAGCTGATGGAAATCTGGAAAACCTGCTTGGGCTAAGAAGGTAAATAAACCTAAAAATTAAAGCCAAGGGGATAAAAGATTTTGGAACATTGGAATTAAAAATTAAAAGTTTATTGCTATAAGTGGGAAGGAAGAGGTAAAAAAATTTATCCTAAGACTTTATTGAAGAAGACTGCTTGAAGTTTATAAGATTAGAAATTAATGACAATAAGGCTTCTAAAAAATCATTTTGAAATGGTCTAATTGAATTTCACCCCAGGAGGAAGGGGAAAAAAAAAAGAAGAAGAAGAAGAAGAAGAAAGTGTTAATGGAACAGTCTGCTTTGTTTTGGATTGCTTTGTGACTTTGTGACTTTTGGGGAACTATTTCTTGAAAGACTAGAAACATTTGGATTGCTCTTTTAAATAATAATAATAATAAAAATGGCATTATCTGTGCAAGAATTACAAATGGAATTTCAAAAGCTACAACAAGATAAAGAAGAAGGCAAGGACTCTCTTGGATCTATCTTTCGTTATTTGGAAATGGCGATTTCTACTTACCAAGAAATACAAGAACAAGAGGATTGGGATGAAGAAGGAGAAGCCATCTTCAATGGACAATACATTCAAGAGGAAGTATTTAATGGACAAAAAATCATAGCTGAAAAGAATAAGGGGGGAAAGAAAATGCAGAATTCAGAACCTAAAAAAGCAACCAAGAAAGGGGAAAATAAGATGAAATACAATGCCAGAAAGCAACAGAAAAGAGAAACACTACAGAGAGGGAAAATCAAAAAAGTGGAATTTGAGAGATGGGGGAGTAAAAAGACTAGAACTGATAAGAAAGGAAGGGAAAAGGGGAAGAGAAGCCATAAAGGTTTAAAACAAGATATTAAAAAAAGTTTTTTTTCAGAGACAAAGGGTAAATTATAATTTAATATATGATTCTGCAAAAGTATATAAGATTGTATTGTAGATATTAGTACTTGAAATTGAGTTAGAAAATTGAATTATGAGTTAATAATGTATTAAAGGGAATATACAAAATGTTTAAAAGTAAGAGTTTATTTCTCTGTGGAATATTGTTTTGATTATACTATAAATTCAATCCCTTTTTTATTGTTGTTTCACTATTTCAAAACGTAATACTTTGTGCTAAGCAGAACCAGTATGGAAAGTATGTATTATTTCAAGTGTCAAATTTAGGGGAAAGATAAAAAGTTGTCATACTTCAACCAGTGATTACAGGAGAAATATTGTATTAGAAAGTAAAGATAAATAGATAATTGAAGAAAACAGACAAAAGATACAAGTATAATTATTTAAAATGAGATGAAATAAATATAATAGAATTATGAGAGTGAATAGAGGAGAGAAAATATATAGAAAATACAGAATGTTAATTAAGATATGAAACAGTATATTAAGGGAGTATGAATTTGATTTATGTCTGCATAAAAAGAGCTAACCCAGGGTAAGCCGCTTTCCAAAAGAAGTTTTAGGTATTTATGTTTTGTGTTTTGTATGTCTATGTTTGAATTAATAAAATTTTAGAAGAATGTAAGAAGAATGTTGGAAGAGAATAATGAAATTGTAAATAAGACAGATGGATATAAAAAATGTATACAATCTAAAGTAAAAGAAATATAATTTGAATAAATAGAAGGAAAGGGAGTAATAAAGAGAAGTTGGGATAAGATATGAAGTTGAACAGATAAGGTAAATATATATATTAAATTGTGTTCATATGGAAATGTGATAATTTGTAATTATTCTGTCTTTAAATAAGATGTCTTATTGGTTTTTTCAGAAAAAGATCTCTTATGTTATTATACCCTATGTTTTGTTTGTCTGTATATTGTTCTGTAAAATTAATAAAATTTGTTTTTTTTAAAAAAAGAAAAGAAAGACTAGGGGTGACATGATAGCAGTATTACAGTATTCGATGGGCTGCCACAAAGAAGAGGGGGTCAACTTATTTTCCAAAGCAACCAGAAGGCAGGAGAAGAAACAGTGAATGGGAACTAATCTAGGAGAGAAACAACCTGGAATTAAGGAGAAACTTCCTAACAGTGAGGACAATTAACCAGTGGAACCTTACCTTCAGAAGTTGTAGGTGCTTTATCACTGGAGTTTTTAAAGAAAAGACTGGACAGCCACCTATCTAAAATGGTCTAGGGTCTCCTGCTACAGCAGTGGGTTGGACTAGAAAACCTCCAAGGTCCCTTTCAGCTCTATTATGATTGAAATGGTCTCTCTTCTCATAGTACTTCTGCCCCCAAAAAGTTCTCTTACAATAATACCAGTCTTGGTAGACTTCAAAAAGGGATGATTTTCAGGACAAATCTAGGATTGGGTTTAGATCCAGAGTACAAGCACAGCTACATTTGCTGCTTTTTCCCCTACATAAGAGTAGCTATGTTAAACACACTTGTTTATACTATTGCAGACAGCCTGGCCTCTAAGTCAGAGCCTCCAGTTAAATGTCTACTGGAACATTTTATGTTTAAAAGCTCAGAGGAAGCCCATGTAATCTAACATTGAAAGCAACTACTAAAGAGAATCAGGTTGCTTACGTTTTTTAACGTAATGCTTTTGAAACATGCAGCATTTCTTTATTTGGCCACTACAAATCCATTTGATTAGTTCACCTGTTGCTCTACCCTTTCTTTCTAAAATCTTGAAACAGGCATCACATTTTTTAGAAACCATACACAACAAGAAATGCCTCATGCTAGTGCAAACTACAACTAGTGCTCCCTTAGGGAATGCAAGTTTTAAAATTTAGCAGTATGCTAGTTCTATGATGCATGAATATGGCTGGCATCATGGTCAACCAAAGCCTACTGTCATTCTCTCTCTGAGGGGGCAGGTTTTGTTCCTGTATTGTTGCTACACGTCAAAGCATAGATCAAGAACCAACATTTAGTTATACTACCAACTAGGTAGTTATTAGTGGATACAGATTGCTCTTTATCTTTTTCCCCAATGATGAACAGTAAGAACAGGGAACATCTGAAGTTGGAGGAGGACTTGGAAGTTGGAGGAGGACAGCAAAAAACATCATTTTCCTCTTTGCCAAGGACAAATATTAATAAGGTCATCCTGTATGTTTGGTGCTCAGCATCCACAACACTTTAATCAGCACAAAAATGCAGCAAATGTAATCATTTTAAGTTCCACAGATTGAGGAAGGAGTACAGCTGGAGAAAATATAAACACTACCATAGTTCTGAATTTGAGAACCCATATGCATTTCTTCTCTGTATCATCAGCTGTTCTACCTCAGCTTTTCTCAACCTGACTAGAGCACAGGTGTCAAACTCAATTGCGTCACGTGACAGCATGTGACGTATCACAATGTTTTTTGTCTGTGGAGCCAAGGTCAGAGTGGCCTGGGCATCATGCATTCAGCCTGCAGGCCGCCAGTTTGACACCCCTGGGTTAGAGTTTCCGAAATTTCCAACCACTCTGACCTTTTGAGTTCTGCAGAAATATTTGTCATTCTCATAACTCTGGGTCAACTATAACAAAGGCTTCTATATTGCCACAGATGCTTGAACTAGGCAAAAGATCACACTATCTACTGTTGTGGCTCCGGGCTTGGATTCAGCTCCTGTGACTGATATGAGTTCAAGTGAGGGGGACATGGCAGAAAAATATGAGCCGGCATGGCTCAGTGATTGGACTGGTAACCAGGATGAGGAGATGGACGTGACAAAGGACGACAGACCTGATGTATTAGAATTGTCAGGACCTTTGACCTCCTCTGGTTCCTTATCTGATCAACAGCCGGGAATGGCTGACAGGGAAGTTTTGAGAGAGTCTTCTAGTGGAGATGAGAACTTGGAAAATTGGTGGTTAAATGTAAAAAACAGAAGACGGTTGAGAAGGCAAAATCAGCTGGAGCGAATGAGGAGAGCGAATCAGTAAATTAGCACATTGCCTCAATGAGTATAAAAGGACACAGCTGGGCTGGTACAATTTGCCAGGAACAAAGTGACTTATTTGAGTGAGGACGTTACAGCAAGAAGCTCTGAGACTAGAGATTTATTGCCAGGACTGGTTTGCCGGACAGAGTAAAGATTTATGCTGTGGATTGAGTTTCCTGCCAGCCGTTATCTTGTAAGACTTCTTTCTGTTTGATTTAATTTGAAACGGCTGCTTTCTGTTTTGTTCGTTGGAATTTTGAAGGGGAGTCATAACAATCTACATACCACTATAAGACAAAGGAAAAAGAAATAAGAGATAGGGGATAAGCAAGAAGATATCCCTGTTTTAAAATCCCTTCTCCTCCTTGCACAGGACTGCAAGTCCAAGAAAGGCCTTCTGCATTCAAGATGACGGACGCCCCTAGAGGCAGCAGGGCCTCCAGAGCAGGAAAATCCCACAGGGCAGCTCCATCTGCTTCAAGCAGCAAACAAGGAAAGCAGCCCTTGCCAGCTAAGAAGGCCTCTAGGGCAGAGGAGAAGGAGGCTTCCAGGTGCCAGAAGGCCTTAGAGAAGCAAATTGCCAAGGTACAAAAAGCCTCTAGGATCAGATCTCCAGAAAAAGAGACTTCTCCTGCTTCTCATCACAGTGGGGTTGACCTTCAGGATCAGGAACCTGGACCTTCCTCCAGGACGATAGCCCAGACTTGGTCCCCTGATACAGTTGGAGAGGAGGCCACTCATCATCCCTTGGCTGAGGGAATCATTATGGTGATCCTCAGGGAGGTTTCAGGGATGTACCAGGGCAGGAGCAAGAGTGCAGTAGGCCTGGAGTGGAGGCCACTTTTACGCTTACTGCTGCTGGCCTCAGACCTGCTGAGCCTTCTCAGTCAGATGTCCCGGTTAATTTGCAGCTCTTGATTGATAGGGCTTATCAGAAAAGGTATCTCTGAAGGCATTCAACAGTTTGCCTGACATTATTCTGTGGCATCTGAGGCTTTGGGGAAGCCATCCCGTGAACAGGAGGCTCTACTTTCAGAACAGGGTTCCTTGATTCAGGAACGTGCTTCTACTTCTGCTTTGGCTTAAGCTCCGTATCTTGCTGCTGAGCATTCCTTGATAGGCAAACTAGACAAAAGGGAATCTGACATATCTGAGGATGAGGGCCTTACCCCTGAAATTCCAGTGTTCACAGGCTGTTTCAAACATTCGTTATTCACCCCTTTGCTGTTCAAAGCTAAGAACATGGCCAACCTGAAGGATGCAGATGATGAGGATGCTGCTGCTCAGCCTCTCATGGAGTCAGATGTTCTCTTTGATGAGCCTACTGTGAGAAAGGAGGTGGTCCCATCTCCTAGGCTTTTTCTGAAGGTGATTCAGAAGCAGCTGGAGTTGTCAGCTACAAGGCCCAATCCCTTGTCTTCTGACCTCAGGTTCTTCAATGTCGGTCCAGAGCTCACCAAGAGCCTCCAAAAGTGCCCATGGTTGATGCACCTGTAGCAGCATTGGCCTCCACCTCCTCGACTCCTTCTGATCCGGAAGATGTCCTCAAGGCCAAGGAAAAACGGATTGAAAAGTCTCCAGAGATCTCACCAGGTGGAGGCCTGGGCTGGCATGGCATCAATAGCAGCCTCATTCTTCACCAGAACATCCCTCAAATGGCTGAAGCAGCTGCAAGAGAGAATTCCGATGGCAGAGATCCGAACCCATCAGGATCTCAATAAGATAATAGCTGCAGCAAAGTTCACAGTGGATGCTACTGTCCATGGGGCCAGGTTTGCCACCAAAGCTATCACTTCTTCTGTGGCGGCCAGATACATGTTGGTTGCGTAATTGGCAGGCTGATGGCAGGAGAAAGTGGAAGCTAGCATCGACACCTGTGCGAGGTTTCAAGCTATTTAGGGGAACTTTCAACCCATTCCTGGTCAAAACCAAGGATAAGAGGAAAGAGCTTCAATCGCTTTACAAGAGGGCAGAGAACCAACCTGCCCCATACTTCAGATGCCCAGTCTTCTGGGCTGAATCTGGATCCAGCTTCCATCAATCTACCAAGGTCCTCTATCAACCTCCTGAGCCTCCATCAGATCAATCAGGCAAGGGCAGACAGCAATTCTCAGGCAAATGGCCCTTTCGAGGAGGAAGTCGCCCATACCGTCGCCAATGCTAATTGTTCTCAATCTTTCCCCATTGGGGAGAGATTACATAAGTCACCTGGGTGTTAAATACAGTAAGATTGGGTCTTTCGCTAGAATTCTACTCCACTCCTCTGAGGTTTCTCATCTCCTGTCCTATTTCTAGGGATATGGTGAGAAGGGGGCTCATGGAATCAGCCATGTCTATCCAGGAAACTATGTTAAAAATGCAAGAGACGCTGTCCCCAAACCATGCAGATCTGAAAGGGGATATTAATATGTTAGATTATAAGGTAGAAACTAAACAACTAAACAACGAACTATGGAGAAAAATGAGCAAAGAATAAAAGTGGTGGAAACTAGATCAGAGCAGAGTGAGGAAAACCTAGAATTGGTAGAAAAAAAGTTGGCGGCTGTAAACAGGGAATTGGAAGAGCAGATTATGCACTTTGAGATGGATAAGACATCGTTTTACTTGCGTTTTCAAAATATCATAGAGGATAAGGAAGAAGACCTGGGTGCAATCATAGTAGATTTAATTGCAGGAGCCTTGCAGAGATAGGCGTGAAATTGTCTGTGAAATTGAAGAAGTCTACTGCATACACACCAACTATGCTAGACAGCATAAATTACCATGAGAGGTACACGTTAGGTTCGCTAGAAAACGAGTGAGGGACATCACATATAAAATTACGAGGGAAGAACCACTTGTATAAGGATAAGGAAATTCAGACATTAAAGCAAATCCCCAAAAAGGTAAGAGAAACAAGGAGGGACTACCACTTTTTAGTACTACAGCTGAATAAGAGGAACATACTATTTAGATGGTTGATACTGGAAGGGATGCTGATTACCTGGCAGGAAAGGAAGATCAGAGTGGACATGTTGGACAAAGCAAGAGAATTTTGTGATCAAACAGTAGGGGAGGAAGAAGAGAGTAGCATTAGGGAAGAATCAGAACCTAGGAGCCAGGAAGATCAGCTACAAGAGACAAGAGAGGCAGAGAAAGAAAAAATAGTAAGGAAGGACAGGAACGAAAAGGAATAGAGGGTAGAGAATTAAGGACAAGACCACAAAGGGACACTAGAATAAATAGAAGACAGAGGCTAAATTACCAATAACTCAATGGATAAAGAAATTTGGCTAATATCTATAAATATAAACGGGCTAAACTTCCCAGCTAAAAGAAAACAAATACTTAAAAGATTGGTCAAAGAAAAATTAGATATTGTTTACCTACAGGAGGTACACATAAAAGATCAGCACAGGGATTGTCTAGAACAGTGGTCGCCAACTAGTGGGCCACGGCCCACTGGTGAGCCTTGAGAAAATTTTGGTGGGCCGCAGAGAAATCTCACCCCCAGAGCACCCCCCCAAAAGCAATTAATCCAGGCTGCAAAACACAAGGCTGCGCTGCCCACATGGCCCGCAGGAATGCTCCCTACCCACTCACTCCTTACCCAGCAAACTTGCCTGCTAAAATTGCTATTTTTCCTTTTTCCGGCCATCATCTGTTCTGCTGTGCTGGGAGATTTAAATTAGCTAGGAAGCAGAAAATGGTTGGATTTCTTGCTTTCTAGCTAGTCTTTAGATCTTCGGCTCTGCTTCCCTTAGGACTGAAGGTTTGCTTGCAAGCAAATTCAGTGCAGACTCACGGCCAGCAAATTTGAGAGACTGAGCTAGCTGATGGCAGATAGATAGATCTCTGAATGGATCTGTGAGCAACTCAATCTGCCTGCTTTGCCTGATTTTGGGTAAAAATTGCTTTTTTTAAAAAAAAATCAATATTTACATACATGGTGTGTTGTGAGTTAATTTTGTGAGTTTGCTTGCTAGTAAATTTTATGAGTTTGCTTGCAAGCAAATTTTATGTGACAGACTGAGCTAGCCAATGGCAGATAGATTGATCTCTGAATGAATCTGTGATTCTGTGAGCAACTCAATCTGCCAGCTTTGCCTGATTTTGGGTAAAAGTTGCTATTTTTTTTTATAAAAAATTCAATATTTATATAAATATTTATAATATTTACATACAAGCCATGCCCAGCCAGTCACATGACCACCAAGACACACCCACAAATTAGGCCACACCCACAGAACTGGTTAATGGTCCCTGGGATCTAAAATTATGAGTTTGGTGGTCCCTGAGGTCCAAAAGGTTGGCAACCCCTGGTCTAGAATAACCCAGGTTAGGAAAGTTATATACTGCTCTAGAAAAAAAGAAACAAAGAGGGATAGCAGTTTACATAAATATAAGTTTAGAAGCAAAGCTAAAATATACAGATGAGTATGGAAGAATCCTGATAACTGAATTACAGATTGGACAAAAATTAATGACATTGGTAGTAATTTATGCCCCAAATGAGAATCAAAAAGAATTTTATAAGGCACTACATGAAACAATTGTAGAAATAGAATATGATAATATATGTGTTATAGGAGATTATAATGCAGTGGTAGACCCGAGGAAAGATTATATAGGTCAATTGGCAAAAAAGAAAATGAAAACACTTCCAACCACATTTTTTGAAATGACGCAGGAATTAAATTTGGTGGATCAATGGGGGAAGATAAATCCTAAAAGACGTGAATACACTTTTTTCTCAAACCCACACAAATTGTGGTCCTGTCTGGACATGGCCTGGATGAATGGAGAATTAGGAAATGAGGTGGATAAGATAGAAATCATGGCAAATACATGGGTGGACCACAACCCATTAACAATAATTTGGAAAGGATACAAAAAAAATTGAGACAATGGACATTAAATTTCCAAATTTTAAATGAAAAAGAATATATTTTGAGGAAAAACAAGGGAAATGGAAATGTTCTTTGAGGAAAATTTAAATCAACATACTTCACTTCAGACAGTATGGGATACGGCAAAAGTGTACCTTAGGGGTATTACCATAGCGTACATGGCAAAAAGAAATAAAGAAAGGAGGCAAGGGCAGGAAAAATTAACAAGAGAGTTTAGAGAATTAGAATATAAGCTACAAAGGGAACCTCAAAATGAAGGGAGTGAAAAATGATATGGTTTTAGCTAAACATAAATTAAATATGGTGAGCCAAGAGGAGAGGGTGAGAGACCTAAAAGTGGCAAAACAACATTTCTTTGAGCATGCTAATAAATCGGGAAGGTGGTTAGCCCATGAATTAAAAAAAGAAAAGAAGTTAATTCAGGAACTGTAGGATGAAAATGGAGAAATATAGTATAAAATAACAGGGAAAGAGATTAATTGAAAATTATTTTGAAAGACTATATGAGAAAGATAACATAGATATAAATAATATAGAACAATATCATCAAAAAAATAGCCTGGTAGAATTAAGAGATCAAAGAGAAATACTAAATAGAGAGATAACAGCCACAGAATTAGAAAGAGTGGTAAAGAAACAGAAGAGTAATAAAATCCCAGGGCCAGATGGAATTCCGGCAGAGATACATAAATGTTTGTATGAATGCTTTGGAGACATATTGTTGGAAGTGTACAATGACGTATTGGAGCTATCAAAAATACCAGATTCATGGACTGAAGCTGACATTTCCCTTATCCCAAAAGAGAGTACAGACCACAAATATATCAAAAATTACAGACCAAACTCGCTGTTAAATGCCGATGGTAAAATTTTTACCACAGTAATGGCAGAAAGACTGAAGATAGTGCTAAATGAAATAATACATCCAGACAAGAATGGTTTTTTGCCAGAGACAAATTAAAAATAATAGAAGAATGGTCTTAGATATTTTAGAATATTATGAAGCACATCCTGGGAAAAAGGAGCACTAATCTTTCTGGACACTGAGAAGGCATTTGATAACCTCAATGTCGGGCTCTGTTAGTGCTGATAGATAAACTGAGCCCGTCAACACGTTTGCAAGAGCCGCTGAAGCCTGATACTATATACTTCCAGGATTGTTTAGCTGCATCAGACGCATCATCAGTGGAGTGGGATGGTTGACGAGAGGGAGAATCCGGGAAAAACCCTGTCCTTTTGTGGCTTTTGGAATCGACTGCAGTGCTGCAACGGATGTGGGGGTGGAATCTGGGTGTATAGTTTACTCGCGAGTAGGTAGGGTTCATAGGCGAAAGATAGATTGCAGAGACAGGAAACAATGGACATATTAGGTATAACCGGATGGTGACCTAGAGGGTAATTAAGGGGCTAATTAGGGGTGAATACAGGAGCATTTAAGTGGGTGTGTTTATAACTTTAAATAGCATTGGAAGGCAGAAGCTTCCAGTGCTAACCTAGACCAGATTGTATGCCATTCTTGCTGGATGGGAAGTTTGCTGTTTGACATTAAACACCTTGAAACCTGCTTTCTGTGTTGTATGGTGGTTTGTGTGCAAATTTGTCAGCTTTCAGAAGACTGGCTGAGACTTAATTGGCAGTTCTTGATCCAACAAATTAAAAGTATGAGATTTGGAATAAAATTTGAAAAATAATTAGAATAATACAGTATATGCCAAGCAAAAAGCTAGAGTGATGGTAAATGGAGATTGCACTGAAACATTTGAAATTAAAAAAGGAGTACGACAAGGCTGTCCTATGTCACCTCTACTTTTTATATTAACGATAGAAGTGCTTCTAACCAAAATAAGGCAAAATGAGGAAATAACAGGATTAAAGATGAAAAATCAGGAATATAAAACACAAGCATTTGCGGATGATTTAGTGTTCGCTATTGAGGAACGGATGGAAACAGGGATAAATTTGTTGAGGGAAATTGAAAAATATGGATTAGTGGCAGGACTAAAAATTACTAAAGAAAAAACAAAAATGTTAGTAAAGAACTCAACAGAAAAACAAAAGAAGGGATTAGAAAGAGAATTGGGACTAAAAGTGGAAAAAAAGATCAAATATTTGGGGATTTGGTTTACAGGACGATGTTCGACTATAGAGGAAGATAACTACAAGAAATTGATGTTACAATGCAAAAAAGATTTAGAGCTGGAAAAAGCTGCAATTATAGTTGATGGGTAGAATTGCCACAATAAAAATGAACATACTACCAAAATTGTTATATTTATTTCAGACAATCCCCATAAAATTAGATTGAAAATTCTTCAAAGAATTGAATGGAATGGTGCTTAAATTTATTTGGTTGGGAAAGAAAGCACAAATTAATATAAAAACGCTACAAGACAGCAGTAGTAGAGGTGGCCTAGGACTTCCAAAAAGGGAAATATATTATCAGGCAGCAGGATTACTCTGGATTAAAGATTGGATAAATTTAGATAATAAGAGAGTATTAACAATTGAAGGGCATGATCTCCACACAGGATGGCATGCCTTCCTGTGGGATAAAAGGGAAAGGATACATTCATATTTTTATCACCATCAAATCAGGGAGTCATTAATAACAATATGGGAAAAGTTGAGGAAAAAGTATTATATTAAATTACCGGATTGGGTGTCACTGATGGAAGCAGTGATCTACCCAAATACAAAGGAGAAAAAAAAAGATTAGATATTAAGGAATTATTAGATAACCAGGGGAATTTAAAAACAACTGAAGAACTAAAAAAAACAAGATATAATTGTGGATGGGTGGCTGTATTTGCAGATAAAAACGAGGCACAAAAAAGATATGGAGGAATTCAGAATAGAAAGGGAACCCCAACAACTTGACCAAATTCTGATTGGTAAAGAAGAAAAAATTATCACTAGAACATACAATTATTTACTCAAAGTAGAAATGTAGGAAGAAATAGTTAAGGGCTAAATGATCGCTTGGGCACAAAATGTAGGACACAGTATACAGTTCGAGGATTGGGAGAGAATTTGGATCAGGAACTACAAATTAGCATTATCAACAGCATATAAAGAAATTTTAATAAAGATGGCGAGATTGGCCAAAATATATCCTAATATGAAACCGCAATGCTGGAAATATAAGCTCACAGACGGAACATACTATCATATGTGGTGGCAATGCCCCAAAGCTAAAAAATACTGGGAAAAACTGAGGAAATGGATACAAGAAATTACAGGGTATGATATTGGATTTAAACCAGAAACATTTTTATTGGGGATGATTAAAGGAAATTTAAAGAAGCATATCCAATATGTCATACAACACATAATAACAGCGGCAAGAATTGCTTATGCCCAGAGCTGGAAAGTAGATGAAGTACCCTCTGAAAACACGGTAATAAACAAAATACTTGATTGTACCAAGATGGATAGGCTTATGAGGAAACTGAAAGGTAAAGAGGAGTATGAGTTTTATGAGGTATGGGAAATGTATATATGGTTAGAGAAGAGAAACAAGGCTTGATATGGAAAAGAATTATAAATATATGTAACGCTTGACACAGTACTTTTAAAATGTAAATGAATATGTATTTTTGAAACAAATAAAATAATAAATATTAAAAAAAAAACAGACAGGGAGGCACCAGGTCCAAATCCCTTATGACAGAAGCTGAGGCTTTGGGTAGATGGGCAGAGCATCACCTCCTGTCCATATGGACTGAGCATATTTCTGGCACGGATAATGTGCAGGCAGACTGGCTCAGCAGAGCTACTATTGACCACACAGAATGGAGGCTGCACCCTTCCCTTTTTCTACAAATTACTCAAAGATTCGGGCTTCCGGTGGTGGATTTGTTTGCTACACCTCCCAATGCTCAGTTACCTAGATTTTTTAATAGATTTGCCACCCCAGGGGCTGAAGGGACAAATGCTCTCTGTAGCAGGTGGCCTCAGGGATTGCTATACGCTTTTCCTCCATTGCCTTTGCTGTCGGCCGTAGTACGTAAAATTTTGGCAGAAAGAGCTGAAATAGTTTTAGTGCCCTCTTATTGGCCTTGGTGGCCTTGGATTGCAGACTTAATGGGTCTCTCAGTAGCTCATCCTTGGCGGATTCCTAAGGAAGATATCTCTCTCCTCCAGGGTCTCTGATTCATCCAACGCCCCAGTGGCAACAACTGACAGCTTGGCAATTGAGTGGAGCATGTTAAAACACACCCATCTCTCCAACAAAATAATCAGAACCATTCAGGCCTCCAGGAGACCTTCTACCATCTGCATTTATGATGCTACCTGGCAAGCTTTTTCTCATTGGTGCTCAAAACAAACATCCAACCTTTAGAGGCTTCTGTAGTACACATTTTGGATTTTTTACAGGCAGGGTTGGATAGAGGCCTGTCTCCCAACACCCTTCGTCATCAGGTGGCCGCTATATCTTCAGTGTTGACTTGTGGCAACTTGGAGTCCTTAGCACATCATCCTACAGTCCATAAGTTCCTCAGAGGGGCGGCCAATCTTCGCCCTACCGTGGTCCACAGGTACCCTACATGGGATTTGTCTAAGGTGTTGCAGTCCCTGACTCAGGCTCTGTTTGAGCCTCTGAAATCAGCTAGTCTGCATCTCCTTACTCTGAAGGTAGCCTCCTTGGTGGCTAACACTTCAGCCAGAAGAGTATCTGAGTTGGTCGCTCTCTCAGTTCGCCCAGACCTGTGTATCTTTCACCCTCACTGGGTAGTTTTGAGGTTGGATCCAGCATTTATCCCCAAAGTCAACACCTTGTTTCACAGATCTCAAGAACTGGTTCTTCCAGATTTCTGTCCCAAACCGGTCCATGACTTGGAAAAAGCTTGGCACACTCTAGATGTGCATAGGGCACTGAAGGTCTATATCAAAAGGACTTCTGAGTTCCACAGAATGGAATCCCTTTCTTGTTCCTTCCAACCTGCCACGTTGAGGAGAAAGGTGACCCCATCTACTGTTAGCAGAGGGATTAAGTCATGGATATCCAGGGCATACTTGAGTCGTTCCCTCCTGGTACCCAGAGGTATTACAGCTCATTCCACTCGCAGTGCTGCGACAACTGCAGCCTGGGCAATGCAGACTTCAATCGAAGAGGTCTGCAAGGCAGCCACTTGGACATCCTCATCTCCTTTCACATGCCACTACCACCTGGACGCCTTTGCTTCAGCAGACACTGCATTTGGCAGAAGGGTTCTGCAAAGAGTTGTCACAGAGCATGGGGACAAGGACCAGTCTTAAACCCATCTGAGGACAATCCAGCTTTGGTATGTCCCAATCACCTGACCTGTCGTAGCCTTACAAGGGACAATGGGCGCTGTCTTACCTGAATGCCATTTCTCCTTGTAGGCAAGACAGGTCAGCCACACCCTATTGGATCTGGTCCATACTGTGGGCCTACGGGAGGGGGAGCCGATAACGGTCTCTATTTGTATTTTCAGAGGCAGTCCTGTCATAATGCCTTTGCTGAAAGCTGGGAGGAGCCACCCAGAGTGGGTGGAGTTAGGCTAATCAGCCTTTTAGACAGACTCAGTCCAAGTAGCTAGGATGAAAGCAACCCAAACACCTGACCTGTCTTGCCTACAAGGAGAAATGGCATTCAGGTAAGACAACGCCCATTCTATAGATGGCATTTTGCACTAACAACACTGGCAAGAATGCATAAGGATAGACCCGCTAAATGTTGAAAGTGCAATCAAATACCTGGTTCATATTACCATATGTGGTGGACATGCCCAAAAGCTAAAAAATATTGGACTAAAATTCATACTTGTTTGGAAAAAAATGATAAAACAGCATATAGATATGAAACCAGAAATATTTTTATTGGGCATCCTGCCAGAAAAATATGACAAGGAACTATATATTTGATTTTACATGTATTAACTGCAGCCAGAATTGTATTTGCTCAACAATGGAAGTATGATGAGATCCTGACAGATGAGAGTGTAATTAAGAAAATATTAGAATGTGCGGAAACAGATAGACTAACACTTACCATTAAGGACAAAGAAGAAACTGAATATTTTTGACAGGGGACTTATTTTATTAATGGTTAGATAATAAAAACAGAAGTTAGAAAAGAGGGGACATAAAAAGGATAAATGTTAAAACAGATTTTTTTTAAAGTACAAAAGCTAAATATTATTGGTATTATAGTATTAATGTTATTACAATGAATACTATTGTAGACATTTTGATTACAATTGCCTAAAAACAATTGTACCCAGACAACACACTGTTTGATTGAAATGGAATTTTTATATGTTATACAAATGAAGTAAATAAAACATGAAAAAAAATACTGCTGGCCTTGTTTCCTGTGAGTGTGATAACTGATCTGTACTGGCTTCTAAAAAAAAAAAAGAACAACACTGGGAACATTCACCCATATGAGCAACCTAATTGGGACTGGCAGACACTTGTTGCTATCTGAACTCCCAACACTGTGAGACATTCTCAGATATGGCCTACTGTTAAAGAGAACAAAGTAGTGATGATGCTAGAAACTATCCAGCAGCCAATTTTGCAAGAGACATATATGCAAAAATGCTTGAAAAGTGGGAATGAGAAAACAGTTCTTTTGTTACCCCTGTTGTAAATACATGAGTGATAATCTTGAACAAGATCCAAGAGAGCTGGGATCAAGACAAAATCATCTTTTGGTAGAGGAAAGCTCGATGTCAAAGAGACTTTCACTGTGAAACTTGACAAACAGTATGACATCCTCAACTGCGAGTGTCAAATTGTTCTGCCAAATTTGGCTGCCCTGTTGGCTAAAAAAAGAAGCTCACATTAAGTGTACCTGCCCTAAGGAAATGAAGATACCATTGAAGGAACTTGCTTTTGTTAAAGGTCAGAGAGACCTGATTGGTTTGCCAGATATGCCCAAGCAGAAACAACCAGGCAAAAGGCAAAAGCAGCAAGATGACGAGAGACAAAGGCTCGCTAAAATATAACCAGAGAACTATTCCAGACATTTCAATACTGAAAAATGAAGTAATTATCTTTTATGATGAATATGAAGTAGAGACAACTGATGAAGATGAAGAGGAATGTGATGGAAGTTATGAAGAGGCTTTGACCAAACACATGTGCCCTCTACTTCAAAAGAAAAAACAGAATACAATAGATTAGCAATAACAAATGTTGCTATGCAGAGCATAAGATGTGGTGTTGGTCTACGTGCTACTGCTGCCATTACCACAGCCGCCTTCATAGATGCTGGCTTGATCACCGAAGAAAAGAGACTTGTTGACCACAATAAAGTCAAGAGAGCCCAGGAAAAAAATATGAAGTCCCTAGATGAAGAATTTGATGAGCTCTGTAAGAAGGGCAAAATAGAATGCGCCTGAGCCGTGGTGGCACAGTGGTTAGAATGCAGTACTGCAGGGTACTTCTGCTGACTGCCAGCTGCCAGCAATTTGGCAGTTTGAATCTCACCAGGCTCAAGGTTGACTCAGCCTTGCATCCTTCTGAAGTCAGTAAAATGAGGACCAGGATTGTTGGGAACAATATACTGACTCCATAAACCTCTTAGAGAGGGCTATAAAGCACTGTGAAGCGGTATGTAAGTCTAAGTGCTATTGGTATTCTTCAACAGCTGTATAGATGCAATTAAAGTTATGCTGAAAGCAAACAATTCAGACCAGCAATTCCCCAGTACCATCAAAGAAGAACATTATTCTGTGTGCAGTGAGCCAGGTGGAAGGTGTCTATCATTTCACTCCAGAGAAAGGCTTAAAAACAGGAAAACCTGCTCAAGAAATGTGAGGGCTAGTCTATCAGAGATCAAGAAGCAAGTCAGCGGTAGATGTTGAAGAATGAATCAAAACAAGACTTGATGAAATTTTATTTATTTATTTGATTTGATTTGTCAATTGCTTACAAGATAATAGGTATAAGTATAAACATGAGTAAGAATACAGGAAATAAGTACGAATAAATAGGAACAATAGGACAGGGACAGTAGGCACGATGGTGCATTTATGCACTCCCCTTACAGACCTCTTAGGAATGGGGTGAGGTCAATAGTGGATAGTTTGAGGTTAAAGGAGTGGGGGTTAGAGGATGTAACTACAGAGTCAGGTAGCGCATTCCAGGCATTGACCACTCTGTTGCTGAAGTCGTACTTTCTGCAATCGAGTTTGAAGTGGTTTACATTGAGTTTGTATCTGTTGTGTGCTCTTGTATTGTTGTGGTTGAAGCTGAAGTAGTCATTGACTGGTAGGACATTGTAGCAGATAATTTTGTGTGCTATGCTTTAATCTAACCGTAGGCGGCGTAGTTCAAGGTTGTCCAAGCCCAAAATCTCAAGCCTGGTGATATAGGGTATTCTGTTGCGAGCAGAGGAGTGTAGTACTCTTCTTGTGAAATACTTCTGGACTCGCTTGATTGTATTAATGTCCGATATGCAGTGTGGATTCCAGACTGATGAGCTGTATTCAAGTATTGGTCTGGCAAAAGTTTTGTATGCTCTAGTTAGCAATTCGATATTTCCGAAGGAGAAGCTTTGTAAGATTAGATTTACAACTCTTAATGCCTTTTTGGCAATGCTGTTACAGTGAGCTCTGGCGCTTAGGTCATTTGATATGAGAACTCCAAGGTCCTTGACAGAGTGAGGATCATCAATGAGGTCATATCCACCTAGTTTGTATTTGGTGTACTGATTCTTTTTACCAATGTGTAGGACAGAGCATTTGTTGGTCAAGATTTGGAGTTGCCAGATGTTTGACCATTCTGACACATAATCAAGGTCGCTTTGAAGGATAGTAGCATTGTCGGTGGTGTTGAATAATTTTACGTCATCCGCAAAGAGGACACAGTTGCTTATGAGGTGATCGCAAAGGTCATTTATATAGAGTATAAAGAGGGTGGGTCCTAGAACGCTGCCTTGGGGGACACTCCTGTTAACTGGAGCAGGGTTTGATATAGTGCTCCCTATTTTTACTATTTGTTGTCTGTTTGACAGGAACGCAGTAATCCACTTATGAAGGGATCCGGAAATGCCGTAAGAGTTTCGTTTTAACAGTAGTTTGTCATGGACCACTGAATCAAAGGCTTTGCAGAAGTCTTTGTAAATTGCGTCTATAGCTTTACTCTGGTCAAGGAGAGTAGTCCATATGTTTTTGCAGTGTAGGAGTTGAAGATTGCAGGACAATTTTTTCCTGAAACCAAATTGTTTTTTTGGAGAGTAGGTTGTTTGACTCTAAGTGGAGGGTGATGAATTGGTTAATGATTGATTCCATGACTTTCCACATGACACAACACACAGATTGGTCTGTAGTTTTCAACCAGGCTGGGGTCACCTTTTTTGAAGATAGGGATGACCGTACCTAAGGACCATAGGTTTGGTAAGGAGCTGGTTCTGAATGATATCTCATATATAATGCTTAGAGGTTCTGCAGTGGCAGAGGAGAGCTTTTTTAAGAAGTATGCACATAATCCATCAGGGCCAATAGATAGGGATGGTTTTAGGTTACGTAGTGCCTTTTCTATGTTATCTTCTGTAAAGTCGATTTGTAGTTGGTCATTACAGTTAGTTGTGGTAGGACTAGGAAATGTGGGGTATGAACCATTGCTGTTTACAAAGACTGAACTGAAGAATGTGTTGAAGAGATTGGCCTTAACAGCTTCATTGTTGCAGTCTTTCGCATTTGGTCCTTTTAGGGGTGGGATGGTTCTTGAGTCTTTAAGTTTGGTGTTAACAAAATTGTAGAAGGCGCGGGTGAATTTTGTACGTAGGAGGTTTTCCTCTTGCTTGCAGTGGTAATTTGTGCATTCTGCCTTTATCTGTTGGCATAGGGTGTTGCATTGGTTTTTAAAGTTTGCTACGTAGCTAGTTTTGTTTTTACGCCATAGCGATGTTTTTTAATTGAAGTTTCCTTATTGTTATGGGTATTTTTTTTTTATTTTGTGGGGTTACTAATGGTACATATAGTTTAATGACTCTTTCAAGTTCAAACAAGAATGCATTATAATGGTCTTCTGTAGTATTACAGCTAGAGAAGAGAATGTGCCAATCAAGAGATGATAGGTCAGCATCTATGAGATCATAGTTGGCTTCTTTGAAGTTGTATTTTGGGGATCCATCATTATGATCCTCTTTGTGAGGGCATACATTGAGACAAAAGTTGATCATACTGTGGTCACTGTTTGAAAAGGGTTCTTGTATTTGTAGGCCATATATTGAGTTTGAGCTGTTGCAGAAGATAAGGTTGAGGCAGTTATTGAGTCTAGTGTTGTTAGTTACTAATCAATCCAGTCCCAGTGTAGTAACAGCATTGTACAGGGTTGCATGTATGGGTTTGGATGTACATTTATTTAGGGTCCAATTTATAAGAGGTAGATTGAGGTCACCAAGGAAAATAAGAGGGTGAGGGCAAGAGGCAGCCCACGTTAGCAGTGAAGATAGCTTGTTTGCATGAACTATGTCATAATCAGGGGCTCTGTCACATAGTAAGAAGCGGATTGTGGTATTTAAGGACAGATCACAAACGATGGTTTCTGGAAGAGCAAGTTCCTGTGTAATTTGAATATTTTTTAGATTTAGGGATTTTTTGTAGAAGATAGCAACTCCACCTCCTCTGCGGATTTCACGATCTGACCGATAAATGTGATATTCGCTGTCTGTGGGAATGGAGTCTGGAAAAGATGCGTTTAACCATGTCTCACAGACAAATATGTCGAATGTGGTTGTGCCTAATAAGATGAGGAATTCATGCATTTTGTTTGAGAGGCTTCTTGCCTTGAGTAGTTTGCATTTTAGATATGTAGTAGTGGGTCTGGAGCAAGTAAGGGGCGTGCATGCCTAATGTTGGATGTTGGGGTGGTGGTTATTGGGATGTACGTTGAAGGTCTTGCTTTTGATACATTCTGTGCGGTAGTCAATGTATAGGTTAGTATTTCCTCGTTCATGGAATCTTTTGAGCTCAGAGCGTAGTTCACGGGATCGTACACATTGCTGTAGGGTTAGGTCAGGGTGAGAACGGAGGTTCTTATGGTTGGTGTTGCTTTTGGTGAGTGAATAGTGTAAATGAATTTACGTTTGCTTGATTCATTTTTGCAAATGACCCTGCAGAGGTGTGGGGCCACCGAGCCATCACTGTTTTTGAACTCTGGGCAGATGCGGGAAATGTAAAGTATTTCATCGGGGAGATGGTTGATGTTTGATAGTCACTGATGATGTTGTGGACAATTCTGATGTCATCACCGTCGTCCTCTAGACCAAATAAGATGGCATTTGAATGCTTCCATTCACGCTCGACAGCTTCTTTGATGAGAACTGGGATATCATTATTTGTTGGATTTGTGTTTTTTTGTGGATTGGGTTGTGGTTGTTGGGTAGAGATGTTTGTAGCTATTGGATGTTCGTTTTTTTGTGTTGTGTCTTTTTTTTCAAGGTTAGTTAATCTTTCTCTTAAAGTGCCCAGGGATGCTACTATGGTGTCAAGGGACGTTATTCGTGTTTCTATGGTATCAACTCTTTCAAACAGGGCAATATATTTGTCCAGTTTGGGTCTGCATGATGGGCAGAAATATTGAAATGCATGGTTGGATGATTCTAGGAATTGAGTCATTTGCTTGGGTAATTCCAAGCAGCCATGGTGAGCATAGTTGTCACATAGGGAACATTTGGTGGAATTTTCATTATTCTTTAGAGTTTCATTGCATATAAGGCATGTGCAGGAGTCTTGTGGTTCATTGGTGGGGATTTCTTTCTCTTTAGGTTGTGGTTTGGCACTGGATTTTTTTCCTGGCATGGTAGGTTTGTTGAGATGGTACATTGATTAAATTGCTTAATGAAACAAAATATTTGGGTAATCAATATAGCCAATATCACACCAGTTAATCAATTACAATAATCACTCTAGTCAAATAATTTTGCTTAGCAACAATCACCTAATCAATTAATTACACTAATCACTAATCACACTGGTCAATTAAATTCACTAAATCACTAATTTGATGAATCAAATTACATGAATAGCTGATAATCACACTATTTGCACTAAACACTCTAATCACACTAATCAATCAAAACAATAAATCAATTAATCCATTGATAAATTATTTTACAGAAATTGATTTAGAGACATCAATATCTAATCATTGATATAGGTCATGAGGTAGAAAAGTTATAAGTTTTAGACTTCCAGTTTGAGCTTCTTCAGCAACAGACCAAAACCTCGTCTCTGCGAGGCTTCGATCTGTGCTGGCCACTGGAGCGCCCCGAGCTGGCTGGTTTCGGGGCTAAGCCACCCCGTAGAGGTGGTGAAGGGGGGGAGACTGCCAGCAGAGTTGAGGAGAGCCGCATCTCTCCTCCCCAGCTGGCCATTACTCCCTTTCCCGAAGGCGGTTGCAGCGGTGGTCAGAATTGGCCACCACAAAGAACTCGACCGGAAAAGAATGTGCAGGAGGAAGAAAAGAAGAGAAAGTTTTGGTTGACCGGGTCAAACAGCAAAAACAACAAATAAGGTACCCTGGAATTGAAACTGTTAAAAAACAATAACATTGTTCCCTAAGAAGATTTTTAAGCTGCGAAGGAGAGAGAAAAGGGAAAAGATTTGGTTTTCTCCTTTTCCTATACTGACAGCTAAGAGACTTAAGCAAGAAATTGGAAAAAAATCCACTTTGACATCAATAGGCATTTAATGCTGAAAATAAAAAGTCAAAGGGATAATAAAGATTTCTGGATAATTAAAAGCTTTTGAAAGCAGGAAAGGAGAGAGGAAGAATAAAAGGGCAGGATCTGGAAGGGAAGAGACTGCCTGGAATTAAAAAAGAACTTACAGCAAAATCTCAACAAGACTTCTAAAAGGGTCACTTCCGGTTTGCAAGGCTTCGGCGGCGGCAGGAATCCACGATCGTGCGCGGTTTCTGCTGCACTTGCCGCTGGAGTGCCCCTGATTCAGCCGGATTTGGGGGCTAATAGTTAACCCGTAGAGGTAACTGAAGATAGGGGAGATCCAGCAGGGGTCCGGGAGAATCGCAACCCCCCTCCTCAGCTGGCTTAACTCCCTTTTCCGAAAGCGGTGGAGCAGCGGTCAGCAATGGCCGCCACAAAGAAGCTTTCATCCGGATAAGAATGTGCAGGAGGAAGCTGTGAAAGTGAAAGTTTTTGGCTGACTGGGATAATAAGTAACATTTAAATACCCTGGAATTTTAATTTCATTAAAGATACATCGTTCCCAAAGAAGATCGGAAAAAGCGGCAGATGAAAGTTAAAAGGGAAAGGTTTTTTTTCTCGCTCTCCTTCCTTACGGTGATAGCAGAAGGAAATCGGAAAAACCCATTTTGGCACCAGCAGGTAATTAAACTTGAAAGTTAAAGCCAAGAGGACATTAAAGATTTCTGAACATTGAAAAAAAGAAAAAGAATTTTTTTTTTGCTATAAGTGGGAAGGGAGAGGAAAAGAATTAATATTAAGATTTTGCTGGAGGAGGCTGCTTGGAACTTATAAGACTAGAGTTAAATTGTAACAAGACTTCTAAAAGATATATTTTGGAACTTTGCAATTGAACTGTACCCCAGGAAGAGAAAGTATAAAAAGAAGAAAGTGCTAAATGAAACAGTTTGTGTATTGGATTGCTTGGTGACTTTGGGACCTTTGGAAATTATTATTTGAAAGACTAAAAACATTTGGGTTGTTTAAAAAACTTTTTCATAATGGCATTACTTGTTGATGAACTGAAAATGGAATTTAAAAAGCTAAAAGAAGAGGAACAAGAAGTGAAGGGCTCTTCTGGATCTGTTTTTCACTTTTTAGAAATGGCGATTTCTACTTATCAGAAATTACAAGAACAAGAAGGTTGGGATGAAGAAGAAGAAGCCATCTTTAATGAACAAACAACTTTAGCTGGGGAAGAAAAGGGAAAGAGGGGAAAGAGAATGGAGAATTTAAGACTTAAAAAAACAAACAAAATAGGGAAAAATAAGGTGAAAAATTGATACAATGTCAGAAAGCAACAGAAAAGAGGAATACAGAAGATAGTGGAGATTAAGATGGTGGAGATCAAGAGACGGGGGGGGTAAAAAGGCTAGATTGGAGAAGAAAGGAAGGGGAAAAGGGAAGAGAAGTTACAAAGGTTTGAAACAAGATGTTAAGAAACAGGATTTATTCAGAGATAATGGGTAAAAATATAATTAAAAAGAGATTCTGCAAAAGTACATAAGACTGTATTGTTGTATTTGTATTTGAAATAATGTTAGAAAACTGGAACATTATATGATTATAAAATGGGATAAAATATTAAAGGGAATGTGTAAAATGCTTAAGATTTAATGATAGAGTTTAATTTGCTATGGATTATTGTTTTAATTATATTATAAACTTATTATTTTCCTATTTTAAAATATAGTACGTAGCTTTAGAATGTACTAAGCAGAATCAGAATGAAAATTATGTATTATTTTAAGTGTTAAATTTAGGGGAAAGATATAAAAGCATCATATTCCAATCAGTGATTACAGGATAAATTTTGTGTTAATGCGAAAAGATAATAGATAATTGAAATAGAACAGACAAAAGATACAAGCATAATGATTTAAATCGAGATGAAAGAAATAAAATAGAATTAAGAGAGTGAAAAGAGGGGAGAAGCTATACAGAAAATGTAGAATGGTAAATAAGATATGAAATGGTATATAAAATGAGCATGAATTTGATTTGTCTGTACAAAAAGATGTAACCCGGGACTAAGCCACTTTCCAAAAACAAGTTTTATGTTTTCATGTTTTCTGTTTTGTTTGTGTATGTTTGTTTATTGAAAATTAATTAAAATGTTTTTTTAAAGACTTCTAAAAGATACATTCTAACTGAAATATCGCAAAAAAAAACCCAGGAAGAGAAAGTTGAAAAAGAAATAAGAAGATATAACTTAGGACTATCTGGATTACTTGATGATTTCTGGATTCTTGGTTATTGTTTTGAATGATTAAATCAATCGGGTGGTTGTTTAAAACTGTTTAAAATGGCTCCACTTTTAGAAGAACTGAAAATGGAACTTAAAAAGTACAAAGAAGATGCACAAGAAAGGAGAGGTTCTTTTGGCTTCGTATTTCAGTTTTTAGAAATGGAGATTTGGAATTATGAGATACAACAAGAAATGCCTGAAGAACAAGAAGATTGCGACAAAGAAGAAGCCATCTTTAATGAACAAGTAATCTTAGATGGGGGAAAAAAAGAAAAGGGGAGAAATAGAATGGAAAGTTTAAGATTGGGAAAAACAACTCCAAAAAAAATAGAGTGAAAAATAAGTATAAAATCAGAAAGCAACAGAAGAGGGAAATGCAGAAGAGAGAATTAGAACTAGAGAGACAAGGGGGTAAAAAGGGGAGGGAGAAGATGAGAGGGAAGAAAGAAAGGAAAAGAAGTTATAAAGGACAGAAGCAAAATATAGAGAAACAGGGTCTATTTAAAGATAATGGGTGAAAACTTAATGGAAAAAGGGATTCTGCAAAGGTACATAATATAGTATGGTTATATTAGAAGCGGAAATAATTTTAGAAAATATGAAACAATGTATGATTAAAATGTCTGATAAAATAGCTATCGTAATTCAGTGGAATGCTTGTCAATAAATAAATGTAACAAAAGGTATATTTAATGATTTATAAAACATATGGGAAGAGAAATAAGGGAAAAATTAATTATGGAGATTACATGTGTTTTTAAGGAAGTATATTTAATTGAAAAGAAGTGTTAAAGATGTTATGGTTTTAATGATTATTAATGATAGAACTGAACTGGAATGGAATGAGGGTTTATAATTACATATATTTACAATCTTTCTTTTTATTTTAAAGAATATAGTGTGTATTATAAGAATGTGCCAAGCAGAATTTGATTGGAAGTTATGTATTATGTATTATATTGAAGGTCATAAACTTAAGGTATATATTGATGTTTAAATAAGAGTTGAATGGATGTAATTAAAAGATATAAAGGTGTCATACTCCAATTAGTAACTACAGGAGAAAATTTGTTTAATGAGAAAAGATAATATGAAATTGAAACAGAACAGACAAAAGTATAAATATAATGATTTGAATTGAGATGAGATAATCAAAATAAAATTGAGAAAATTAAAAGAGAGGAAAAACTATATAGAAAATGTAAAGAAAATAGTATAATATATGGAATAGAATACAAAAAGGAGCATGAAATTGAGTTTTGTGTCTGTATAAAGTTCAACCCGGGACCATGCTATTTTCAAAAAATATGTTTTACTTGTATTTTGTGTGTGAAAACCCAAATAAAACTTTATTTTAAAAAAAGAAAAGTTATAAGTTTCGAGGTAATGAAGTAATCAGTGTTTAAGTATTAAAGTAATGAAGTAGTATTGAAGGTCAGCAAGTAAAGGGTTATTGCTTTGCTAGCTGCTGCTATCCGATGGGTGAGAAGGATTTATTGCTTTGATGACTCCTGTTATCTGATCCGAGGGTGAGACACGTAAAAGCTGTAGGTCTGGAACACGCAGAAACAGGCTTTAAGGCTATAGCAGGATGACTAAAAACACGCTGAATTATTGAAACACGCTGAACTCTGTTCAGGGAATCCTGTTTGGGGAACCACAGTTGACTTTGTTCACAGCTGATTCAGTTCAAGACTCCACCCAAGGAATCTTAGGACTGGAAGGCTCCTTAAAGCCACATGATTTCTTTTGTTTTAATGGCTACTAAGTAATTGTTTCCTGGTGAGGTAGAGGTTGGTGAGAGATTGTTTGGTAAGGTAGAGAATTGTAGGAATTATTTTCTAGCAAGATTGTTTCCTGGTAACAACAAAAAACAAGAAGTTCTTGCTGGGATTAGACTGGCTGACTGTAAGTTCGTTCTGGCTTGGCTTTCTGGCTGCCTCCGGGGAATTGTATTTATCTGGGGCTTGGAAAGCTGAGTGGGGATGGCTGTGCTCCAGCTTGGCTCTTTATTTACCTCATGGCTCTTTAATTGCCTCCTGGTATTTGCGCTCGCCCAGGGCTCGGAGCTCAAGCATTATGGCTGCTGGGGAGGTTGCGGGAGATGGTCCAAAGGCCCTACCTCCAGGAAATTGTCCTGCCCTGCCCTGCCACCGGGGAATTGCGCTTCACAGGGGCTCGGGGATGGAAGGTTATGGCAGCTGGGGAAGGCTGCGGGAGCTTGCGAGGCTGCTTCACTGGGGTTGGCTGCGGTGGAATCTCAGGCTCTCAAGGGATCTTGGTTCCTTATGGGAGCTTCAGTGCATGATTTCTGGCGACTTCTGGTGAAGGTGGAGGTTCTAAAAGGATCTAAAAGGTGATAAGTTCTCCGGAAGCAAGAACCTCACCATCCTTGTTGGTCACCATCTTGGGGAATCCCTCAACTAATATGATAGATGAGGAAATTCTGGGAGTTAAAGTCCGTTTGTCTTAAAGTTGTTGGATTGAGAAACACTGCCCTACACTGCAAGATTGTCAAGGTAATCCTATGCAGAGAGACTTCCAGAACTCAAATCCCAAATCCCAGCCCCAAAGCCAATGCTTTGGAAAGCGGAGAGCGATTGCAAGCAAGCACCCACCAGCTTAGAGTTGAAATTTTCCTTAGAAAATTTTTTGTAACTCAGATGATTGCTTTCTGGTGTTTATGATTGCATGGATTATTATTTTTGCTTAGCTAGATAAGATTCATGCAGAAAAAAACTTTAATTTTTGTAGCACAAGGTGTAATTTTGAGAAGATAAAGTTAACAGTATTTGGGTTACAAGAGACTTTTTTTTCCAAAAAGTTTTTTATTTTTTTATCTTTTACATCTCTTTTAGTGAACAGTGTGATTCCAGGTTTTTATATTTCCATACAAACATGACCATAATTACATATCTATCTCACATATTAGGTTTCTTATTGCATTCTCATTGCATTTTCCATTTTCTATAAATTTTCAAAAATATTCTTATATTTTTTAATTTTATTTTATCCAATTTTAATTCATAACTTATTCTGTTTTTCTTTAATTACACTCATCTTCTTTATATAATATCTTAAAATTCTTTATTTCTTATTCTATATTCACTGTATTTTTATACTTTTATCTGTCATATTTGCAATTTTATCACATATTCTTATTTCATTATTCAATAAATTCCATCTTAGTATTAATAACATTTCCCCCTTAATTACCCATTTGAGTGCACCACCTTTTTGTCTTATACATCATTCAATTTACTCCCTTTTAACTCATATTAAAAATTACCATAATATAATCATTTTTAGTTATCACCTAAATACTACATATCACATATACATTTTAGGTTAGATTCCACATGGTATTCTTTTCTTTATTCTAAAGCATTACAATTCTCATAGTTCATTTTAACTATATTTTTAATTTCATTTAATGTAATTAACATTCGTATTATAATCCCATCTTTACGTGTATCCCAGTTAATTTAACAGTAATTCTTAGAAAATAATCAAATAAAAAAACAAAAAAAATCAGTTCCAATCATTCTATTTTTTACAATCTATATTCTTATACCTCTTTATATACAGTGTTACCTTGTAGAATCCCTTTTCTTATTCTCAATTTACCCATTATCTCTAGGTCTTCTAGCCATATAGCTTCTTTTCATTTTGGGGGGCTTTCTATATCCCCTTCTTTTCTGATCCTTTCCCTTATTCCTCTTTTCCTTTATTTTTTTTTATTTTTCCCCTCCATTTCTGACTCCATTTTTTATCCCTCTCCCTCTTTTGAACTTTCTCCTGTAATTCCCCTTTCTGCTGTTTCCTTTTTCTTCTTTTGACTTTCCTAACAATTACCTCTTTAATTGTCCCCTCAAACCTCCAGGTTTTAATCTCCATGGTTTTTTTTGTTTCAATGTTTGTTGTGTCATTTGTTCATTAAGGCTGGCCTCTTCTTTAATCAACTCCTCCCCTTCTGGTTCTCCTTGTCCGTCTTTGTTCTCCGCCATTTCTAGCATTTGCAAAGCAATACTGCACAATTCCACTTTTCCCCATACCATTTCCCTTATACTTCTTAAGTCAGATTTTATTTCCAGACAGTATTCTGCCATTTTTGTGCACCTCTTTTAATTTTTATTCTACCTCTTTCTTCAGTATTTAAATCCAGTCCAGTCATCCAGTAGTTAATTTAATCCAGCTTCTAACCATCCACCTCTGTTAAATCCTATTTCGAGTTTCCAGGGTCAAAATAGTCAAATGTCCATATATTTTTGTTAAATTCCTTCTGTTGAGGTTTAATTTTTCCTCAAAATCACCTAGTATTCCCAGGATTCAGACTTCTTTCTTCTTCCTTCATAGTATAGTAAATACACTTTTCAGGGTTTCTGTCATTATTTCAAAGATTCTCTTACTTTGCATCAAGTTCCAGTCTTTATAGAACCAAACACTTTTTTAAAAGTCATTGAAAGTTTTCCTTTACCATTAGGTGGTGCTCTCTGTTACGTCCAAATTCCACCTTTTCTTTTCCACTTTCCTTTCCCTTTTAGGGCTTTTAAATTTGAAAAATCCAGTAAATTCAATTATTGTATATTTTTTCCTTTTGGCACATTCAACTTCAGCTTTTAAGTATGCTTATTTAGTGCCAATTGTATAATTTAGTATAATCCAATTTGCACAGATGTTTCCCTGTTTCAATTTACTTCTTTTACTATTCAAAGCACTTTCACTTATCTCCTTTTTTTCCCCACTCCCTCGGGTTGCTGCTTTTCCAGTCTTTTTTAAGTCTCTTTAAAGTTTTAAATCCGGGGTACCTTGTATTCAGATATTGCACTTAATTTGCCTGGTCTCCACACTGTCCGCTTCTTCACCGCTCCTGCACAATCTTTGTCCTGGGTAGCTCTCCTTCAGGGTGGCCATATTTAACCACTGTTGCAGCCCGTCTTTGGGGGGAATTTACCTAGCCAAGGAGGGGAGATGCGGCTCCCCTTGACCTGACAGGTGGTCTCCTCCTTCTTCCCCACCCCTTCAAGGTGGTTCTAGCCCCGTTTGGTGCCAACGCGGATCAAAGCCGTGCACGATCATGGTCTTCAGTCTCCCCTCAAAGGAAACGCAACCGGAAGTCCCAGTTACAAGAGACTTTTGAGGTAAACGTTGTTCAATTACAACAGCAACAGATTTGAGTTCTTGATGTAAAAACACATATTTTTAGAACCCCTCACTGAAAAAAATTGCAAAAATTAATTTTCACCCCATTAAATAACACACTATCATTAATATTAATATTCATTAAAATATTAACTTCTTTAACATTACTTTTCAATTAAATATCATACTTCTATGGGAACAATTATAAGCTTTCCATAATTAATTCCCCCCTTCACTTATATTTTATAAAACATTAACTAATTAAAATGTTCCCGTCCCTTCCTAATTCAATTTTCTTATTTATTTTATTTCAATTATTTTATTAACAAACATTTCACTAAATTACACTATTTTATCCCTCATTTTAATCATACATTGTTTCCAACTTTCTAAAGTTATTTCTATTACTAATATAACAATACAATCTTATGTACCTTTACAGAATCCCTTTTTCAGTTAAATTTTCACCCATTATCTCTAAATAGGTCCTGTTTCACTATATCTTGTTCCGGTCCTTTGTAACTTCTTTTCCTTTCCTTCTTCCCTCTCTTCTTCTCTCTCCCCTTTTTACCCCCTTGTCTCTCTACCTCTATTTCTCTCTTCTGTATTCCCCTCTTCTGTTGCTTTCCAGTATTATACTTACTTTTCGAATTATTTTTCTTTTCTTTGGTTGTTTTTTTAAGTCTTAAATTCTCCATTCTCTTTCCCCCCTTTCCTTTTTCTTCCCCACACAGAATTATTTGTTCATTAAAGATGGCTTCTTCTTTGTCCCAGTCTTCTTGTTTTGCAGACATTTCTTGTTGTTTCTCATAGTTCCAAATCTCCATTTCTAAGAGTTGAAAAACAAAGCCAAAAGAACCCCTCCCTTCTTGTGCATCTTCTTTATACTTTTTAAGTTCCATTTTCAATTCATCCAGAAGTAGTGCCATTGTATAAATTTTTAAACAACCACCCAATTAATTTTAGTCATTCAAATGCAATAACCAAGAATCCAAAGATCACCAAGTCATCCAAATACACGCAAGCTGTTTCTTTTTGCTCTTTTTTTCACTTTCTCTTCTTGGGGTTCTACTGTTTAGTTACAAAGTTTCAGTTAAAATGTATCTTTTGGAAGTCTTGTTGAAGTTTTACTGTAGATTCTTTTAAATTCCAGGCAGTCTCCTCCCTCTTTCCAGATCCTGCCCTTTTATTCTTTTTCTCTCCTTTCCTGCTTATGAAAAAAAAATTTAGTGTCCAGAAATCTTTATTATCCCTTTGACATTTTGTTTTATTTTCAGCTTAATTGCCTGTTGATGTCAAAGCGGATTTTTCCAATTTCTTATTTAAGTCTCTTAGTTGTCAGTATAGGGAAAGGGAGAGAAGAAGAAAAAAACCAAACCTTTCCCTTTTCACTTTCCTTCGCTGCTTCCAACTCTTCTTTGGGAGCGATGTTATTTTTTTGTAAGTTTAAATTCCAGGGTACCTTAGTTGTTGCTTTTGCAATTTAACCCGGTCAGCCAAAACTTTCACTTCTTATCTTCCTTCTGCACATTCTTTTCCGGTTGAGTTCTTCTTTGAGGTGGCCATTTCTGACCACCGCTGCAACTGCCTTCGGGAAAGGGAGTAATGGCCAGCTGAGGAGGAGAGATGCAGCTCTCCTCAACCCTGCTGGCAGTCTCCCCCCTCTTCACCACCTCTACGGGGTGACTTAGCCCCGAAACCAGCCAGCTTGGGGCGCTCCAGCAGCGAGCCCAGACCAAAACCGTGCACGATTGCAGATTTCTGTCTGTCGCCGAAGGAACTCAAATCGGAAGCAGAGGTGCTATCTTAATGTCATTATTTACAAGCACTTGCTGGATTTAGCCCAGGAAGTACAATGAAAAGTACCCAATAATCAATTTTGTTTATTGCCAGGTGTTATCCAGGTTGGTGTTCTTCATACTTTTATTCATTTTGGGATATATAGTGCAAATAGAAATAAAAAACATCAGGTTTGGTTTGCTTTTATGATTGTTTGCTGCATAGAGCCACTTGCTTAAGTTGGGTGCCCACATAAATTGGATGAATAGATGAATGAACTGAAGACTATGTAATATATGCAGAATACACATCTCTCTCTTATTTAGAGTATACTTTGAAAACATAGTGACAACCTTCATTTCTCGATGCAACATCTGAGGCAATGGTTCACTCTGATGCATTACAAAATGTCCAGATAAATGCAATGCTTGAATTATTGTCCCCACAACTCCTCCAAAGTTGTGATTGTAATCTTTAGATTTCCATGTTACACAACTTACCACATCAGAATACAAGAATGTGCAATTCCATATTCACAATCCAATCTGAAATAATATTTTTAAATTCCCCTGCTCTGGTATGAAGTTCTGAAAAACCTAAGCAAGCAGTTCCCCCATATTATTTATGCAGCACAAATAGCCTCAGCATCTGAACAAAGACCAGATTGTGAATATCCTTTTCATTTGTCTTGCAGTTAAAAACACACCTTACTCACTCTACTATTCATTCTGCCTTATGCTGCTAATATTCTTAAATACTATTAATGGTTTAACATTTTTATTGAGTTATAAGATAAAATAAGATACAAAATACTAAGGTAAAACAGGAGAACCGGCGGGGCGGGGGGGAGAAGAGAAGTGAGGAAGGGTATGAAAAAAAGAAAAAGAAACATTGACTTCTGACTCTGTTGCAGTAAACAAGGCATTAACATATCACAACTTTTTGTTTTTTCATTTCATTTTCATAACAATAAACAAGCCATTTCTATAAAGATCAATCTAATCGGTAAAACCCAAAATCAAAATTTCATTCTTTTCCACTTCAAGCACAAAGTTCAGAAGCGGTCTACGTGTGGAAACAAAAGTACTTATATTCTTTTCTTTAACAAAAATAGTCAATTTTTCCATTTATACATCTTAGATAACTTATCTGTTTTTAAATACCAATGATACGTCTTCTTATAAAAAATTTCTTTTAGATTATAATTTATTGTAAATTTTAAACCCTTCATCCACATATTTTCCCATTGTTCAAGCATTACATTATATCCAAAATTCCTTGACCACTGAATCATACAATGTTTTTACATGTTCATTATCCAAATTCAATTTCAGTAACCTTTTATAGATCTTAGCAATAATATGTTCCTAGTTTCCACATAGTAAAGTTTTCAGTTCATTTTTATAACAAACTCAAATCCATAGCACTTTTTATCCAGTTTAAAACTTTCTTTCAGTTGTGGATAAACCAATGGCAAACATAACCTTCTGATTCAAGTTCTTTCCTCGGCTTTAATATTGGGTCACCAGAACTGAAAGATTAAATTTTGCCATACGTCAACCAGTCTGGCTTTGCCACCTTTTCTTTTCTAAAAAAAGCTGCCAAACAGGCAACTTCATTGAGCCTTTTTTTATATTTATTCCAAACTCTTAGCATGGCACATCTACCAAAATGATTATTAAAATCAACATTAACATTACTTTTATCATACCATAAATAGCTGTGCCACCCAAACCTTAATTCATGGCCCTCTAATTCAAGTAATCTCTTATTCTGGAGGTTCACCCATTCTTTTGACCAGGCCAGACAGCATGCATCAAAATACAATTTCAAGTCTGGTAGACCCAACCCCACTCTTTCCTTAGCATCTTGCAGTAGCTTATATATAATTCTTGTTTTGTTCCCTTGGCATATAAAACTTGGAAATATCCCTCTGCCATTGTTTAAATGGATTATCAGTTGCAAGTATTGGAAACATCTGGAACTAAAAGAAACATATTTGGTAAAATATTCATCTTGATTACAGAGTTTCTACCCAATAATGATAAGTGCAGTTTATCCCATCTTTGTAAGTCCTGTTTAATATCCCTCCAGAGAGGGAGGTAATTATTTTGAAACAGTTTTATATTTGTATTTGTCAACATAACCCGTGAGTATTTCACCTTTTTCTCAACCCCCAAAACTGACTTTTTGTTCAATATATCACTATCCTGCAGGGTGGATTTGATTTAAATCAACTCGATTTAAATCAATTTTTTTTATTTTAACATATACAAATTCCATTTTAATCAAACTGTGTTGTCTGGGTACAATTGTTTTTAGGCAATCGTAATCAAAATGTTTACAATAGCATTCATTGCAATAACATTAGTACTATAATAATAATATTTAGCTTGTCTATTTTAGCAAATTTCCATTTTAACATTTATCCTTTTTGTCCCTGCATTTCTAACTTCTGTTTTTATTGTCTAACCATTGATAAAATAAGTCATGTCAAAAAGTATTCAGTTTCTTCTTTGTCCTTAATGGTAAGCATTAGTCTATCCATTTTTGCACATTCTAATATTTTCTTAATTACACTCTCATCTGTCGGGATCTCATCACACTTCCATTGTTGAGCATATACAGTACAATTCTAGCTGCAGTTAATACATGTAAAATCAAGTATATAGTCCCTTTGTCATATTTTTTTCCAGCAGAATGCCCAATAAAATATTTCTGGTTTCATGTCTATATGCTGCTTTATCGTTTTTTCCAACCAAGTATGTATTTTCATCTAATATTTTTTGGCTTTTGGACATGTCCACCACATATGGTAATATGAACCAGGTATCTGATTGCATTTCCAACATTTAGCAGATCTATCCTTAAAATATTTTGCCAGTCTTGTTTGTGAAAAATGCCATCTATAGAATATTTTGTACAAATTTTTTTTACATGCAGTTGACAGAGTCAATTTAACATTACTATCCCACAATGTCTGCCATTTATCTAATTCGATTGCATATCCAAAATTTTTAGCCCAAACAATCCATCTAAAGTTTACATCATGTTTTTATTAGTTGTCTTGTCAGAAATTAATACTGTTTCCTTGTATATCTTACTCTTCTGGGCATTTGTTTTAAAACTGCTATTTCTCTCCCTTTGTATTTCAGTGGTGCATCTCTTGCTCTTTGAAGTATTTCTGCTCTTATTGCCTTCTTTGAAAATCTCACATGTACCTCTCTGGGAAGTTTGTTCCTTCTTGCATAGCTTGCGTATATTCTAAATATTTCGTTAATCCAAGAGAGGACTTCCTGTTTGCTCTTTTCCAATGCATCTGCCAACAATTCTGCCATTTTTTCAGCAAGAGCTTCCCCTTTTTCCTCCTTAGTATTCTGAAATTTCAGGAAGTATTCTGCTCTATCCATGTCCAGCATAATTATGGATCGCTCAAGCTCATTATCTACCTTAGTCAATCTGTAATCCATGTCTTCTACTTTCTTATTTGTTTGCTCTGTCTGCTCTTCCATTTTCTGAATCCGTTGTTTGTTTTTAGTGATTATTTGCTGGATGTTATCTATTTTATCCTCCATCTTTTGTTCCATCTTTTGCATCCTATCTGCCAATTTGTCATGATTCTTTTCCATGGTTTCTTGCAATAGTTGGAACATTCTTTTCATTTCTGACTGAAAAATGTTTAATCTTTCGTTCTGCAACATGGTGCCTACAGAGCATTGACTCGCTGGGCTTGATGCTGCTAATGGTGCAGCATTTTTTCTCCCTGTTTTGCTTAAATTTGTATTCCTTGTCATTTTAATAATTTTAAGTAATATTTTAAGTAACAATTATTTAACAGAGACAACCAATAATCAAACGAACAATAATAAATCAAACAATACAATACTCCACAATACCCAACTTAAAGAATACACCTGAAGCAGTCCAACAATTTCCTTTCTTATTCCCAGTTCTTGTTTTCAGTCAAGTCACCTCAAGTCACTTCACTCTTTTAGCTGTTGTATTTCACAAAGCCAAGATGTCCATAGTCTAAAGTTCTCTTTAAAAAGGTTTTCTTTTTGATAAATTGTAATCTACAGAGGCCCGGCAAACCCGAAGATTGTATCAAACAAATTATAAATCACCAAAAAGGAGAAGTGAAGGATAAAAGTCTTTCTTTGCTTTATAAACAACTTCTATTATTTTCCAATTTCAGTTGCGCAGTTTATAAAATCCATATCCAGTCAGACAGCAACAGTGTTTCCACTCTCTTTCTCTGCAGTTCTCACTGTAAACGGTTCCCAGGTGCAGGCAATTTATCTGAGTCTTTTAACAATGTTCTTTCAATAAACCGCCCAAAGTGAATTGTTAATCTCACTTTCTTTTCTTCACTTTCACTATAACAGTTTTTTTCTGACCAGCAGGTGTCACTGTCGCTTTATTTCTCTTCTACTCCTCTCCTTTAACTCCCTTTAACATAAGCCAAATATTTTTCTTTTAGGGGTTCCAAAGCCCAAGTTCTATATTCCAAAAAAAAAAAAGTTTTAGTTCAATAAAATCCAATTAATATTGTCCTTGGAATAACCAGTCAAATTTTCCTGTTTTAACACTTATTTCTCTCAAATAGTTCAAATAATTCAAATTTCTAATGTGGATCTATTTCAGCTTTGTGCTTATTCACAGCTATTCTCAGGGGGTGGAAGACAGACAAATCCACCCACTTCTTCTTATACAGTCCCACTGTCATTCCTTCTTTTACAGTCCCAATGTCACTCAAGCCAGTTTTAAAAGGGGCAAATTCCTCAACAGAAGTTGCAAAATTCTGACCCAGTCGCCACACTGTTCCTCCTCAATCTTCACTCATTCTTCTCCAGTCAGGCTGTCACAGCCTTGGTCACACATGCAATGGCCGTATTTTTCTTCCTGGCAGATTGAGTTTTCCTCTGGATCAAACAAGGAACTTGCGATCTCCTTGTGATCTACGGATTGTCCTCTCTTCTTCACCATCCCGGTGCCTCAATAGGTGAACCTGCAGGGGCGGCTGGCACCTTGAATGTCCCCCTGCCGCCTCTTAGCGCCCCTCTGCCGGCCCCCTTGGGGACACTAAGAGGTGGCAGGGGGCAGCGCATCGAACACGGCTGCAGCGGCACATAACGTGCCACCGCTTGCACATAGGAGGCGCCAGCTCCGGAGCGTTACTACAGTCAATGGGTGAACCTGCAGGGCTGGCGCCTCGAACGTCCCCTGCTGCCTCTTAGCGCCCCCCTGCCGGCCCCCTTGCCTCTTAGTGCCCCCCTAAGGCATCCCACCTCCCCCAGGGGGCGGTACCGCCCACTTTGGGAACCACTAGAGTGATTGCTGGAATCCTGACACAAGGCACTTCGGGGAAGAGCCAGGGACAATTCTGGGAAGCCTTGCTCCAAAGTGCTGCCACAAGCATCCCAAGTAAGGTGGGAAGCAGTGGCAGCATTTGGGGCAGGGGATTCGGCTGGTATGAGGGGAAGAGTCAGGGAGGGTTCTGACGCTGCCATCTCCACCGTGCTCCCCTCCCTGCACGTGTCAGTCCACCCACCAGCACCACCACTTTGCTGCAGCTGCTCCCCTGGCCACCAGTGCCCTTTGGTTCAGCACAATGGGCTCAGAGCATGTGTCCCTCCCCTACATGGAGCATGTTCCCCTCACCCACCCAACTGCAGTGGCGAGTGCATGAGAGGGCTGCTCCGGGATGACCAAAAGGCCAGTCCTGTGACTGCTCCAGTTCTAGAATATAGGACCGACTTTCCCACCAATGTCAGCAAGCCACCCCAGGGCGGATTTCCCTCCCCCACCGTTGGTCTTACCTTCCAGTTCCAGCTTGTGTGGCTCTACCCAAGGTAAGATTTGCACTCGGCTGAAGGGTGGGGGCAGCAGGTGGGCGGGCCATGTGGGTGGCGCAGCCTTGTGTTCCCGCGTAGCCTGGATTAATTGCTTTGGGGGGTGCTTTGAGGGGGACATTTCTCTGCAGACCACCAAAATTTTCTTGCGCACCACCAAGTTAGATCACCATTTATGACAATTTTTGCATTCTGTGACATGTAGATCACTTTAATTCCTTGGATAAAATGCTCTCCAAAGTCCATTTTTCCCAGCACCTTAAATATAAAAGCCCAATTTAGGTCGTCGAAGGTCTTCCTTGCATCTAAAAATATTAAGGCAGCCTGTTTCTCATTATGATATTCAATAATATTTAAGACAGTTCTCACATTATCTCCTAGCTGTCTTTTCGGCAGAAAGCCCACTGGGTCTTGTATATATGCCTGTAAAATCTTCTTTAGTCTTTCTGCCAAAATGGCAGCAAAGAGTCTGTAATCTTTGTTTAATAATGAAATTGGCTTATAATTCTTTGTCTTTGTAACATCTTGACCCTCCTTTGATAGCAGCCCAATGTTGGCTTCTTTCCATGTCTGAGGTATCTTTCCCCCCATACTATGTCATTCATTTTGTCCTTTAGTGGTTAAAGAAGTACATCCTCAAAGCACTTATAATATTGGCTTGTGAGACCATCAGGGCCTGGGGCTTGCCTAGCCTCATTTTTTTTAATGGCTTCTGATATCTCAAAGTCTCTGGGTTTTTGATAGTTTAGGTAACTGTTATCTTAAAATATATTCATCTATTTTTGACATATCTATCTCCTCTTTTATACACATTTGAATAGAAATTATGAAAGGACTTTTTCATAAGTTCATTATCTTTTATTACATTACTGCCTTGAGGGAGCAGCCAGGCAATGCAGGCCACAGGGCCTGGCAAACTTGAGGCAGCCGACTACTGCAGCCCTCCCTATGAGAACTTCCAGCCCTCCTCAGTGACCTGCCTCAGGTGGAGGACTTGAACAACATTCCCTCCCCAGCGAGATCAGCAGTCCCCCCCTGCCTCCTGCTAGCCCAGCAGCCCTTCCCAGAAGCCCATCTGGCAGAAGACAAAGGGTCAGGAGTAACCCATCCAGCAAAGAGAACTAGTGGCTGTGAGAAATTGGTGGTGGCAGAATCAGAGGAGGGGAGAAATGCAGCAGCAGCAGCAGAATCCATGGAGGGGAGATTGCAGCAGCAGCAGAATCTGTGGAGGGGAGAAATGCAGCAGCAGCAGAATTGGCGGAGGGGAGAAATGCAGCAGCAGAGATGCACTGAGTTAGAGAGATCTGATCTCTAAAGCAGAGTGGTGGGCTGAGCAGAGCAGACCAGATGGCAGAGCTGAGCTGACCGGAAAGCTAAACGGCAGGCCGATAGAGCTGAGCAGAGCAGAGATGGGGTCGAAAAGACCCGAGCATCAAAGGGAGCTGACAGAGAAAATGACAAGAGGCCAGGGCAGCGAACAACACAAGTGAAGGCAACAATTAAGTATGAGGTCACAGATTGCTTAGCACATTTGGGTGACAATAAGGGCTTAACTAACTTTATACATGTTAGGTATAACATAGGTCACCTAACGTAGTTTGGGTAAAATAATATATATAAACTATCATTCTAAGTTTAAGTGTGTGTCACTTTAACTGTAAAGCATGTATTTTGGGTGTGGTGTGAAACCACCATAAGAGGCAGCAAGACAACCTGATTGATTGCTGACGAGACGCTGACAGTTTGCTGGCAATTACTGACAATTACTGGATTGGATTACGTTGATGTTTGTTAGCTGCGTGTTTCTCTACTGAAGAATTGCTCAAGGAAGAGAGGAGTTTTTGAGTTCTGCATATCTCTCTACTGCGAGGAGATAAATCACCGGACTGATATTTGTAAGTGTACTGACCTCTCTTTTTCGACACTGGAATTTGCAAATGAATAATCCCTGGACGGACTGAACTAAGTGAATGATATATGGACTGTTTTGACTATGCTTTACCTCTTGCTGGAATAAAACTATTTAATTAGCACTTGTATCTGTTTTTACTGAGTGTAAGCTACACAACGTTTATCTCACACATATTTTGCCTGCCTGCCTGACTGCCCTGCAGATCTTGCTAGGGTATATCCCTAACAATACATTTAGGGGTAATAGTAGATTATAGGTGGTCGGAAAGCATGTGACTGAACCAGACCTATCAACTAGGCCTGGCTAGGAAGGACCAGCAGCCAGTGAAAGGGATGAATAAAATATGCTGAGATCTGTAACTTAGTGTGGACTTCTGTTGTTGTGTCAAAGCAAAGTTCACCAGCACTTTGCAAAAAGCTTTCTAATAAATCTTACTTCTAGTTGACCCAAGTATTGTGTGAATTTGTTACGCATAGAGGGAAGACCTCAGTAGAGGGTAAAAATAAATACAGGACAGAAAATAAAAGGTAAATGGGGAGTTCCGGTTTGCAGCGCTTCGGGGCAGGCAGGAATCCACGATTGTGCGCGGTTTCTGCCTGCGCTCGCCGCTGGAGTGCCCCGAGTCACCCGGCTTCAGGGCTAAGCCACCCCGTAGAAGGTGGTGAAGACAGGGGAGATCTGGCAGGGTCAAGAGGAATTGCACCTCTCCTCTCCAGCCGGCTAAACTCCCTTTTCCAAAGGCGGTAGAGCGGCGGTCAGAAATGGCTGCCTCAAAGAAGCACTCAGCCGGAAAAGGAAGTGCAGGAGGAAGTTCAGAAGTGAAAGTTTTTTGGCTGACCAGGACAAAAAGTAACAAGTAAGGTACCCTGGATTTTAAAATTTGCAAAAGATACATCGTTCCCAAAGACTTGCAAGCGGTGAATGAAAGTTAAAAGGGAAAGTTCTTTTTTTTTTCACTCTCCTTCCTAACATTGACAGCAAACAGAAATGAATGAGAAATTGGAAAAATCCGCTTTGGCATCAATAGGTAACTAAACTGTATAATTAAATGTCAAGGGGATAATAAGGATTTCTGAACATTTGAAAAAACTTTTTTTTTGCTGTAAGTGGGAAGGGAGAGGAAAAGAATAGGAGCAGGATTTGGAAGGCAGGTGGAGATTGCCTAGAACTTAAAAGAATCATTAAATACTAACAAGACTTCTAAAAGATACATTTTAACTGGAATTTTGTAACTAAACAGTAACCCCAGGAAGAGAAAGTGAAGAAAGAAGAAAGTGTTAAAAGAAACAGCTTATCTGGATTGTTTGGTGACTTTGGGACTTTTGGAAATTATATTTGAAGGACTAAAAACATTTGGGTGGTTGTTTGGAAAAAAGTTTTTTTTTTCTATAATGGCATCACTTGTGGATGAACTGAAAATTGAATTCAAAAAATATAAAGAAGAGGAACAAGAAGGGAAGGGCTCTCTCGGCTCTCTTTTTCAATTATTAGAAATGGCAATTTGTACCTATGAGAAACTGACTGCGCAACAAGATGATTGGGACAAAGAAGAAGCCATCTTTGATGAACAATTAACTTTACTTGGGGAAGAAAGGGGAAAGGAGAAAAAGAAAATGGAGACTTTAAGATCTAAAAAAACAACCAAAAAAGGGAAAAATAAGGTGAAAAGTGGATATAATGTTAGAAAACAACAGAAAGGGGGAATACAGAAGAGGGAAATGGAGGTGGAGAGACAAGAGGGTAAAAAGGGCAGGGAGAAGAAGCAAGGGAGGAAGGAAGTGATGAGAAGTTTTGTCAGCCTTCAAGATCTTCTTTCTGGCTGTCATGAGTAACGGAGGGAGGAAGGGGGAAAAGTATGGGAGCTGGAGGTGTTACTAACTAATATTGTATAAACTGAGGAGGGTTTCTATTTCTTGCTTAGCTTTCTCTTCTCTGCACAGCTGCAAACCTTTATCAGAGTAAGCCAAGGTCAACTAATCATCACCACCTGGAGATGTCCACATGATGAGGTTCACAACTTTTAATTGGAAGAACCGTTTGAACTATTGTGGGTGGGGAAATTTCACTCCCTTGATATATGTGATGTACGTGCCTATTTCCTCAGATTCAGAATTCTCTTGTTGCTACCACTTGACTTCCAGTAAAAGATATCTTTTCTCTAATTACAAGAGTCTAAGTATTTCTTTCTTGGATTTTGAATGGAGCACCAGCTGACAAGTTTCAATGGTGTGGAGTTAGATGTAAAGAAACAGGATTTATTTAGAGATAATGGGTAAAAACTTAATTGAAAAAGGGATTCTGCAAAGGTACATAAGATTGTATTGTAATATTTGTATTAGAAATAATGTTAGAAAATTGGAAACAACAGGTGATTAAAAAGTGGGATAAAATATTCAGTGTAATTCAGTGAAATTTTTGTGAACAAAAGGAAGGCAATGAAATAAATGAGAGAATTGAATTAGGAAGGAATGGGAACATTTTAATGACACAATGTTTTAAAATATAAGTGAAGTGGGGGGGGAAATAACTATGGAAAATTTGTAAGTGTACCCATAAAAGTATGATATTTAACTGAAAAGTAATGTGTAAAATGTTCAAGATTTAAATGAATATTAATATTAATGATAGATTTGAATTGGTATGGATTGTTGTTTTAATTATATTACATATTTATAATCTTTTCTTTTTTAAAAAATATAGTGTGTAACTTTAGAATGTACTAAGCAGAATCCAAATGGAAGTTATGTTCTATACTAAGTGTTACAAATTTAGGGGAAAGAGATAAAGGCATCATACTCCAATCAGTGTACAGGAGAAATTTTGTTTAAAGGGAAATGATAATAGATAGCTGGAAACAGGACAAAGAATAATAAGCATAATGATTTGAACTGAGATGAGATAAATAAAATAAAATTAAGAAAGTTAAAAGAGGGGAGAAACTATATAGAAAATGTAAAATGGCAATAAGATATGGAATGGTATATAAAATGAGCATGAATTTGAATTTGTGTCTGTACGAAGAGGTGTAACCTGGGATCAAGCTGCTTTCAGAAAAGATGTTTTATGTTTTTATGTTTTATGTTTTGTTTGTGTATTGTTTTTGAAAATCAATAAAATTTGCTTAAAAAAAGAAAATAAAAGATAAATGAATAGGCAAATAATAAGGACAAGAGTGGAACATTAGAAATCAAGGAAAAATAGGATTAATAAAGATCAATCAAATAAAATAAGGCAAATCTTAAATAATAAGGTAGGGAAGAATTGGAGCTCAAAAATAGCTCAATATAGGGAAGAAAAAGATAAATAAAAGTAACATAATAGTAAGCAAGCTACATAATAACAAGGTAGAAAAACAGACAGAAAAAAAAAACAGTTTCCCCGAAAATAAGACCCAACCTGAAAACAAGCCCTAGCCTGATTTTTGAGGTGGGCCTAATATAAATCCTACCCCAAATATAAGCCTGGGGGGGTGGCCAGCATAAGAGGCAGCAAGCGCGTGGGGGAGACTGTGTCCAGCAGCAGCCACAGCCCACCAACCCCTTGACGCAATACAAATACCGTTAATTCCGAGCATGGAGGCAGAGGCGGAGGGGAGAAGACAGGTGATCTGGACGTGAAAAGCAAGGTAGTTCAAACCGCGATGTGTCATAATGGAGATGATGATGGCTTACAGCTCATGAAAACCCCAAATCCACAATCTCAGAAAATTAGAATATTGTGAAAAGGTTCAATATTCTAGGTTCAAAGTGTCCCACTCTAATCAGCTAATTAAGCCATAACACCTGCAAAGGGTTCCTGAGGCTTTAAATGGTCTCTCAGTCTGGTTCAGTAGGAATCACAATCATGGGAAAGACTGCTGACCTGACAGTTGTGCAGAAAACCATCATTGACACCCTTCCATAAGGAGGGAAAGCCTCAAAAGGTAATTGCAAAAGAAGTTGGATGTTCCCAAAGTGCTGTATCAAAGCACATTAATAGAAAGTTATGTGGAAGGGAAAAGTGTGGAAGAAAAAGGTGCACAAGCAGCAGGGATGACCGCAGCCTGGAGAGGATTGTCAGGAAAAGGCCATTTTGTCAGGAAAGTCCCCCAAGTGTTGGGGACTTTCACAAGGAGAGGACTGAGGCTGGAGTGCATCAAGAGCCACCACACACAGACAGATCCTGGACATGGGCTTCAAATGTTGTATTCCTCTTGTCAAGCCGCTCCTGAACAACAAACAACATCAGAAGTGTCTTACCTGGGCTACAGAAAAACAGAACTGGTCTGTTGCTCAGTGGTCCAAAGTTCTCTTTTCTGATGAGAGCAACTTTTGCATCTCATTTGGAAACCAAGGACCCAGAGTCTGGAGGAAGAATGGAGAGGCACACACTGCAACATGCCTGAAGTCCAGTGTGAAGTTTCCACAGTCTGTTGATTAGGAGAGCCATGTCATCTGCTGGTGTTGGTCCACTGTGCTTCATTAAGTCCAGGGTCAACGCAGCCATCTACCAGGAGATTTTGGAGCACTTCATGCTTCCTTCCGCAGACAAGCTTTATGGGGATGCTGACTTCATTTTCCAGCAGGACTTGGCACCTGCCCACACTGCCAAAAGCACCAAAACCTGGTTCAATGACCGTGGGATTACTGTGCTTGATTGGCCAGCAAACTCGCCTGACCTGAACCCCATAGAAAATCTATGGGGCATTGCCAAGAGAAAGATGAGAGACATGAGACCGAACAATGCAGAAGAGCTGAAGGCCGCTATTGAAGCATCCTGGTCTTCCATAAAACCTCAGCAGTGCCACAGGCTGATAGCTTCCATGCCATGCCACATTGAGGTAGTAATTGCTGCAAAAGGGGCCCAAACCAAGTACTGAGTACATATGCATGCTTATACTTTTCAGAGGTCTGATGTTGTTCTATGTACAGTCCTTGTTTTATTGATTACATGTAATATTCTAATTTTCTGAGATTGTGGATTTGGGGTTTTCATGAGCTGTAAGCCATAATCACCATAATTATGACAAATCACGGCTTGAACTATCTTGCTTTGCATGTAATGAGTCTATCTCATAAATTAGTTTCACCTTTTAAGTTGCATTACTGAAATAAATAAACTTTTGCATGATATTCTAATTTTTTGAGTTTCTCCTGTTTGCCTCAGACCAGGACTTCGGCAATCTAGTTTCTGACAGTGCCTCATTATATACCTCCAGTAATATTGGTTCAAATATTTCATACATGTTTTTGTATAGCTCACTAGGGAGACAATCCGGTCCTGGAGTTTTATTATTTTTCTGTTTTTGTACTGCTTTTTTCAGCTCTACTGGGGTTATTTCTCTATTTAATATTTCCCTTTTTTTCTTCAGAAATTGAACCTAAACCATTTTCCTCTCAGTATTTTATTATATTTTCCCCCATAATTTCCTCTTGTTTGTACAATTCCCCAAAATAGCTTTGCACAATCTGTTTTTTTTCTTCCATCTGATAACATATATTTCCTACTTTATCTTTCAATTGCTGAATTAATCTTTTTTCTTTTTCTATCTTCAACTTATGGGATAACCATCTACCTGGTTTATTTGTGGATTCGGAAAAGTTCTGTCTTACGAATTTTGAATTACGTGCTCTTTCCTCTAGGAATGTTAAATTTAATTTGTGTCTGGCCATCGTTATTTCTTTTTTCGCTATAATATTTTGGGGGTCTCTTTGGAGTTCACAGTCAATTTTTTTTTATCTTCCTCTTCAATTCATTCTATTGTTTCGATTTTTATTTTTCCTGAATGTATAGGCTATTTGTTATTCCTCTCACATATGCCTTCGTACTATCCCAAAAATTCTGCAGAGTGGTATGTTCTTTTAAATTTATCTTGAAGAATATTTCCAATTCATTTTTTATCCTCTGATTATATTATTTTCCTTTCAGGATTTGTGAGTTTAATGTCCATCTCATCTTCCTTTTCCTCTGCCCTTTCCAAACAATTTTCAAAGGCTTATGGTCAGCCCATATGTTGGGCATTATTTCTACGGTGAGAGTATTTTTTTCGGGCTTCCGGTTAGGCTCCCTCAGTAACGGACCAAATCCGTGACTGTCCATGGTTTCGGTTTGTGCTCACAGATGGAGGGCCCCGATCTACCTTATTTGGGGCCGAAGCCACCCTGTAGAGGTGGCGGAGAAAGGGGTGAATGGAAGCTGAGTTGAGGGGAGCCGCATTCCCCCTCCTTGGCAAGACATAAAACTCCTCTCCGAAGGCGGATGCAATGATGGCCAAAATGGCCATCCCAAAGAGGAAGATCTGACCGGACAAGATCGTACAGGAGTAGAGAGAAGAAGAGGACAGCTTGGGTGACTGGGGTAAGCAGGATTAACATCTGAATACAAGGTACCCTGGAGCTAAAATACTTAAGAACTCTTGGGGAAAGAGTTTTAAAGCTGCGGCACAGAAGGGGGGGGAAGATCTGAAAAAAGGGGATGGAACTTGGACATACTAAAGAGTGCCACCTGATGCTGAAAGAAATTAATGTGAACTTTTAAAAGTCTTTTAAAGAATAACAAAGTAAATGAAATTTTGCAACAATCAAATAGAGCCCCTGGAAAGTGAAAGTGGAGTTTGGAACTTTGTAACAAAGAAAGAAGCAAGAAGAAACTGTTCTGGAATTGTTTGATGATTTTGGAAACTTTGGAAATTAATTCTGGGAAACAATCTTATAGAATTTAGTTGTCTAAAAGTACTGGGAAGTGTTGAAAGATGGCAGAACTTTATTTGGAATTGAAAATGGTACTAAAAATATGAAGGAACAATTGCAAGTGAAAAAAGCCTCCTCGCCGACGGACGGTAGATCGCAACTCTCTGCGGCTATCGTTCGTGCTCTTTTGTCGGAGAGCCCCAATCATCTTGATTAGGGGCTGAAACTGCCTTGGAGGGGCAGCGGAGTAAGAGGAAGCAGCAAGCCTGATTGTGGGGAGCCGCATCTCCCCCCCCGGGCTTGGCTTTTTTTCCTCCCGAAGATGACTGCAGCGATGGTCAAAAATGGCCATCCCGAAGAGGATAACTCAGCTCGACTAAGATTTGTGCAGGAGGGAAGAAAGAAGTGGATAACATTTGAACCGGGACAACTGGGCAATATAACCAAATAAAAGTACCCCGGGATTAAGGTAACATAGAATTTTTAAGAAAAGAAAAGTGAGCGGCGAAATTACAAAGGGACAGAGAAAAAAAGAAAAATATCTTTGACAGCTAAATGGGGCTTCGAACCGGGAAAGGAAGAAGCTGGAATTAAAGATTTAATGAAATTGGACTAAAATAATTTGGGAATAAACAAGTAGAAAATTAAAGCTGGACTTAAGATTGTCAAAGAATAATAATAACAATGTTTACAAATTGGAGACTGGATTGTGTTGGAATATTGGGCTTCGAAAAACCTTAAATAAAAATATAGGGGAAAAAAGTGAAGACTTTGTATAATGGAGAGTGTCACCTTTTGATAAAAATTTAGTTCAATTAAAAGGGAAAGCATCTTGTTTTTGAATGAACTGGTGTGGATATAACATTACAGAAATATTGAAACAAAGTAAGAATTCTAGAAAGTGAAAGCAGAACCAGAATAAAGGAAAAAGCAAGGAAGGAAAGATTGTTTGTAGGACTGATTGATGTTTTTGGTATAAACCCTGGATTGGAATAGCTGAGAACTTTAAAAAACTGAAAGAAGAAAGAAGAGTAAAAGTGGTTTCTTTTTGTGGATTTTAACGATCATAAATTATAAGAATGATGATATCTCTTCGGGAATTAAAAATGGAACTTAAAAATATGAGAGAATTACTACAGGAGAGAGGCGAATCACTTTGCTCTGTGCTAGAAAAAATGGAAATGGAGATTGAAGAACAAGAAGAAAGATTCTCAGAGGGGGAGGAATCGACTCAAGGAGAAGACATTTTAAATAGACAATTAACACAAAGAACACTACAAAGAAGTGGAGAAAGAAGGAAGGTTAAAAAGTTGAGTTTTAAGAAAGCAATTAAAAGAGGGAATACCTGTGAAGTCAGAAAAGGCAGGAAGATTCAGCAGAAAAGGGAAAAGGAAGATATTAAGAAAGAGACTAATTGGAATGAGAAAAGTTATGGGGAAAAGAGGGGGAGGAGAAGCAGTAAGAAACAGGCATGTGAAAGAAAGAAACACAGAACTAGTAAACTGTTGAAAAGAAATGGCTTTTTCAGAGATAATGGTTGATGAATTAAAAAGGGGATTCTGCAGGGTGACAAGGGGTAATAAGAATATCTCTGCAATTAAAAATATTTAGAAAATAGGGTAATATAGAAACTGATAACTCTTATTAAAGGGGGGGAAATATGCTGTGGAATCCAATTGAAAAGATGTAATGACTAATGGTTTATTGGGAATTAAGATGAGGGAATAAAGGTATATTCTAATCATTAAGATGTCACACTCAAAATAGTGAAAAAGGGGAAACTTATACTTGTTCTTTTTTCTTTTTGTGTGGGTGTGTTAAGATCTGTATTAATTTAGAATTCATTAAAACAAATGTGTAATGGAAAGGGAATATGACAGACTAAAGAACCAGCTAAACTAATAAGTTTAATATAGATTAATAAAAGCAAGGAGAGACATTGGTAACTTCATTATTATTACTATTAGGCAAATATATATTGTTTATTTTTATTTTTAAAATAAATATTAAGGATTATATTTTAAATAATTGAAATGAAATAAAAAGATGTTTAGATTTAGATTAATGAAAGAATTTAGAATTAAACTTTATTATTATTTATTAGGCAAATACATATTGTTTATCTTTATGTTTAAAAATAAATACTAAAGGATTATTCTTGAAATAATTGAAATGAAACAAAATTGATTGAGATTAATGAAAGAGGCTAGAATTAATGTGTTTGTTTCTCTCCTTACTGAAAATCTGGAATGGAAAAGGTAATAATAGAATTAAGTATGCATATATCAATGTATAATTTCTGTCATATTTGTATGTAAAGATGATGACCCGGAAATATGTTGTCCACTAAAAAGAGATTTTTGTTTTTAATGTGAAAAACTGAATAAAGTCTGTTAAAAAAAAAAGAATTGTTTGGCTTTGTTCTGCAATCTCTGGAAATGGCAGTCTTGGACTATGAGGATCAGCAAAAAGCTTCAGAGGAAGAAGACTTGAATAAAGGAGAGGCCATCTTTAATAAAAAATTGGGATGAGGTTTGAAACTCAAAAAGGGGAAAAGGGACTTAAAAACTAGAGGTTAGAGGAGGTAATCAGAAAAAGGAACTGTGAGAAATAAACAAAATATAAGGAAAGAACAGAAGGGAGGATTACAGAAGGAAGCATTAAAGAGGGGGACAAAAATTGGAGTGAGAAAAAGAGGGGGAAAATAAATGGGGAAAGTTACAAAAACAGAATCAGGAAATAAAGAAATATGGGAAACAAACAAGAATTAAAGGGAAGAGTTTGATTGATAGACACAGAGATAATGGTTAAAATTACAACTAAAATAGAGGATTCTGCATGGTGATAAGGGATTGTATAAATATTTTAGAAATAAGAAATTATGTAGAAAACAGGAAAATATATGTAATTAAAATGGAAGATGAAACGGGGATTGTTACTTAATGGAATGTACGATAACAGCTAGATCAAATAAAAAATGAAAATATGTAAAATACAATTGAATTATATTAATGTATATTAAGGATTTATAAAATGTGGTTGAAATGAATTATGAGAAGGATTGTAAGGGAATTAATACCAGTTTTTTCTTTAAGATGAATTTGAATTGATTAATTAATTTCTTCCGTTTTATTTTTTTTTTATTTCTTTTAAACTTAAAATTGTTTAGAAGTAATTTAAAGTGGAAGTACCATGCAGAATCTGACTAAAAAGGGATTTATGTTATAATATATTAGGTGATGGAAATTATAACTGTTTAATGGGATAATTTAGAAGTAGAATATTTAATGGTATGTGAAAGGGAATCAACTATAAGATATGAAGATGACACACTTTAATTGGCAATTATAGGGGAAACTTTGTTTTGTAATGTTTGAAACGTGGATATGGATTGAAATTGTACACAGGACAGATAAAAGTATAATTATTTTGAAAATATGAAAACCTTGAAAAGGATATGCAATAGATTTAGAAATGAATTAGAGAGTTATAAAATAAGCCTGAGGGAAGTATTTGAGGGGAAAAATTAATAAAGAATATTTAAAGTAGTGATAAGATATGAAATTGAATATGAAAGATGAATATGTAACTAAGATTATATCTGTATGGAGATTTGAAAACCTGGAACCAAGCTGTTCACTAAAAAAAAAATGTTTTATTTTTCTGTGTTTTGTGAAAACCGAAATAAAATCGTTTAAAAAACCAAAAGAGAATATATTTTTCAATTACCCCATTCCCCCATACCATGTCGATTCTCGACCAAGATTTGTGTGGACTAGAGTAAAATGTATAATCTTTATCATTTGAATTCCTTTTTCGCCATATGTCTTCCAAATTGGTTTCCTCTATTAGTTCAAAAAATGGTTTGGTAGAGTTTTCTTTTTTTTCTTCCCTAATCTGTTCTTTTACTAGTATAGTCATTTTCAGTGTCTACAATGGCATTAAAATCCCCTACTAAGCATATATTTTCCTGTCTTGTCTTAATTATTTTCTGATACAATTTCTTCTAGAACTCTTTTTGGTTATCATTTGGGGCATATATCCCCACCAGTAATATTTGTTTTTGAAGAATGTTCAGTTGTACCATTAAGATTCTACCCTGTTCTTCCACATAGATTTGTTTTGCACTTATCCCTTTCCTAATGTACATTACTAACCCTCTTTTTTTTGATCCGCCAATGCTACATATAGTTCACCTAATTTGGGATACTCCAGACATTTACTGTGCTGTTTTTGAATGTGTACTTCTTGTAAGCATACAATATCAACATTTTGTTTTACTAATTTAACCAATGTTTGCTTTCTCTTAGCCGGGGAGTTCAATCCATTGATGTTTATTGAGATTTATTTGATTTCTTCTTCCATTTTGTTAATTGTAGGTCTGCCTTAGTCTTCTGTTAACTCTTGCTTCCCTTTGTGGTCTTGTTCTTAGTCCTTCTCTTCTTGGTTGTTCTCTCTCTTCTTTGCCTTTTTCTTCCTGTTCCTCTTCTTGTATCTCCTGTTGCTGATCTTCTTGCTGGTCATCTTGGCTTTTATTTTCCAACTGTTCCTTACTGCTTGTTTATTCCTCTAATCCCACCAGTTGCTCGTATAATTGTTGCACCTTATCAATACTGTTGATTCTCATTCTTCTTTCCTGCCAAGTAACCAAGATTCCTTCCGGCACCAACCATCTGAATCAGATGTTTTGCTTGTTCAGAAGTACTGCTGGGAATCTATAATCATTTCTTAATACTCTCACTCGCCTCGGGATCTGTTTCAAGGTCACGATTTCTTTATCTCTAAATGTCATCGGCTCATCTTTTGTCAACTTATATATGATATCTCTTACGTTTTTCCTCATGAACCTTATATGGACCTCCCTTGGCAGTTTATGTTGCCTTGCATAGTTCGTATGGATCCTGTAGACCTCATCAAGCTCCTTTACAATCTCTTGTTGATCTCTCTGCAGTGCTTTTGCTATCAGTTGCGACATTATAGCTCCTAAATCTTTGTCTTTGATTTCTTGTACATTCTGGAATCTCAAGTAGAACGCTGCATGTTCCATTTCTAGATGAATTAATCGAGTCCTCCAGATCTCTGTTCATTGTCGTCACTTTCCTGACCATCGCTTCCAATTTCTTATCTGTTTATTCCGCCTTTACTTCTATGTTTTTTATTTTTTCTTATTCTTTTCCATTCTTTGCTGGATCGTTTCTATTTTTTCATCCAATTTTTGAATGTTGCCCTTCATGTCTCCCATCTCTGTCTTCAACTCTACATGGTTTTTTGACATTGTCTCCTGCATTTTAAGCATCGCTTCTTGGACAGCTAACAGCGTTGTTTGCATTACTTGTATGTTGGTGGGGTTACTCGTCTTGTCTGTGGCCAACATCCCCTCAATTGTTTTTTGACCCGCTGGGGATGCAATGGATAGTGATGAACCTGAAACCACTTTTTTCCCTTTCAGTGTTGTTGTTGTGGTGCTAGTCATGTTCTTTATCTTGTTATATAATTCTTCCCACTTTAACATCCACAGTTTAATTTAATTAAACAGTTTTATTCTTTAAACTTATTACCATATATTATGTTTTATAACAAGAGAAAAAGAAAAAGCCCACTAATATAAGAGATAGAGAGAAGAGAAAGCAAGAAAGGGGAAGATAAAAAAGAAAAGGAAAGGAAAAAAGAAAAAAAACCTAACATCTTAATATTTTTAGCTCTAATTCCTATTTTACTAATATATAATATTAATGTTTTTATATAAATGGCTTGTTTGTTGTAAACAGAAAATACAAAATTCCTAAATGCCTACCATCCATTTTTTTACTTAATTCATTAATCAATACTAATCAAACTAACAATTCATTAATCATGTAACAATCTCAATTGTATATTTCATTCACCTTCAGGGATAATTATCAGTACTAATTCAATTTTTAAACTTTAAGCCCCAAGTCTAGAATCTTAAAATTTTACTTTCAATCCTCTACTAAATTCATCAATAAATTCCACTTTTAAACACTAGATAACTAAATAATCAATTCATTTAACATCTAACAGTAGCCGTCATTAATCAAACTATTTCTCCAATTATTGAGCAAATTTGTATCAATCTCAGTTTATACGCCTTCTGCTTTGTCACGATCTATTGCATCAGCTTCTCTTCTGTCTTTACTGTCCTATGAAATTAAGATGGTCACTTCCGCTCTTAGTCCCGGTCTCTCACTGTATCTCCTTTCCTCCGATCTCTTCCACACTTATATCACAAATCACAAATCCAATCTTCCCATAAACTCATTCCTCCGATCCAATCCTCAAGTTCAGTTCAAACAATATCAGGTAAACAAACACACCGGCTCTAACTCCTTGTCTTCAAGCCCAGTGCTCTCACCACCGGATCACCGCTCCGCAATTGGACTTCCTCCCACTCTTTGAGACTCACAGTTCTGCCAACCAGTTCCTAAGATCTCTCCTCTTCAACAGCCACTCTCTGCCTTCTCATGATCGCTCTCAATAGACAGTTCAATGTTGCTGCTGCTGTTACTATTGTATTTTCCTCATTCAGTGAGATTGCCATGGCTTCGGTCCGCCAGCAATATGGCAGATCACTCACACACTGGAGCAAATGGGGTTTCCTTACAATATAGCTGGCAGTTGCCCTCTGCCTGGCCACTCCTCAGGCTTCCCCACACTTTCACTGATCTCTCCAAGACTTCCGTGCCCCACAGGGGGCCCCCACACATGCAGATTGGGAATGAGAGAACGGAGCCCCATGTCCTCTCCCCACACAACTGTGGCACTGCAACTGGAAGTCCCAAGCACACAAAGCTTTAAGCCTCCGTCATTTCTCCATCTGGTCGAAAAGTGGTCGGTCACCTATCAGGTGAGGAACAATAGGGCAAGAAGCAATCGCTCTGTTCCCAAGCACCCAATAGATGACCAAACACTTTTCGCCCTGATGGAGAAATGGTAAAAAATGGAGCCTGGGAGGGCCACATTCCACTTCCCCAAACCACAGCCCAAGTGACCACCCTCTAACTATGCCACAACCAGCAGGACCAACCTGAAAATGATCTAATCGTAAATTGAAAGCCAAACTGGAAAGACACCTGGTTCTGCAACAACTAGCGCATCCTGAAAAAAAGGGAGGACCTAGCATGGAAGGGTCCCTACGTACCTCAATCCTCCACAGAAGCCATGATGTCAAATCAGCAGGCCACTTTGGGTTCCTAAAAACTTTACACTTAGTGAGGAGACAATTCTGGTGATCTGGCATGAAGAAAGATGTAGACGGCTGTGTAAAAAGCTGCACCATCTGCGCCACCATGAAAAGCAGACCCAGAAGACCCCTCCTGGACTGCTCCAACTGGTGACAGACCTATAAGCAACCGGCAAACAAACACGGAGGCCCACAATGGCTGTTCCAAGTGCGGGGAAAGGTCTATCTATCCGCAAAATACTTAAGACTAAAGCTTCCCAGCAAGAAGCTGGGACCTAAGTTCATGGGGCCATTCCCCATAGTAAAGATCATCAACCTGGTCATGGTGCAACTGGGGTTGCCTCAACTACTGGGGAGAATACACCCGGTGTTCCATAGCAGCCTCTTAAAGCCTGTGGTCAGGTCAACCCTGAGACCACCACCCCGTGAACCCCTGGATCCAGTGGTCATAGGGGGCCAAACCCATTATGAGGTGAAACACATCCTCGACTCTAGGTGGCACAGGGGGTAACTCCAATACCTAATCAAGTGGAGGAGCTACCTTCTGTTATAGGCATCCTGGGTAAAGAGCAGAAACATCCAGGCTGACCGCCTCATAGCTAGTTTCCATGAAAATAAACCAACCAAACTTGGGGGGGATCTCACCCATAAATGATAAACCTGTACTCAATTTGTTTTTGATTTGCATAGATCACCTTCAGAAAGTGAGGGAGGCCAAATATCAACTCATGAAGCTTCCCTGACTCACTTCTGAGTTGCCATAGGCAGGGGGATGGGAAATCGCGCCTCACAGCTGCACCAAGGAATTTACTCCACAGTCATAACATGGTGCAGTCTGGCCATGCAAGTCAAGGCCATCTCCAACGAATACCAGCAATGCCGGGAGGGAGTGACTTCTACAACCCGCAAAATTACCTTGTTGGGGAATGTGACAGGTGACACACTTTGGAGAGAGGGAGAAACAGGGTCAGAGGTAGGTGCGAAGGGGGTGAAGTCAGAGTTGGCTTCACCTAGGTAATGCTGACATGGTGCTCCTAATAAAAGACTGGATTTTTATTGCCAGATGGCTTGTGACTCTTAATTGCATTAGGGCACTGGTCGGAACCCTGACAGCATGCTAGATTTCTTCTGTGTGATGAAACTGATGAAACTGATCATCAACCTATGAGCATGACATTACAAGGTCATTCAGATTTAAGATCACAGAACAAGGCCGACAGATGGCTCACTAAAAACTTAGAGGTGACCCAAAATAAAAGGTTAATTTCAGTGGTGGGATTCAAATATTTTTACTACCGGTTCTATGGGTGTGGCTTATTTGGTGGGTGTGGCTTGGTGGTCATGTGACTGGGTGGGCATGACCAACTTGACGTCACTCAAGTCAAGGGGTGCCTTGCCTGGCCTCAAAGAGATACAATTTTCCTCTCTATTTATTTACTATTACTGAACATCCAAAATACACTATTTAATCCTATGCAGAGGTGGTATTCAGCAGGTTTTGACCAGTTCTGGAGAACCGGTAGCAGAAATTTTGAGTAGTTCAGAGAACCGGCAAATGCCACCTCTGACTGGAGATTTTACAGTGTCCTTCCCCTGCCACGCCCAACAAGCCACGCCCACAGAACCAGTAGTAAAATTTTTTGAATTTTTTGAATTCCTATGTATATACGCCATATGTGTACATACATATTACATAGTATAGTGTGTGTAAAGGCACACAGAAAGATACATTATCTACTATATATACTGTATATGTACACACACAGAGACACACACACAGAGCTCTTCTAAAACTATACACATTCAGCCTCACTGCCTTTGGAAAAACACACCCATGGTCCACTTTCTGCCACACATTTAACTATAACTTCTGTACATTAGAACATTGCACACACCTTCAGATTTAGTTCCCTAGCCTGCACATGACCATTAGACCCAGGAGTGTGATGACCCATAGTCTCTCAAAATAACCCAAAACATATATTAAAGTCCGGTAAAGCCTTCAACTTAACTTCACTGTTTTATTAGGCAGTTTAAAGTCACAAAAGTAATTAAGGAGGCAAACAGAAAACCAAAACAAACCGCATTGATGAGAGTTCTGAAGCAAGCCGAGATAACTAATTATAAACTCTAGGAAAAAAGCCGAGAAGTCCATGGGAAGAATGCCAGCAAAGATAAGCCTCTTTCAAGGGGAACACTAATTGACTTCAGCAATTCTAACTGCGCAGTTGGAAACTTATATACATAGCTCCCACCTGCAAGCCATGAGGAGGATCATGGTAATCTCCTCTTGAGTAGACCTCGCTTTTCCCAGATCCTCTCCTCCCTGCGTGACCTAGGATGGAGAGGGGATGGGCCTGGATCCTCCTCTGACTGCTCAGCCCTTCCCCAGCCTCCTCCACCACCTCTGGAGCCACACTCCCACTCCCTGTTGGCTGTTCCTCCTCTTCCTCAGAGTCAGACTCCACCAGGGGCATGACAAGGAGATATCATGGATTGAGTAAAATGTGACGAAAATCACTTAACAATGCTCTTGCTTAGCAACCAAAATTTTGGGCTCAATTGTGGTCATAAGTGAAGGACTATCTTTGCCTTCTTCTGCATGGCAGCCTTGTCCTAGTAAACTCCTCTGCCAATTTTCCTCTCTGTTAGAGGCACCAAAATAATCCAGATTCCAGATGATATAAGGTCTCCTGCTGGCGTATGGGATTGGACTAGATGACCTCCAAGGTTCCTTCCAACTCTGCTATTCTATGATTCTGTAAGGCTCTCCTGCTGGACCAGGGGGTTGGACTAGAACAGGGGTCTTCAAACTTGACAGCTTTAAGACTTGTGGACTTCAACTCCAAGAATTCCTCCTCCAGTCATGTTAGCTCAGGATTTCTGGGAGTTGAAGTCCACAAGTCTTAAACTTGCCAAGTTTGAAGACCCTTGGACTAGAAGATGACCTCCAAGATCCCTTCCAGCCCTAGATTGCTGTGCTGTTTCAAAGAGTCTTCTGAAGCCAGGGTTTGTGTCCTTCCTTCCTCTCCTTTTTTCTCTCTCTCCCTCCCTCTCCCTCCTTCCATGTATCTATCTATCCATCCAATATCCATCCAATATCTATCCATATATCCAAGATGGCACCAATGACGGCTGCCTCAGTGAAATGCTCTCTAATGTTTTTTTATTCTTTATTATTCTCTGCAATTCACTAAGGATTTCATACTCATGAGACCATCTGCTAAGAATTGGGCAATGTTTCTTTAAGGAGCAGCTTTCTGATTCCTCACCCGACCCCCCACCCCAGTCTTTGCAAACTCAGAGGAGATTCTAACTAATTTCCTGGTGCTATGGATTACAACAAAGGAAAGAAGCAGCAGCGCCAAAAAAGGAGACTAGGTAAAGGAGTGGGAATTTTAAATAGACTAAGGAATAGAGGGGAAAAAAACCCTCTCCCTTCAATCTTTCTGACTAATTTATGCTCACTTGCTAACAAGATCAATGAAATACATCTTTTAAATAGATGCAGTTCTGATTTCTACAATTCAGCAGTTCTTTGTTTTACTGAAACCTGGCTTAATGCAGGAATTAATGACAACAGCATATACATCCCAGGATTTCAGATATTTAGATTAGACAGAATTGATGAGACATCAGGTAAAACAAAGGCTGGAGGATTATCTTTATATATCAGCAACAGCTGCTCTCAGGATATAACTATAATATATAAATTCTGTGATGAAAATTTAGAGACTTTACATATCAACTACAAGCCACTTTATTCTCCATGTGAGTTCTCATTTCTCCTAATAGCTGTGTATGTGTATGTATTTGACACCTGAGATTTGAGCCAGTCAGTCACACCCACCCGCAGTTCCGCATCGTCATCAAAGGGCTGTATTCCAAGCCAGGTCTTCATCCTCGGAAACAAGTGGTAGTCGCTTGGTGCAAGATCGGGGCTGTAGGGCGGATGAGGAAAAATCTCCCACTTGAAAGCATTCAGGACTTCTCGAGTGCCGTAGTTTGGCCATTTTTAAACTTAATGCACCATTGGCGCACTCCACCTTCAGTGATGATGTTGTCCCCATACACTTCACACAGTTGCCAAAAAATTTCAATCGGTTTATGGTTTTTTGCCAACAAAAACCTTATCACTGATCGCACCTCACAACTGGAGGGATTTTCAATTGCAGCACACATTTCAAATGTTTGCTGTGAAATAACGGGCAACAATATGAACCTCCCACTAGCACGACTAGATGCAGACTGAGTGGCGGACGCACAGACCAAAGATGGCCACGCTACCTCCGCCCCTTCTTGCTACAGACAAAAACGTAATCTATTTTGTGGATAGCCCTCGTATCTTAAATCTGTGTGTTTCGTTCTTGTTTTAACAGCAATATTTGAAGCCATCTGTATTGCTGATTGGTTGTCTTCATAAATAACAACAGAATCTGTTACATCAATTCCCATGTCAATCAATAGTTGCTTATACAAAACTAAATCTGTACATAATAAAGATAAGCATAAGAATTCAGACTTCATTGTTGACAAACTTAGATGTTTCTGTCTAATAGATCTCCATCCAATCAACACTTTTCCCAATAATACTACAGTACCCGATGTAGATTTTCGTGTATTTATGTCTGTAGCAAAACTTGCATCGGCATATGCAGTTAAACTCAGTTCATCTTTAGGCTCCAAATACAAGGCATAATGCATTGTTTGTTTCAGATATCTTAACACATGTTTAGCAGCTTGCCAGTGCTTTTCAGTTGGCTCAGCGTTAAATCTCGCTAATTGATTAACACTGTATGCGATATCTGGCCTTGACCAATTACTGAGATAAGATAAACTACCAATCAAGGACTAATAAATGTTCTTATCAAAAATAGGACTTTGAACATCACTATGGCTAAATTCCTGGCTCATTGGTGTTTTAGCTGGCTTACAAAGTTCCATTTTAAAATTCTTTAGTAATTGGTTAATTTTATCTGCCTGTGAGATCTTGTATCCTCCCCTAGTTCTATCTATCTTTAAACCAAGATATTGTTTGATTTCACCTGTTTTATCTTAAATTTCTGTTCTAACAGTGAAATTATTTTAGTAGCTTCTTGTTCAGTTTTGGTGATTAATGCTATGTCATCAGTAAATAATAGCAACAATGAAATTACACCATTACTTTTATTTTTAAACAAACTTGGATCAGCCATGCCAGGTACAAAGCCTATCCTAGTTAATTCTTTGACTATACATTGGTTCCACTCATATCCTGATTGCTTCAAACCATAAAGACTCTTTTTCAATCTCCAGCAATCAGTTGTATTATCATTTTTGAGACCTAACGGTTTCTTTAAATATATAGTGTGTTGCAACAGTGCATGCAGATAAGCTGTCTCTACATCTAAATGATTTACAATGTATTTCTCCTTAGCTGCCCACACTAATGCTGCCCTTAATGTAGTAGCCTCCAGACTAGGTGCAAACACCTCATCATAGTCATTTGCTGTCTGATTGAACCCTTGTGCTACTAACCTGGCTTTATGGGTAACAGTCCCATCTACACCTGTCTTTCGCTAAAACATGCATTTACATCCTATGGCATGTTTACCAGATGGTAACTTAACATTTTCGTATACTTCCAACTTTTTTAATGATTCCAGTTCCTTATCCATTGCTATCTGCCAAGCAGCTTGATCCTTAGCAGGATACAGTTTTAGTTCACTATAGTTACTTGGAACTGTATTCACTTGACATACAACACTAGCCTGATATCTATCAGGTGGTCTTGTTACATGGGTTGAACATCTTGGTAATACAGGGCTTACTGGTGGACTTTCCTGTGCCACCTGCTCCTGTTCTCCTATTTCTTCCTGTGCCTGTTCTCCTACTTCCTCCTGTGCTTCCTCTAATGGCTATTCATGGTTTACTGATTTCATCTTAAGGGACTATTTGGGTGTCAATAATAATATCATTGCTGGATTCTTGTTCCAGTTTATCCCACCCAACGTGCTCAAGAAATTTTGCACTAGCACTACAATAAACATGAGCTGTGCCTTGATCCCAGAAGCTAAATGATCTATGGTTGGCTTCGTAACCTATGAAAAATAATTTCCTAGCTCTATGTTGCCCTTTTAGTCTTACTTGTGAGGGAATATGCACCCATGCTGGAGCTCCAAATGTGTGTAGGTAACTTAAATTTGGTTTTCTGCCATGCCAACGAGTGAATGGCAATTCACCAGTTGTTAACTACATTGTTTAAAACATGGTTACTACACATTATGGCCTCACCCCACAGTGTCTCAGGCAAACCTGAATCAGATAACATAGTGCGAGCCATGGCCTGTAATGTTTGCCCTCTTCGTTCTATAAACGAGTTACGTTGTGGTCTGTAAGGTGCAGAACGTTTATGCTCAACAGCAGCCAATTTCAACATAGTTTGGAATCTTTTGTTAACAAACTCAGTCCCGTTATCAGTAACTGAAGTAATTACTTTACTCCTCATTTTTCTCTCTGCAAACCTTAGCCAGTTAAAGAAATGTTGGAATGTTTCTGTTTTGTTTTTCATAAGATAGCAGAAACCATATCGTGAGTAATGGTCCATAATACTCAAAATATAGCAGGCACCTCCTAAACTTAGTTTCTTAGGACCAATTATGTCAGCAAAAACAACCTCTAAAGGTTCTATGGTCTTAAACCCATTTAGTCTGTTTGCAGAAGTAACATTACCCTTCTCTTGGCTACAAGCATTACAGTGTAAATACTTGCTACAGGGTTTCAATTTTACTCCCTCTGACAATTCAACAGTTTGTTTGAGCATTTTGAAATTAATGTGCCCCAAACATCTATGTAGTAAATGTATACATTCATCGTGTGGCTTAACATTGTTATAAACTGAGTTAGCCATCTTTAACTGGTCATCATGTATCACATATAAATCATTCTCTAATGTAGCAGTGACACTTTTACCCTCTTTCTCTATTATACAGTTATCTCCCCTAAAGGTTACTACATAACCAAGATTAGCTAAAGCCCTTACTGATAATAAATTAAATTTTAGTTTAGGTACATATAACATAGTTAAATGTTCGTTTATAAAAGAACAATATGCAGTACCTTTACCAGAAGCCTTCATCTTCCATCCATTTGCCAATTATACATGTTGTTTACTCGTGGACATCTTTACAAACCTGTTTCTATCTTTAGTAATGCATTGCGATGCTCCACTATCAACAACCCACAAATCATGGTTTACAGTTGAATTGCTAGACATAGCTAAATTAATATTCTTCTTAGCCTTCTGGTGATTACTACCGTGTTTCTCATAAAATAAGGCCGGGTCTTATATTTTTTTTGAGCTCCCAAAAAACCGCTAGGCCATCTTTTCGGGGGTGACTTAATTCCCCCCCTTGCATCCTCATCTAGAGCGCCCCATGGGCCACCTTGCCACCAGCCACTCCTAACAGGTGATCATGGCAAAACGCAGAGAGCTCCTTACTCCCACCAAACACCTTTGCTGCAGACCCAAGACCTTTGGCACCCGCCACTGTTGCTTTCCCTTCTGCCCATTCCACCGCCATGTTTGGAGCTGCCGCTTCCGTGTTTGGAGTGCCGCTGACATTTGGACTGCCGCCGCCATTTGGAGCACCGCGGCCACATTTGGAGCTGCCACTTCCATGTTTGGAGTGCCGCTGCCATTTGGAGCACCGTTGTCATGTTTGGAGCTGCCACTTCTGCGTTTGGAGCTGCCACCATGTTTGGAGTGGCGGTGGCACTCCAAATGGCGGTGGTGCTCCAAACAGCAGCAGTGCTCCAAACGCGGAAGCAGCAGCTCCAAACGCGGTGGCAGCTCCAAATGCGGACATGGCAACTCCAAACAGCGGCAGTGCTCCAAACAGCGGTGGGGTTCCAAACGTGGAAGCGGCAGCTCGAAACGCGGCGGCAGCTCCAAACATAGAAGCAGCAGCTCCAAACAGCAGCTGTGCTCTAAACAGCAGCAGGGCTCCAAACGTGGAAGCGGCAGCTCCAAACGCAGCGGCAGCTCCAAATGCAGAAGCGGCATCTCCAAACGGCAGCGGTGCTCCAAACAGCAGTGGTGCTCCAAACGTGGAAGTGGCAGCTCCAAACGTGGTGGCATGGGCAGAAGGGAAATCAACAGCGGCGGGCGCTGAAGTTCTTGTGTCTGCTGCAAAGGTGCTTGGCAGAAGTAGGGAGCTCTCTACACTCTGCCATGATTGCCCATTAGGAGCAGCTGGTGGTGAGGAATTGCTGCCCACAGGGCGCTCCTAACGGCAAGTCCCCCCGCCCTTCCCCCCATTTTGCATGTTTTAAAATCAGCCTAAATTTGCGGGGAGGGGCTTAATTTCATTTTATGCCTAAAACATGCTGGGTCTTCTTAATGGGGGAGGTCATATTGTTGAAGAAACATGGTAGTATTCTGTCGTTTTCCCTTTTTACAGAATCTAGCTAGATGTCCCCTAGCCCCATAAGAAAAACATTTCCTAACATTATAGGCAGTTGAAGACAAATTCTCTTCTTGTGGTTGTTCCATCCTCAATTGGTCCCTATCCAGTCGTCTTCTTGTTTCTTCTAGCAACCTTCCGGTTATGTCAGTCAATGTCAGTTTATCTCTGGGCAGGACTTCCAGTGAAGATACATAATCATTATAACTTTCATCCAATGAGGAAAGAATGATGTAAACTTGATGCAGCTCTGAAAATATCAGTTCCTTTTCATGTAGCTCTTGAAAAGTTCTTTTCATGAAGTTCAAATGAGCTAACATATCTCCACCTTTCAGAAGACGTGCTCTAAACAGTTTACGTGTAAGATGTATGTGTGCACCTACACTGCCACGAACATAAATCCTTTTCAAATTCTCCCAACACCTAGCAGCAGACTCTTCTCCATGAATATGGACTATCTGCTGGTCACTCAGTGTTAGTCCAATTATACAAAGAGCTTGTTCGTTGTTCTGTTTAAAGTCAGCAAGCTTCTTGGCATCGTCCTCATTTGGATACCAAGCCTTTACATCCGGTGGGTCTTGAACTACATTCCATAAACCTTCTCTATGCAGAAGTAGACTTCACTTCATAGACCAGGAAACATAGTTCCATCCAACCGGGTTATCAGGGATAGACTTGTTGAAGTGTCTTGTGCCCCCTTTACCAGGAAAGTAACCCACAATTAAACAGTAAACAGCTGTCTGTATACAGTACTGTGTATTCACACCAACTCTTAGTTATCTGAGCCTGGTATGGCCTGGGCCCATAACCAGTGTTGAGGTAATTCCCCGTTAGGAGAATGAGTGCATACAGGGAGACGTAGCGAGAGAAGTGAAGAATAACACACACACAGCACACAGATACACTGTACAGTTAATGTAGGTTTTTACTTCCAATAAACGTTTAAGCACAGTCCAAGAGAAGCAGTCCAAGTCATTCACAGGTAAAGCAGTCTGTGTTCAGTTCAGGGATAATCCAAATATCAAAGTCCAGTATCAAAAAACAGTTCAGTAACAGACTTACATCAACGATCAGTAAAAGTCATTTAGGAGGAACGGCAACACTCTCCAACAGAAGGAACAGATACTCACTGAGACTAAAACAACCCAGGTTTCTGGCTCCATCTTATGGCCATTTGCGGAACCACACCCAATTACAGTTTTAGCATTTTCTTAAAGACATAGTATTAAAATGTCTATCCTAGTTTATATATTTCCAACCCAAATAACTGTTAGATGACTTTCATTCCTAACACGTCATACTAGAATTCAACATAACACAAACACAAGCAACAGAACATAATGACATCAGAGTCTTGGATTTTAAAAGAGCTGATTTCAATAAACTCAGAGAGCTTGGGAAAGATTCTATGGATGAAAATCCTAAAGGGGAAAGCAACTCAAGCATCTTGGGAAACTCTAAAAAGTATGATCATAGAAGCCCAAACTAGCCCAATACCACTGAGAAAGAAAAACAAGAAATCCAAGAAGAAACCAGCATGGCTGCACAAAATTCTCTCTGGCAAATTGAAAGAAAAAAAGGACAAGTACAAAAAAACAGAAAGAAGGACATACAACTAAGGAAGAATATCAGCAGATAGCCAGAATCTGCAAAGACGAAGTCAGGATAGCAAAGGCTCAGAACAAAGACTTGCAACAAAAGTCAAAGATAATAAAAAAGTTTCTTCCAACATATAAATAACAAGAAAAAAAATCAAGGAAACAGTCGGTCCACAAAAGAGAGAAGATGGTAAGGAAGTAACAGGCAACAGAGAGAAAGCAGAACTGCTTAACTCATTCTTTGTATCGGTCTTCACGCAAAAAGAAACTATAGCTCAACCCACCAAAAACATAACTGTAAAAGACAGACCAGAAATAAAAGTTAAATAAGCAAAAAAAATGTAAGAGAAAGTCTGTCTGATCTTGATGAACACAAATCACCAGGGCCTGATGGATTACATCCCAGAGTTTTAAAGGAGCTGGCAGAGGTCATCTCAGAACCACTGCACCATATCTTTCAAAAATCCTGGAGCACCGGGGAACTACCAGAGGACTGGAAAAGAGCTGATGTGGTTCCCATCTTCAAAAAAGGAAGAAAAAAAACAGACCCAGGAAACTATAGACCAATCAGCCTAACATCAATACCCGGGAAGATACTGGAAAAGATAATAAAAAAACAGATCTGCCAACATCTAGAAAAAAGTAAATTAATAACTAGCAGTCAGCATGGGTTTGTTAAGAACAGATCATGCCAAACCAATCTTATTTAATTCTTCAACATAGTAACTAAATTAGTAGACCAGCAAAATACTATGGACATAATATATTTAGATTTCAGCAAGACATTCGACAAAGTAGACCACAACCTACTTCTTAGTAAGCTAGAAAAAAGTGGAATAGATAGCACCACCACTAGATGGACTCGCAACTGGCTGGCAAACCGTACTCAACGAGTAGTCCTTAATGGGTCTAAGTCTACATGGAGGGAAGTAAGCAGTGGGGTGCCACAAGGTTCTGTCTTAGGCCCAGTATTCTTCAATATCTTCATTAACGACTTAGATGAGGGAATAGAAGGGGAACTTACCAAATTTGCAGATGATACTAAGCTGGCAGGAACAGCTAACACCCAAGAAGATAGGCTCAAGATCCAGATGGATCTTGACAGACTAGAACACTGGGCCGTATCTAACAAAATGAAATTCAATGTAGAAAAAAGTAAAGTCTTACACTTAGGCAAGAAAAACCAAAAGTACACATGTAGACTGGGTGAAACCAGGCTCAATAGCAGTAACTGTGATAGGGACCTTGGAGTCTTAGTGGACAACCAGCTAAATATAAGCCAGCAGTGTGCAGCCGCCGCCAAAAAAGCTAATGAAATCCTAAGTTGCATTAACAGAGGGATACAATCGAGATCAAGGAAGGTACTAATACCATTCTATAAAGCCTTAGTAAGACCACACCTAGAGTACTGCATCCAGTTTTGGTCACCACATTATAAAAAAGTTGAGACTCTAGAAAAAGTACAGAGAAGAGCAACCAGGATCATTAGGGGACTGGAGACTAAAACATACGAAGAACGGTTACAGGAACTGGGCTTGGCTAGTCCAGTAAAGAGAAGGACCAGGGGAGACATGATAGCGGTCTTCCAATATTTGAGGGGCTGCCACAGAGAGGAAGGGGTCAAGCTATTTTCTAAAGCGCCTGTAGGCCAGACAAGGAATAATGGATGGAAACTAAACAAGGAGAGATTTAACTTGGAAATAAGGAGAAATTTTCTGACAGTGAGAACAATCAACCAATGGAACACCTTGGCCTCGGAAGTTGCAGGAGCGCCATCACTTGAGACTTTCAAGAAGACAGTGGACTGCCATCTGTCAGAAATGGAGTAGGGTCTCCTGCTTGGGCTGGAGGGTGGACTAGATAACCTACAAGGTCCCTTCCAACTCTGATTATCTGTTATCTGTTAAAACAATCTTGAAATACATATGGCAGGGAAAGAAAGCAAGAATTAAATTAAAATTGTTACAGGATGCTAGAATAAGAGGAAGCTTTGGACTACCCAATTGGGAATTATACTACCAGGCGGTAACATTGATGTAGGTAAAAGAATGGATTGTTCTGAGAAATACTAGATTGTTAACGTTGGAAGGTCATGATTTGCTCTTGGGGTGGCATGCATTTTTAAGGTATAAGGAAAGTAAAACACATGGGTATTTTATAAGACACTGTATTTGAGATGCATTATTGACAATATGGGAGAAAATAAGGAAACAACATTATATGAAAATACCAGTCTGGTTGTCAACTATAGAGGCATTCGCTTATCCATTTTTTTTTTAAATGGAACACATACTTAGATATAGTGATATACTAAATGAAAAGGGTGAACTCAAAACAAAGCAAGAACTAGAAGGGCAAGAGATAAAGATGAACTGGTACTCATATATTCAAATACATTCTAGATATGATAAAGATAGTAAGACAGAAGGATTTTATAATGAACTTACTGAATTAGACGGAATCTTAACAGGTACTGATGAGAGGATGATAAAAAATAAATACGATTATTGACTTCCGGCTTGTGGTGCTTCGGTGCAGGCAGGATTCCGTGACTCTGCACGGGTTCTGCCTGTGTTCGCTGCCTGAGTGCCTCGAGCCATTTGGCTTCGGGGCTAAGCCACCTTTGTAGAAGGTGGTGAAGACTGGGGGGTTCTGGCAGGGACGAGAGACATCGCATTTCTCTTCCCTAGCCGGCTAAATCTCCCTCTCCGATGGCAACTGAACGGCGGTCTCATGGCCGCCATTTAGAAGAGCCCAGCTGGGAAAAGGAATGCGCTGGAGGGGTTTGTGAAGAAATGAAACTGATTTTGCTGACCGGGACAAAGTAACAGTGAAAGTATCCTGGTATTTAACACCTACTAAAGACACATTGCTCCCAGACTGAGTAAGCAGCGAATGGATATCAAAGGGAAAACTTTTTTTTTCTTTTCACTCTCCTTCCAAACGGAACAGCTTTGAGAGAAATCGGAAACCCGCATTGAAGGTATGCTAAATGCTAAAGACTATGCTAATGCCAAAGGGATATGGATTTCTAAATATTTAAAGAAAATTTTTTCTTCTGCTGTGAGTGGGAAGGGAGAGGAAAAAAATTGAAGTAGAAATTGAAAATAAGGAGCAGACTGCCTAGAATTTTAAAGAGCCATTTGAACATTAACAAGACTTCAAAAGACATACTATAATTGGAATTTTGTGATTTAATAGCAACCCCAGAAAAAGAAATGGAAGAAGAGAAAAAGTGCTAAATGAAATAGTCTATCTGGATTGTTTGGTGACTTTGCATCTTTTGGGAAACTTTTTTTTCTTTGTTTAAAAACACTCGGGTGGTTGTTTTGGGAAAAATTTCTCCTCTTTATAATGGCACCACTTTTGGATGAATTTAAAACTGAATATCTAAAATATAAAAAGGAAGAACAAGACTGGAAAGATACCTTGGACATTCTTTTTCAATCTCTAGAAATGGCGGTGTATTCCTATGGAGAATTGATTGCGCAGCAGGATAATTGGGACAAAGAAGGAACCATTTTTGATGAACATGTGACCCTATTGGGGGAGAAGGAGGAGGAAGAGGAAAAGGAAAAAGGGATTTTAAAACCTAAAAAAACAACCAAAAAAGATAAAAATGAGTTGAAGGGTAGATATAAGGTTAGAAAACAACAAGAAGGGGGAAAGCACAAGGAGAAAAGGGAGGTGGAAAGGCAAAGGGGGAAAAAGGGTAAGGAAAAGAATAAGCAAGGGAGAAAGGAAGGGGTGAGAAGTCTCAATGATGGGAAGCAAGATCTGAAGAAACAAAATTTATTCAGAGACAATGGGTAAACTTAATTGAAAAAGGGATTCTGTAAAGTACATAAGATTGTGTTATTATAGGCATTTATAGAATAAAATGTTTAAGATATAAATATAAAAATAAGTATAAATAGGTACGATTAAAATGGTTTTGACAGGGGTACTACCTATATTATATATCTATAAATTTCTTTGTTGTTGTCGTTCTTTCTTTTTTCTTTTTCTTTTTATATAATATATGGTGTGACTTTAGGATGTGCTAAACAGAATCCCAATATAAGTTATGTGTGATATTAAGTATTATTAGGTTAGGGGAAAGAGTTAAAGGCGTCATACTCTAATTAGTGTACAGGAGAGGTTTTGTTTAAAGAGAAAAAATGAATGGATAGCTGAGAACAGACAAAGAATGTTAAATATTATGACTTGAACTGAGATAAGTAGAATAAAACTAAGAGAGTTAAAAAAAGGAAGAAGCTATATAGAAAATGGGAAACGGTAATAAGATATGGAATGATATATAAAAGGAACATGATTTTTGAAGAGGTGTCTGTACAATGAGTTTTAACCCGGGATCAAGCAACTTTCAGAAAAGATGTTTATGTTTTTATGTTTTATGTCTTGTTTGTTTTTTTTATTGGAAGAGAATAATGAAAATGTATAAGACAGATGGATATAAAAAATGTACACAATCTAAAGTTAAAGAGATATAATTTGAATAAATAGAAGGAAAGGAAGTAATAAAGAGAAGTTTGGGATAAGATATGAAGATGAACAGATAAGGTAAATATATATATCAAATTGTGCTTGTTTGGAAATGTGATAACTTGGAATAATTCTGTCTTTAAATAAGATGATGTATTGGCTTTTTAAGAAAAAAAAACTCTTATGTCATTATATTCTATGTTTTCTTTGTCTGTGTATTGTTTTGGAAAATCAATAAAATTTGTTCAAAAAATAAAATAAAAAAATAAATACGATTATTTACTTGGAGTGAAACTAGAAGAAGAACAAGTTAAAGAAACAATTATTGCTTGGGGGGGAAATTTTGGATATGTGATAGATTTAGAAAAATGGCAGAAATTATGGTCTCGAAACTATAAATTAACAATGTCGACAACATTTAAGGAGAATTTTTATAAGATGTTGTACAGGTGGCATTAACCCCTGGCAAGAATAGCAAAGATGTTTAAGGATAAATTGGTGAAATGTTGGAAATGTCATCAAATACCTGGATCATATTACCATATGTGATGGACATGTGCAGAAGCTAAAAGATACTGGACTAAAATACACACATGGTTGGAAAACATGATAAAACAACATATAGACTTGAAACCAGAGATATTTTTATTGGGTATCTTACCTGAAGGATACAGTGGAGAATTGATATATTTGATTATTAATGTTTTAACAGCAGCTAGAATTGTATTTGCTCAAAACTGGAAAATTGAAAAAATTCTGATAGAAGAGGAGGTGATAAAGAAAATAATGGAATGTGCAGAGATGAGTAGATTGACACTAGTAATTAGAGAACAAGAAGAAAAAGAATATTATAAAATATGGGTTTTATTTTATCAATGGTTAGATAGAAAAATACTACGAGGCACACTCAGAAAAGCAAATGGTGTTGGTTTTCTTAGATGCATAGAGGTCGGGGCAAGGAGAATGACCTCGGCCCTCTCCGCCAGGGTCTTCCATACCACCGCCAACAATTGTGGCAGAGGAGGGAAGGCATACAACATGCTGGGAGGCCATCTGCTACAGAGAGCGTTTGTGCCCTCCACACCCAGAGCAACAAACCTGGTGAAAAATCGTGGCAGCTGCACATTGACTGGTGTGGCAAACAGGTCCACCAAGGGCCAACCGAACCTCCGAGTCAGCTGAAGAAAAAGGGAAGGATGCAGCCTCCATTCTGCATGGTCTATGATGGCTCTACTGAACCAGTCTGCCTGCACATTGTTGCTGCTGGAAATATGGTCTGCCTGGATGGACAGATGGCTCTCCACCCATCTGCCCAAGGCCTCCTCTTCTAACATGAGAGGCTAGGATTTGGTGCCTCCTTGCCTGTTTATATGGGCTTTGGCGGCCACATTGTTTCAGCCAAGGATTAATGAAAAGCACTGCCTATCTCTCACGAGGCTGAGCCAAAACTGGGGAACGCTGGGGAGGAGTCCCATGGAGGAGGAGGAACGTTCCGCAAATTAAGCCCAGCCTAAACAAGCAGAGACTGAAGCACCTCCCACTACTGGATGCTCTGAGCAGCTTGTGGGAGAAAAGGGTGTGGCTTGATGCTCTTCACAGCTCAAAGAGAACGGGCGTGTCAGGTAAATACCAACGCCCTTTTGCCCATGAGCTGTTCAGAGCATCCAGTAGTGGGACATACCAAAGCTTGGCCTGTCCTATGGGAGGGACTCTGTCTGGCTTGGACTCCCCTCCTGGTACCTGTGGACCCGTTGCAGAACTCTTCTGCCAAAGGAGGCCTCAGCAGATGCAAACACATCTATTTTATAATGCCTAATGAAGGGCAATGGAGAGGCCCAGGTTGCGGCTCGACAAATTTCAGTTATTGGTGCCTGTGTGGCCCACGCTGCCAATGTTGCGGCGCTCCTTGTTGAATGAGCTGTTATGCCCCTGGGCACCTGTAGTGATTGAGTCTGATACATTTTCGCTATCATGGCCCGTAGCTGCCAGTTCTGAAATACAACGAGCGGAAGTGATCGCTACAAGGAAAACTACTTTATACGTCAGAAATTGGATACTTGACGATTTCAAGGGTTCAAAAGGGTACTTAGTGAGTGCAACGAGGACCTTGTTAAGGTCCCAAGTGGGATAACAGTGAACTGCTGGCGGGTGTAAATTTGTGGCTCCTTGAAGGAAACTCCGTATGCGTGGGTGATGAGAAAGAGACAGTAGACCCTCACAAGTGACAACCGATGCCAAGGCCGCCACCTGTCTTTTCAACGTATTAGTTGATAATCCCTTGTCAAACCCCTCTTGTAAAAACTCTTAGGATTTGAGCCACTGATGGAGAGATGGAATCAATTTGAGATTTAGTACACCATTTGCAAAAACTGTACCGCGTGGCATTGTAAATGCGGGTTGTTGAGGGGCGTCTGACAGCTTGGATGGTGGCGATAACTCTGTTGGAAAACTTTTCGCTCTTCAGACGTCTCTGCTCAACCTCCAGATGGTCAGGTGCAACCATTGAGGGTCCGGATGTTGAAGGGGTCCCTGGGTTAGCAAAACCCTGTCCGGTGGAATTCTCCATGGTGTTGATAAGGATAGACTGCGGAGGTCTGCAAACCACGGCCATCTGGGCCAGTAAGGAGCTACTAGCAGCAGCTCCACCCTCTCGTCCAGCAGCTTCTGGATGACCTTGGGGATTAGTGGAAGTGGTGGGAATGTGTACAGAAGACCCTGGGGCCAATGGCAGCGGAGTGCGTTGAAGTTCTCCGCTCCTTGCGAGGGGTACCTGGAAATGAATCTGGGGAGCTGAGTTGAGGGGGGAAGCGAATAAGTCTACCACTGGCTGCACCAAATCTCCTGACTGCCTCTTGAAACAGAGTCGGATGGAGGCACCACTCTGATTGGACGATCGTGGCCCTGCTTAGCCAGTCTGCCTGTGTATTCGACAGGCCCGAAATGTGCTCTGCTCTGATGGAAAGAAGGTTGTTCTCCGCCCAACGACACAAGCGCTCCACTTCCCTCATAAGGTGTTTCGACTGTGTGCCCCCGTTTATGTGAGCTTTTGCTGTTACGTTGTTGGTCAATATTAGTATGTGTTGATTGTGTACCTGTGGAAGGAAACTGTGGAGAGCCAGGTGTACTGCTCGAAGCTCCAGCCAGTTTACGCTGCATGACTGTTCAATGGAGGACCAGCGGCCTTGGGCTGTGAGCGATTGAAAGTGAGCTCCACATCCAAACAGGCTGGCATCGGTGGTGATGGTAAGTCTGTGGGGCTCTTTGAAGAGATATGAGGACCTTTGATGGTGCCTTGACCTTGTATTTGGAGTTGCTTTGGCCAGAGCACTGGTACGGGAGCAGGAATCACTGGAGGGATCTGGTGTGGAGCCGGGCCCAAGGAATAATAGATATACGTGAGATCATCTTGTCTAACAATTTTGATAGTTCAGCTAGGGACACCCTCTTATGAACCCTGATCTCCTTAACTAATAGATGAATGCTGTTTTGTCTATCTGGTGACAGGAAAACTTTGCCTTCCACTGTATCTATGACTGCCCCCAGATGGATTAATCGAGTTGATGGTGTTAAATGACTCCTTTTCCAATTGATTAAGAACCCGTGTTGTTGTAAGGATTGTAAGGTGGTCTGAGTATCTCTGACTGCTTGATGATGGGAAGATGACAAAATTAATATGTCATCAAGGTAACACTGGAGTCGTACAGGGATACCTTGGAGATGAGCAGTGAGAGCTGCGAGAACCTTTGTGAAGGTCCTGGGGGCAGAAGCTAGTCCGAAAGGAAGGGCCACATATTCAAAATGGTGGTTATTATAACAGAATCTCAAAAATTTATAGTGGGAAGGCCAAATAGAAATATGTAGGTACGCCTCCGCCAGATCTATAGACATAAGGATGTCACCTTTTCTGATGCCAAGTAAGATAGATTGCAGGGTGAGCATTTTAAACTTGCGATATACTCAGAAATGGTTAAGATGTTTCAGATCTAATATTGTTCTCTACCCCCCCGAACTTTTGGGAACAACAAAAAGATATGAATAGAAACCTCGCCCTCGTTGGTTGGTAGCTACTGGTTGGATGGCTTGTATGTCCAGTAGATGTTGGATAGCTGTTTCCATAAGATTGCATTTAACCGGATCTCTGGAAAGAGGGCACAACATAAAAGAAGTCTGGGGGATTGGATTGAAACTCCAGTGCAAGGCCAAATCTGATCATGTCTCTGACCCAGGAATCAGACGTTGAGGAGTCCCATTGGTCCGTGAATAATTTAAGATGTCCACCAATGGGAGTTGGGTCCAGGGAGTTATCTTGGACGCCGGAAAGACCTATTTCCTGCTCCTCGAAAGGATCTCTTGGATTGGCCACCCCTTCGGTTCCTATCCCCGAAGTCAGACCTCTCTGGCTGCTGCCCTGGAGTGAAAGATGGGGGTCTCTGGTATCTGGGTGAGAAGTGTCCCTGATAAAAGGGCCGAAAGGATCCCCTCTGAAATGACTGAGGGTTTCTAGAATCTGACTTCCAAAAAAGGGAAGGTAGAATTTTCTTTTTGTTTCGGGTTTCGATTAGCAGCGGGTTGAGGGCAGGCCCAAACAGTCTGTCTCCCGCAATAGGAGATGAAGCCAGCTTGCATTTGTGCTTATTGTCCGCTTGCCAATGTTTTAACCATAGTAAGCGTCACGTTGTGACATGTGAAGTAATGGCTCTGGCTGAAAACTTGACCGCATGATAAGTTGCGTCAGCAGAGAATTCAGCGGCTGCTATAAGTTTTGCGATATCTTGGTGTGCTCTAACGCTGGAATTAGGGAAATGCTCCCATAAGAGACAGAGCCATCTGAGAGAAGAACGGGTAAAGAAGGAAGCGGCCATGGCCGCTCTGATGGCCCACGCATCAGACTGATGGGCCCTGTGTAGGGCTAGCTCGGCCCGTTTTTCCTCCAGCTTTAATGCCTACAGCGCTTCACTGGGAATGGAGGACGAGGACGCTAATCCCACTACAGGTTCTTCTGCCTTGGGAGTATTCAACAATTTTGAGAAATCAGGGGCCAAATTAAAATATTTCCTGTCATATCCCGTGGGGGCAGGGTAGACCACTGCAGATGCCCACTGTTTCTGTACCAGGTCTGAAAACATGTGAGGAACTGGAATCACATCTGCCTCGACTACCAGTTGGTTGAAAATTAGATCTTCTGGTCCCCCTTCTGAAGGAGTTGGGAGTGGTAGAAGGGGTCAACTTGTTCAGGCGCGCAATGGTTTTTGCCTTAAACAAGAGTGATCTGAATAGTTGTGGGTGGAATAAGCCTGTAAATAGAGGTTGATGGGGAACAAGGCCCTCATCCTCAGACATCCCCCTTTCTAAGGGTTCTGCTTCCGACAGGGCCTGGTCACTGTCATGTATTGATCCTGATTCAATCTGCTCCATTTGATCAATTTGATCCACATCTTCCACCTCCTCCTCCTCCGTCGGCCCTTGGAGGGGCGCTTCCCCATGTAACTGTACCTGGGTATAGTGTTGCTCTGACCTGGTCAACAACCTAAGCGATTGAGAATCATAATCAGCGGTTACAGGATGTTCCCTGGTCAGAACTGTGTGTTGAAGACCTGCTGCAAATCCCTGGCAGATTGCCAGCTCCATCCACGCCTTCATCCTCTCTGGAACTTCCTCTGGAAGAATGTCGTCCTGTCAAAGACCAGCAGCTGTTGGAGTGAATGTAGCTTCGGGAGCCCTTGGCATGGTCGGTGTTCCAGGTAACTGGGCCTGTTGACTCTGGGGAACCAAGCTGCACCTGGATGAGAGGGAGAGATCTAGGGGAGGAGGAGGGTGGGAAGAGGTAGACGGTCCTGGACTGGGGGGTGGAAATCCTGTGAGGCCCTGTGTGCCTCCCTTGCACACTTACCTATTTGCTTGCCTGTTGGCATCCTTTTCTGAAGCTTTAGAATGACCTTTTGTCTGCTTAGATTTGTGCTGAGATTTAGCTTTGATCCTTAAGGTCTGAGAGCTACTACCGCCTGCCATTTTGATTGAAAGAAATGCAGTATGTTCGTTATTCAAAGCGATACTGTGGAGGCGGTTGGCACGCCCGGGGGTCTGATCCAAGAAGGGACTGGTTGCCCTGGTATCTTATCCCCTTCTTCTTCTTTTTTTTTAAAGATATATAATTCTCCACAAACAGAATATCAGGACAGCCTTCGGCACTGACCAAAAAATAGCCAACATCCTAAGAAACCCCAAAGACATGATCCAGCTAGAAAACCAAGGAGTTTATGAAATACCATGCAACAATTGCCCAGCCACATACATTGGACAAACCAACAGGAGAATAAATGCATGCATCGCAGAACACAAAAATGCAGTCAGAAGAGAAGAAAATACTTCCTCCCTCTTCCAGCACCTTAAAGCCACAGGACATGAAATTAATTTCGAAGGAACCAAATTAATATCCAACACTGAACACTCCAGCAAGAGAATAATCAGGGAAGCCATCAAAATAGAGAAACACCCCCATAACATGAATAAATGGGATGATACCTCCCGCCTACCAGACATCTGGAAACTAGCCCTCACCAACAAACGAGTCCCAGCCACGAAAACCAACACCAGACCCAAAACAACCCAGGACACCACCGCCAATCCCCCTCATCAGACCCAGGCCCAAACCCATCCTATAAACGAAGGACAACCACCATCCAGAAACCAGACCACGGCTGCTTCACCAGCTGTAAATTATTACCTGTAAATTATTATTATTATTATTGAAAATGATAATCACCAATATATATATATATGGATCTTTGGTTGTTCGGGTTTTCTCCCACGTAAGTTTCGAAGTATCTAGGCAACGTTTCGATGAAGTCTCATTCATCATCTTCAGGCTTCTGTCTTTGGCTCTTGCTTCTCAGAGTGATGTGAGATTGCAGCTGCTTCTTCCTTTTAACTGCTAGTGGGGGTGGGACTTGATTGGGTGGGGCTTGGCTGTGTTCTGATTGGGTGGGGGTGTGTTCTCATTGGTAGGGGGTTTGGCTGTGTTCTGATTGGTTGGGGGGTTGGCCGTGTTCTGATTGGTTGGAGGCGTGTTCTGTTCAGGTGGGGGCTTGGTTGTGCTCAGGTTAGTCTCAGT
>NW_020769568.1:16151-40266 GCF_900518735.1 Pseudonaja textilis
TTTGATATGTCCCAAATAAAATGTCCTTTGAGGAATACGCCTGCCTCGGAGTTCTTATTGAATGGGATGTATTGATTACTTGGGACCGTGGCATCCCTGGGGTCACGTGATCAAAATTCAGACACCTGGCAACCGACTCGTATTTATGACGTTCAGCGTCCCTCTTGTGACCTTCTGACCATCAAAGTTCATGGGGAAGCCGGATTCACTTAACAACCCTGTCGCTAATTGAAGCGATTTGCTTAGACTTAGAATAACTTGATTGTCACTTTGAATGTACACTAATCGAATGTACGCATACCTTAAAATGAAATTTCATTGCATAAATGGTCACCACCTCCAATATACACTACATAAACATGACTAAATACATACATAAATATATAATTGTGCATATAGCCACATATATTATGACAGAGAGAAACAACACAGTCCTAGTTCGGATGCATGCATGTACATGGTGAGAGAAACGAATCTTGCGAGTTTAGCAGATGGATGGCATAGGGAACAAAGAACCTGGTTGTCCTGCTAGAAATAACAACTCAACAACTGGGCCAAGAAAGGTCATAAAATTGGGGCAAAATTCACTTAACAAAAGCAACAGAAATTTAGGGCTCAACTGTGGTCATAAGTGGAGGACTCCCTGTACAATTAACATTGTCTGGGGTTCAACGATGGGGTTGCAGGTGGCTCCAAGGCCTCGAAGTTAAACTTCTGTGAATTACTTGAGGGCAGGACAAGAAGGAGAGAAGCATCCTAGAACTAAGAAATTTCCTGACAGTGAGGACAATTAACCAGTGGAACTGCTTGCCACTAGAACTTTTGGATGCTCCTTCCCTGGAGGTTTTTAAGAAGAGATTAGACAAAGATAAGATAATATGTTATAACTGATTACAATAAAATGAATATTATGAATTAGGCTTTGTAAAAGTTGAGATTTGCTCGAAAAGAATGATGTGAATTTATAATTAAAGTCTAATAAGGAGTTAACAATGATGTAACATAACATGCATAGTTGATCTATAGAATATGAATTTTAATAACGCACTTAGAAGGGAAAGACTGTTGATATTGCGCACAAAAGATATGTACCAACCGACACATTGTACAATGGAAAGATGTTTTTACTTGATGTTTTATGTTTGTATTTGTTAATGTCTGTGTTAAAATAAACTTTTAATTAAAAAAGATTAGACAATCATTTGTCTGAAATGGTATAAGATCTCCTGCCTGACCAGGGGGCTGGACTAGAAGATCTCCGAGGTCCCTTCCAAACCTCTTATTCTAATTCTAATACTTGAATATTTCCCCATGACACATTTTCACAGCTACCCAACTAGGCACCACTACAAATCTTAAGTGAAGGAAGTGAAGAAGCTTCTGGGATAAGAAGCGAAACGTCTGCAAGGGATGTGACAGCCCAACAAATCAGACAAGGGGCCACGTGACCACACATGGCCAGTGCTTGAAAACAGCATATCCACATAACGTGGCTTCCCAGGGTGTGACCTCCATTTGCAAACTTCTCGGCCTCCTTCCCACAAGCAAAGTCAGTGAGGGAAGCCAGATTTGCTTAGCGACCGCATGATTCACTCAACAACGGCAGCGTTTCACCAAACAGTCCCAGTCAAAAAAGATCATCCAATCTAGTGTGGACTCACTTCACCGCCTTGCTTAGCAACATAAATTCTGGGTCTGGCTGTGGTCGTAAAACCGCCTGCCCAGGTGGTCCTTGACTTGCAACCACAACTGAGCCCAACCTTTTTTTGTGGCTCAGCAAGAGATTTGGGACATTTGACCTGTTTTTACGACTTTTCTTGCCATGGTTAAGTGAAGCACTGCAGTGCTTAAATTAGTAACACGGTCATTAAGGGGATCTGGTCCCCCCCCCCCCCCCATTACCTTGGTTGTCAGGAGGTTCCCAAAGGGGATCAGGTGACCCCAGGGATAATCAGATAATCAGTGTTGGAAGGGACCTTGTAGGTCATCTAGTCCAACCCCCACCCAAGCAGGAGACCCTACCCCATTTCTGACAGGTGGCAGTCCAGTCTCTTCTTGGAAGTCTCAAGGAGACATTGCAACCGACATAAAGGTGAGTCTCTGCCAAACATTTGAATATAAACCATGTGACTATGAGAATGGTCGTAAATGTGAAAAACAGTCATAAGTCACTTTTTTCAGGCCCTTGTAACTTTGAATGGTCACTAAACGAACCACTGAAAGTCGAGGATTCCCTGTACAGGATAAACTGGAGCCTGGAGAACTGAAGCAACCCAGGCGACCCAAATTTCCTGGTGGGTAAAGAGGACTCCTCGTCTTATGACCACAATGGAGCCCCAAATTTCCCGTGGCCAAGCGAGACCGTTGTTAAGCGAGTTCTGCGTTTTTTTTGCAACCTTTCTTGCTTGCCACAGTTGTTTACGTGAATCACTGCAGCTGTTCACCACACAGTTGTTAAGTGAGTCCCATTGACTTGCAAAAGATCACATGATACACACACACACACACACACACACACACACACAGAGCAACGGTCATAAATGTGAGTCCGTTGCCAAGCATCTGCATTTGGACTCCCCTGACGGTGGGGGTGGGGAGGGCGGGAAATGCTGCGGCGGTCGTAAGTGCGAGGTCTGGCCACGAGGCACCTTTCCCCCTCCCATAACTTCGTTATAACTTCGGACAGGCCACTAAGCGAATCGTTAAAAGTCGAAGACTACCCGTATCCGACCCAGGCCCGGAGATGAAGCCCTTCAGACCCCCCCACCCTCAAAACAATACGCCCTGTGGGCCTCTCCTCCCGCCCGCCACCCCTCCCCGCCCCCTCAAGGGCCAGAAGGCGCCCGGCTGCCCTCCACGCCGGGGGAGAGCCTGGCCGGGGATGATGGTCGGTCCCCGGCCGCTTTTTACGCGGCGCTTGCGGCTCGCTGGCCTCCCTCACCCTTGCGGAGCTCTCGGTGCCAGACGACGACGATGGGCCCGGCGTGCTTGCGGTGGTGGATGAGCCACAGGCTCAGCGTCTGCACGCTCTGCTGCGAGTTGCTCAGCTCCGACAGCTTCCGCTCCAGCGCCGACTCCGAGAACGACGACATGGCGGCGGGGATTTCGCCCGACCCGACCCGGCCTGGCCTGGCTGGACCGGGCCCCCGGCCTCAGGGGCGACCAACCGCCACAAAATGGCCGTCCGCCCTTTCACCCTGGCGCCGCCGAAGGTCAGAGGGCGGCATGCTACGGGTCGCCGGAAGGGTCAGCGGCGGCGAGAGAGAGGAGGGGCGAGTTGCCAAGTGACCACGGGGGAGCTTGAGAGCGCCGACGGTGACGCCTGCGCAGTCCGCGCGGGGAAAAAAAAAAAAAAAAGGCCGCTGCGCCTGCGCGTTCCGCGCCGCGCGCTCGTGCCGGTTGCCGGGCGGAAGGCTGAGGGCATGCGCGGGCGGGCGTTCGCGCAGGCGCCTTGAGCGTCGGGCAAGGTAATGAGGGCGCGTTTTCCCCTCAGGCCGTCCGAGCGGGTTGTGGCCTTGTCGGGCAAGGGGTCCCGGGCGAAGGGCCTGGCGTGTCCGTTCTCCGCTGAGGGACCCTGCCTGGCCCGGGATGGGTGGAGAAGGCCCAGCCGGCGGAGGCCTTCCCTGTGGAGGAGCCCCAGCTGGTTTGGGGTCCGCCTTTCTGAGGGGATTCCCCGGCGGTGGGGCAAGGCCGGGGGGGGGGGGGGTCGGGGGGGGGGGGGCAGCCGCCTAACTACGGGCTACTTAAGGCTACTTCTTAAGTCAGGAGTTCGAATGCTGCTGCCCCAGGGACGGAAACCGGCCGGCCAGTCCCCCCCCCCTTCCTCAGCCCACCTCACAGGGTGGTTGTTGAGAGGAAACGAGTAGTCCTCGACTTACGACCTAAGGTTGTCCTTACGACCATAGTGGAGCCCCAGATTTCCGTTGCTGAGCAAAGCCAGCTGTTCAGTGACCATTTTGCCAGGGCCTCCAAGGGAATCCCTGCAGTCATGAAGTGAATCGCATGGTCGCTAAGCAAACCCGCCTTCTCGACTTTCCTTGTCAGAAGCCCGCTGGGAAAGGTTAACAGAAATGGTGATTCCGTAACCCTGGGGTGAAGGCGACCACCGTCATGAATACGAACCAGTTGCCAAGGTGTGAAACCTGAGTCCTGAGTCACTTTTTTCAGTGACATCGTGACTTGGGTCACTAAACGAGTGGTTGTAAATCGGGGACTGCCTGAATGAGCGATGTTCACTGCTGTGAGATTTGTGAAAATAATGTAGGTGGGAATCTCCTGGAGCTGAGTCTGGACAGCCACCTTATCTGAAATGTTATAGGTTCCCCTGCTTGAGCAAGGGGCTGGACTAGAAGACCTCCAGGTTCCCTTCCAGCTTCTAGTCTACTCTTATTCTCTGTACTGTTCTATTTTTATTCTAATTCTATTTTATATTCTGCATTCTATTCTGTTATCTATTCTAAATTCTTTAGTCTTTTCTCGGTTCTAACTTTTTATGCTATTCTATTCTCTATTTTATTCTAAATTCTTTATTCTCTATTCTCCACTATTCTATTTTCTATTCTGTTCTAGTCTGCATTCTATTCTGTCCTGTAATCTATTCTAAATTCTTCTATTCTCTATTTTCTATCCTATCCCATCCCTATCCCTATCCCAGGGATATTACTAACTAAATAAAAACATCCTTTTCTTTCGCTGGCAGGAGCATGGAGGTCAAGTGAGCCTGAGAATGGAGTAGCGGCGGCCGCCATGGCCATTTTCGACACCCCCCAGGAGGCCTTTGGGGCCCTCCGCCCTGCCTGCGTCCAGCTGACCAAGGCCCAGACAGTGGAGAACGTGGAGCGCCTCCACTCCCAGCTGGGGGTAGTCAGTGACTCGGCCCTGCAGGAGCTCCAGGAATACGTCCTTTTCCCTTTGAGATTCACCCTCAAGACCCCCGGGCCGAAGCGGGAGGGTGTGGTCCGGAGCGTGGTGCAGTGCATCGGCTTCGTGCTTTCGTCCACGTGCGTGAAGAAGGGGGATCTCCTCCTGGAGCTGTTCTCCGAACTCTGTGTCTGCCTGGCGTCCCCCTCCAACCCATCCCAGCTGGCCCTGTTGTCGGAGGAGCTGAAGCAAGACGTGGGCCAGGCTCTGCTCGCCTTGCTGCACTCCGCTTATGGAGACATCCTTCTGTCTCTCTACCAGCCCTCCAGCCTTCCCCAGCTGGGCTTTGCCGTGTCCCTCCTTTTGGCCCTTGCCGAACAGGAAAAAGCCCGGCAGGTTAAGATCACGGCCTTGCGGTGTCTGCAGGCTCTCCTCCTGCAGTGCGACTGCCCAGAGGATCACCAGTCCCTGGAGAAAGAGGAGAGGAGGCAATGTGGAGATCTCTTTGCCTCCTTCCTCCCTGGGATCTCCATCACCCTCTCCAAGATTATCGCAGCAGACACGAAGCAAGGTCATGCCGTCACGGTCTCGGCCATCCGGCTCTTCTCTAGGACCATCGGTCTGGTGATGGCCGATGAACAGCTAGCGGAGATCCCACCGGAGAGGAAGAAGCCAGCTTCTGAACAGAGCAAAATACAGCTACTGGTGGTCCACCGAGGCGCAGACTGGGCGAGAAACACCGCATCCAGACTCTCCGTCCTGATCGAGAAGGTGGTTACATCTGGGTCCGCTCATCCCCACTGGAAGGTGCGACGGGAGCTGGTGGAAATGGCCCGCCTCCTCCTGACCGCCTGTGGGCGCTCTTTGGTAGACTCGGCGGGGCAGTTGTTAAAAGCCTTGGTAGGCCTTGTCAATGACGAGAGCCCCGAGGTCCAGCGTCTGAGTGAGAGGGCGTTGAAGGATATGGCCGCGCAGGAGAGGGTAGCCGGGAACAGGCTCCTGGCCGACATCCTAGCTGAGGATCTGCACTCTCTGGCCACTGCCCTGCCCCGCTTAATGACCTCCCAGAACGACCAGGGCAAGATTGCCACTTTGAACCTGGTCCTCGGGTACCTGAAGCTCTTGGGCCCAAAGGTGAGTGTGGTTCTCCACTCTGCCTCCCACCTTCAGCGTCTCTCCAAGGCCCTGATGCAAGTCCTGGAGCTGGAGGCGAAGGATGTGAAGGTTGTGGAGGAGAACAGCTGCGCCCCGGGAGCGTTTCCTCAGCCCGCCCCGGGCCGCCTCCAGAGGAAGTACTTCCGCTTCTTCACAGATGACCGGATTTTCCCCCTCCTGCAGCAGATTTGCCGGGCTCTGGGCACTTACGGGAATCTCTACTTGCTTGTGGATCACTTCATGGACCTGTACAGGGAGTCCGCGGCGTACCGGAAGCAGGCCGCCATGGTTGTCAATGAACTGATTGCTGGAGCCGCAGGGCAGGAGGCGCAGAACGCTTTGCTGAGCTCAGAGGATCTCGTGGGGATCGTAACGTCCGTGCTAGAAGAATACGTGGACTCGGCAAACTGGCATTTGGTCACCCGCTTGGAGGTTCAGGAGTCCTGGGCTGAATCCGTGACCACAGATGCCAGGCCCCTGGCTCTTACGTATGGAGCACCTAACGGACCCCTGGTGTCCCCGGGTTCGAGCCCCACCCTCCGCTCTATGAACAGCAACGTTTGGCAGATCTGTATCCAACTGGAAGGGATCAGCGGCTTTGCCTCTGCCCTGGGGAAGGACTTCCACTTGCTCCTAATCTCTGCTCTGTACCCTGTGCTGGAGAAGGCTGGGGACGGCACGCTCCTGGTCAGCCAGGCTGCCAAGGGGACCCTGGCCAACATCTGCCAGGCCTGTGGCTACCTCTCCGTCCCTGAGCTCCTCAGGCAGAATGCCGACTACCTGGCAAATGGGGTCTCCTTGCACCTGAGGCACCCAGCCGATGAGCCCCACGCCTTGCAGGTCCTGGAGGCCATGCTCCGACACTCGGACGCCGGGGGGGCCTCCTTGGTGGAGGACCTGGTTGAAGACGTTTTGGCCAGGCTGGATCAGTGTCACAGTGAACGGGCGTCTTCGTTCCTCGGGGCGCTACGGACCCTGATGGCCTCACTAGGTAACTACAAATGAAAGGTTGGGAAAGGTTTTTTGAATGCCTCTGCTCCACAACTTGCTGGTTTTGCCCTTAAGATAAACTTGCGTTTCCAGTCCTAGTAGCATGTAGAGCCTTTAGACTTATATACCCCTTTACAGTGTTTTCCGTCCCTCTCTAAGCAGTTCACAGCCTATTTGCCTTGAGCCTGGTGAGATTCAAACTGCCAAATTGCAGGCAGTCAGCAGAAGTAGCCTGCCTGCATTCTAACCACTGTGCCACGGCGGCTATAGTAGTTGCCTCCAGATCTGTTGGACTTCGATTCCTATGTTCCCCAGCCAACATGGGTAATCCTCAACTTAATGGTTACTTAATGTTTAAAATTACGGCCAAATTTTTTAAAAATTACTTGCCCCCTTTCCTGAGAGTTTTGACTGCCGTACCACCTCCTTGGTCACGTGATTGCATTTTGGGCATTTGACAGTTAGCATTTGTGATTGATTGATTTATTGCGCCATTTTCCAGCAAAAATGCCCATTGAATAAGCTGGATTCGGAGTGACAACCATGTGCTTTGCTTAACAACTATGTGGTTCAGTTATTGACCATCATACAAATGGACGTACATTCAAGTCAGATCGCATGCTGGCTTGACTTATGACTGCAGCAATGTACAACCAAAGTTGCTGGCTCTATTTGGAGTCATAAGTTGAGGACTCCCCGTATGCTTTTTTGCTGCGCTGGAATCCACCACCTTCAGGGGAAGAGAACAGCAACAGCAAACTAAGGGAGCAATTAAGCCTGCTTTTACGTCTGATCGAGTTAAGAAGACACTAGACCAGGTTTGGAGAGAGAGTTTGGTGTAGCGCAGGGTTGTCCAACTTTGGGAAACTTTTAGACTTGTGGACTTCCAACTGCCAGAATTCCCCAGCCATGGGATTTGGGTGATTTATTGGTTGGAAGTTGCATAAAATGTGAATGTAGCAATTGTGTTTCGTTAACTTGGGTTAAAAACTGTGTGTGTTCACCTCTTAAGCATATTTATCTTAATTAATGAAACTCTGAATAGTGAACAGAGAGTGTTTCTTACCAGGTAGAGTTCAGGATGCTGGTTATCACCTGTAAAGCCCCACACGCCATAGGGCATAGACATCCTGTCTTCCAATTGAATCTACCTTTCTGGAATGTTTGGGCAGGGAGGGGGGCACTGGTTAAAGCCCCCTGATGTTGCCTTGTGAGAATGAGGAAGCCTGTCTTCTCTGTCATGCTTTCTGATACCACAAAATCCTCCTTTACCTGGGTGACGTCATCCACTGATTCAGGGTTCGGATCAACGGTGCGATGATACCCAGTTGTATCTTTCAACTCCAGGCCAGCCAAGCAAGGCTGGTGAGGTTCTGCCCCAGTGCCAGGGGCTTATGTGGGTTTGCATGGGGAGGACTCCTCTCTAACTCACTCCTACCCGGACTGGGTGACTGGGTGTTTGGACTGCCCAGATCTGAAGACATTCCACCTTTACCTTTAAATCAGATGGTGCTTCCCTGTTCCAAAGCAACACACAGTTTGTGCGTCTTCTGGACTCACAACTCCTGGTTCCCGGGCAGGTGACCGCTGTGGCCCGGAAGACCTTTCCACGGCTTCATCTGGCACACAAGTTGTGCCATTCCCAGATGAGGAAGTCATTTCAGACAGTCGCTTCGGAGGTGGTGGTGTTTTTCCTCCAAAAAGACAATTGGACTTCCCTAGTGTCTTCTTTGAAAAACATCTCACTTCTCATCCAAGAAGCTTCTTTAGAATTGGAGATGGATTAATAAGTTAAGGTGGGCAAGCAAATAACTTCTTCACAGTTCTGAAGAAACTATTTGGTGAGAAGCAAAATGTTTTCAAAGAAAAACACCGAGAAAGCTGAGTTGCCTTTTGGGGGGAGGGGGGGGGTGCAGCTTGGATGATTGATTGAGAATCTCCATAGAACTTCTGACTCACCGTTGGACTCGCCTCCTGGGGGAAAAACACCTTTGGGACATCCATGGCCTGGATGACCAGAGAATCTCCATAGGCTCCAAGGTGCTGGTTGCTCCCTCGTAGCACGGGGCCTGCATAATTGAGGGACCACCACCTCCCACAGCATCTGCCTGGTCAACTTAATTTTGCAAGGCTGGTGCTCTCCTTCCTTCCTCCCTCCTGTTAAACAAAGCCACCTCTCTGTATCCCAGAAGTCCCCCTTCTCTAGCAGCCCCTGGCCCTCCGGAATGAGGTTCCCCGGAGATTCTCAACAGCCCCTACCTTACTGGTGTTCCAAAGGGCCCTGAACCCCTGGCTGTTTGCAAGGGTGATGGAAGCCGCCCTCGCTTCTTTTTCTTCGCTTCCATCTGGAATTGTTATCTTTCTCATCGTTGTTCTCTCTCTCTCTTTTTTTTTTTTTGTGAGCAGTTTTCTTAAATGTTTTCACATTTTGCAAACTGCCCAGAGTCCCTGAGAGTCAGATGGCATATACAATTATTATTATCATCATCTTCACTAGACCAGAAAACGAGCAGCTGCTAAGTACAAGCTTCAAGCTATGTGTGTGCGCGCGCGAGAGAGAGAGAAGGCGGGCGGGGCGGGTGTGGGGGGAGCTATATATCAGTCTTACACCTTTTTATCCAACCTGACAGTCTTTATATTCAGAGTGCCGGTTGTTCCTTGGCAGAAAAAAGCTTGACATCCGTGTATTTTTATTTATTTAATGATCAAATTTTTAAGCGCACCACCTCACGTACATGAGTGGGCGGTTTTACAAATAAAAACAGAATAACAGAGTTGGAAGGCACCTCGGAGGTCTTCTAGTCCAGCCCCCTGCTCAAGCCGGAGACTTTATACGATTTCAGACAAATGGCCCTCCAATCTCTTCTTAAAAACCTCCAGAGATCAGCACCCACGACATCTGGAGTCAAGTCATTCCACTGGTTAATTGTTCTCACTGTCAGGAAATTTCTCCTTATTTCTAGGTTTGTTCTCCCATTTATTGGTTTTCATCTGTTGCTTCTTGTCTGGCCTTCAGACAATAGGTGGACCCCCTCCTCTTTGTGGCAGCCCCTGAATTATTGGATCCTAAATATTGGATAAGTCATATAAAAAGAAACACAGTTACAAAAGGCAGAAGGGGCCACCTTCAAGCCACCAACCTCCCCCAAGGCTGCCTGCCACTCTTGGACCCTATGCCAGCTGGCAGAGCCAAAAGTTGATGATCAGGAAGGGTGGGGCCTGCCTCCCCCTGGAGCAAGGTATTCCATCAGGGCAGAGGCAACGTTTGTTCTTCTCATGGAGCTGCCTCTGTTCTTCCCATTTGTATCTGTCCCTGGTGCTTGTAGCCCTCACCCCAGGGTGATGTTCCGAGTGCTTTTTATCACCAATTCATCTCTGAGCCAGGTTGGAGCTTTTGAAACGGGGAGCTAATTGAATTGAAAGAACTTCCTTCCATTAATGGCTTTACTTGCATAACCGCAGGGCGGGCGAAAGGCTTTCCTCAGCCTGCTTTCCCCAATAGGCTCTTTTCCCCAGGCTTAACTTGGGCTTAGATCCTTCCGTGCTCCGCCTTAAATTAGGCAGCAAGGGGTCTCCAGCGTTTTTGGTCTTCGGCAAGTTCTTCAGCATCCTCCCAGGTGATTCTCCACCATGTATTTTGAAAGCTTCCCCTTGGTCGTTTGGCACTGTGTGTGTGTGTGTCTGTCTGTCTGTCTGTCTGTCCCATTGCCAGCTTGGGGAATCAGTTGTTCTCCAGAAAATATGACCTGTAAGTTGGAATCTTCTGCATGAGACAGTTTGCAGGAAAAACTCTTTTGGATCACTTTTTCGTTAGTAATATGGTCGGAATAGCAAATCTTTAGGATTCGTCAAAGGCGTCTATGTCTCTTTTTTAATACTTGCTGACGGCTTCCACATCCCGCTGGCATAATTGGCTGTCAGGATCACTAGAGGTGAGCAAAGGGAGCTTTAACTTTCTCTGGATGGAAGCTAATCAGAAGAGAAGCAATCTGGAACTGAGAAATTTCCTGAAAGTGAGAACAATTAATCAGTGGAACGGGTCTCCTGAAGGCTTGCGGGTGCTCCGGAGGCTTTTAAGAGGAGATTGGACAACCGTTTGTCTGAAATGGTGGAGGGTTTCCTCCGTGAGCAGGCTGTGGGACTAGAAGACCTCTAAGGTCCCTTCCAACTCTGTTATTCTGATACAGAGGATGAGGACTAGAGTGTATTGGTCCAAAGGTTTTCCCCCAGATGTTGGTCTGAAATTCTCACCCATCCCGTCTTGGATCCGGGAGGCCCAACTGCTTTTTCCTCTGCTTGGCAGCTTCCTGGTTTGGGCCGGAGCAGGAAACCCAGCACAAGCCAGAAGGTGGTTCCTCCTGCCCGTGGGCACCAAGGCCGACCAACCTGCCCACTGCAGACGAAATGGAGGAGTTCTTCTCGGCATACGTGAAGCAGAAGCGGGTTGCAGAGGGGGATGTCGAGGAGGAGGAGGAGGAAGGTTGGTACAGCCATAAACGTCTTAGCCTGGGGTTGGGCAGGGGGGTGGGCAATGCCCACTCGTGGAGTGGCTGAATTAGTGCCTGGTCTCAGCACCCACAGCTGTTGGGCTGACTGTACAACGCCGGCAAAGCAAGTTTTCCTTCCGCGCGCCCACCCTCCACTGTGCCCACAGCTGTGGCCTCTTGCCTCCCCAGAGGATCCTGCAGTGCAGCCCCGAGCACCGGAAGAGCTTCCTGAGGTGGACAGGCCGTTGCCCTTGCAGGCCAAGATGGCGAAAGATGTCCTGGAGAGGGCCATCCACTTGCTGCCCAGCAAGAGCCTCGCAGTGCGACTGAAGGTATGTCATTGACGTGACCAGCTGTTCTCTGATGCTGCCAAGCCCTCAAGGGCCCTCACACACACGTGCACACACACACACACACACACACACGGGGCAGCCTGCCCTTGGCTTTGGCTAGTGCAGGGTGACCTCTTCCTACACCTACTCAGGTGTGTTAAATCCTGCTCCAAAGCCCAACCCAGGTTGTTAAGCAGGGAACCAGGTGTAGCTGGGTGTCAGTGAGGAGGCAGAATCCAGATCTCTCTTGATAAAACGTGTTTACCTGAACAAAGGTGGGTCCTCCATAACGGGTCACCAACCTTGTGGACCTCAGGGACCACCAAACTCATAATTTTAAATCCCAGGGACCACTAACCGCTTCTGTAGGTGTGGCCTAATTTGTGGGTGTGGCTTGGTCATGTGACTGGATGGGCATGGCTTGTATGTAAATATTATATAAATATTGAATTGTTTTTATAAAAAAGCAACTTTTACCCAAAATCAGGCCAAGCAGGCAGGCAGATTGAGTTGCTCACAGAATCACAGATTCATTCAGAGATCTATCTATCTGCCATCGGTTACCTGAGTCTGTCATATAAAATTTGCTTGCCGTGAGTCTGCACTGAATAATAGAAACTTCAGTCCTAAGGGAGGTTCGTGTGTGCTTAAAAGCAGAGCCGAAGATCTAAAGACGAGCTAGAAAGCAAGAAATCCAACCATTTCCTGCTTCCTAGCTAATCTAAATCTCCCGGCACAGCAGAACAGATGATGGTCAGAAAAAGATAAAATAGCAACTTAGCAGACAAGTTTGCCGGGTAAGGATTTGAGTAGGTGGGGAGGGTTCCCGCAGGCCATGTTGGCGGCGCAGCCTTGTGTTTCTGCGCAGCCTGGATTAATTGCTTTGTGGGGGTGCTCTGGGGGTGAGATTTCTCTGCGGCCCACCGGTTGGTGACCGCTGCTCTATAAGGCTGAAAGGACCCCGAATGCAGTGTGAATCAAGAAGCCAGTGCACAACAGATGAAAAAATACTCATGTTCGCCTTCTGTGGTTTTGAACACATGTTTAACCCACAAGCTTGTGGTTTCCTATGGAACTTTCCACAACTCCATAGCCTGGACATTTCTTTCTTCATCTCAACCTATGTATCTTTTAACTGGCCATCGGAGTCATCAGAATCCTGGTCAACAAGAGTGGCAGGTCCTTGTCAGGCTGAGGAGAACCTGACTTTGGGAAGGAGAAGGCAGACTTGAGTAGGGCCCTTATCCCAAGCCTGGTCCATCTGTCCTCGGCATTGAGGCCCCTTATAGAGCTCCACTCATCTTTTCCTGCCCCAAAAGGTTCTCACTGAATTGGAGCTAGAGGAGGAGGAGGAGGAGGACAGTTGGCTGCCCCATGGCCTCCAACTAAGGCATAATGGCACTCTCCATCTTCCTTCTTGCTTGGTCTTGGCTTAAACCTCTTACTGTCCCAAAGGACCGAGCGCATTATAGATCGTGGTGCTCTCTGAACTTGGCGGTTTCCTTGCAGGTGTTTCATGACCCAGCTAGGTGACTTCGTCTGTGCTAGAATTGGGTTTGCAGAAAGGAAGAGGACGACGACTGGGGGAGTCCTTGGTGCTCCCCAAGCTTTGTTAATGCAAGCATCTCATGACCCAAGTAGGGAACATCATCCGTGCTAGAAGGGATGGGGTTTGTGCAGGGCAGAAGAGGAGGAGGACTTGGTGGGGGGGGGGGTCCTTGGCTCTCTCTGAACTTGGCTGTTTTGTTGCAGACGTTTCATGATCCAGCTAGGGAACACTATCCGTGCTAGAAGGGATAATAAACAGAGAGCAAACCCCCCTCCTTTCTAGCACTGATGATGTGGCCTAGTTGGGTCATGAAACGTCTGCAAGCAAACTAAGCTCAGAGGCCACTAAGGAGCCCACATTTCCACCCTGAGCCACAAATATTCTCTTCTATTCGTACCTTATGAATTGGAGACCCCTTGTCTCCCTTAATCCTGGCACATTCGTCTTCTGACTCTGAGGCATCTCCCGATAGGCCCTCGAGGTCCTCGAACTCGGCGTGATGGTCCTTGGTCCACACAAGAACGTGCTCCTTCCACTGGCGCATCGGGCGTGGCCTGCTCTGGTTTGCCGCTTGGTTAACGATGACCCCTTGGCTGTTCTCGGAGCCTTTAAGGTAAGGCGAATGGACGTGTCCCGTTATGACCTTGCAGGATCCAATCTGGGTCAGCCAGCGGGACCAGAGGTTTAATCTTCCGAGCATTTGGACTCATGGTGGAGCCCATCCTCTCCCTCCCACTCCTCTCCTCGCTTCTTTCTCTCTCCTTTCTCTCTGGGAGGAAGGAGAAACAAGCACAGAGAACGGGGAGATGAATCACAGAACCCCAGGAAAGGTTTCCCAGTTCTCCAATTCAAGCTCAATGTGTTGCATTAACCTTGTAAAGTTGCCTTCTTTAATTGTGGCACTTCTGGCTGTTAGGCAAATTTCCAAATATTTTACTTTCTTAACTACCTGCAGGTCTATTTTCTTTTTGTCAGCTCATTTTTTCTGTTTTATCTGTTTAAGGTTTTTAGCCATGATTAGATAATACAGGTAGAAATTGGAAGAATATCATTACGTACAAGTAAAGAACGTTATTACTCTTATTATGTACTTGCAAATTGACTCGGGTGATGCACTGCTTATTAAGCACTTACATATGTTAAAGAAAAATATAAACGGAAACTAAAAAAAAGAAGAAGAAGAACCTCCCGGAAAAGAGCGCTCGCCTTCAGTTCAGCCCAGGCAGGGTCTCGTCTCTGGGGGTGAGTGACCAGCTGGAGGGCTTCTTGGCAGGTGCTGTGCACTCTCGGCGCCCACAGTGGGGATTTCCTCAGGAGCCGCTTCTCCAAAGATGTCTTGCCAAAGCTGGCGGCCTCCCTTGTCGCCCAGGCCCCCACCAGCGCCCAGGCCGGGCCCGTCTACAGCCACACCCTGGCCTTCAAGCTGCAGCTGGCCGTGCTCCAGGGCCTGGGGTCCCTCTGCCAGGCTCTGGATCTGGGTAAGTACCCGGAGTGCCCTGTGTAACCAGGGGTGAGATTCTCCTTTGTCCCGATGATCCAGCGGCTCCGAACTGGCTTGCGCCGATGGGCATGTGGGCCCTACTCTTCCCCGTGCTTTACGTCTTTGTGTGGGAGTGCAGATTTGCGCGGTTTGCTGCACCTCAGCCGTTTCCTTCAGCGGCAGTTGAAGGGTTCGTATTAGCTTTTTCAAACGTGGAGCACGCACTCCCCTCACTAAAATGGTTATACCAGTTGAATTGCAGCCCTGCACGCAACGCCCGGCAGGGACAGGTGGTCTGAACCATAAACACATGGTCAGGGTTCCAAGTCGTACGCCCCTAGCAAACAGAATTCTGGGGCAGGTAGATTCCCCAAAGAACAGTTTGATTGGACATCTCCTATCGGCACAGGTTGGGGAAAACGCACTCTGAATATTCCTGCAGTTTCACCCTAATTAAAAGTAAAAGTTTTTTACCTCCCTTCCCAAACCGTCAGTCCCATGGTCCAATCAAGGTGCCCTCTGGTAGCCTAGCGACTTCACTTCTCTCTCTGGGCATCTGTGGGAATGTCCTTGGTTCCCAGCAGAAAGTGTGTGTGTGTGTTTATGTATTTATTTATTTAGGCTGCAAAACCCCAGCTATCTCTAATTCCCACCCACCCACCCCCAATCCCTCAGCTCCAGTCTGGCAACGCTGAAGCCTGAAAATGGCCCCGGCCAGGTCAGCCTCAGGGTTGACCTGTATTATGTGGAGGACCAATATGGATCCAGCTCTCTCTCTCTCTTCCTTTATCATATGTACATAGTGCCCCATCCCCGGGGAATTCAGCCCTGCTGGGAAAAGCCCCACAGGTACTCCTCCACTTACAACTGTCTGTTTAGTGACCGAAGTTACGATGGCACGGGAAAAATAAAAGTGGCTTGTGGCCGTTTTTCACATCTATCAACCGTAGCCGCATCCCCATGGTCATGTGATTTGGACCCTTGGAAACTGGCATGTACTTACGACGGTTGCAGCATCCCGGGGGAGCCACGTGATCCCCTATTGTGACCCCCTAACGAGCAAAGTCAGTGGGGGAGCCGGATTCACTTCACAAACAACTTCAGTCACTCACTTAACAATAACTCTGGCGACAGAGGTCCTAAAACGGAGCCAAACTTGCTTGACTGCGGTCTAGCTTCACAGAATGAACATTGGCCTCAACGGCCATCGTAAGTCGAGGACTAGCTGCAGTTGACTCTGAGGAGGGACCCTCCCCTGCATTTCTGTTGCTGGCCTGGCCTGGTCCCACTCAAGCAGGCTCTCTGGGGAGAGGGAGGGCGTGAGGGGCAGGGGCAGGAGGGGGGTGTGACTGAGCGCCCCCCCCCCTCTGAGCCACCCATCTTAACTGTTTTCTGCAGGTGAGAACGACCTGAATACGGTGGTGGAGGCCTGCCTGCCCTACCTCAGTGCCAGGCAGCCCGTGAGGCTGCAAGAAGCTGCTCGCAGGTAAGACAGGTGTGCCTTCAGGCTGCAGAGCCTCAGGGCTACCATAGGAACAGCTTCCCCAGGTGCCCTGAAGGCTAATTTTAAGAAGAGACTGGACTGCCCCCTGTCAGAAATGGTGTAGGGTCTCCCGCTTGGGCGGGGGGGGGGGTTGGACCAGATGACCTCTAAGGTCCCTTCCGATTCTGATTATCCGTTAAAGACCTAAAGCAGGGGGTCCCCCAAACTTGGCCCCTTTAAGACTTGTGGATTTCAGCTCCCAGAATTCCCCAGCCAGCATCATTCCAGCCTCTGGTGGCCTGGAGGTGGAGCTCTCGCCTCACAGTCAGGAGTTTGTGAGTTTGATCTCAGGTAGAGGCAGGTATTTCTCTCGCTGGGCCCACTGAGAAAATACCTGCTGGGTGACAGGGACATAATATAAATATCTGCTGGGCGACAGGAAGGGCATCCGGCCAGTAAAACACTCTGCGAGTTCCGCTCCAGTTTCCCAGACTCCACCCACGAGGGTTAATGGGGCTCGTTAAATGACGACGGTGATTCTGGTCGTAAGTCAAGGGCTACATGCCAGTTGCCAAGCGTCCGAATTTTGATGACACGACCACGAGGAGGCTGCGAGGGTCATTAAGTGTGGAAAGGGGTCACCTTGTCAGTAAATGAATGATTGCAAGTCGAGGGTTAACTGCTCGCTTGCTCCCCTATCCTTCCGCTGGAGACAGCCGTGCAGGTGACAGTCGCCCCGCCGTCCTGCTGAATCCCCTTAGAGACATCGGGGTGCAGCGCCGACTGAGCCCGCGGAAGCCCCCTTGCCTGTCCCCCGCTGCCCTCCCGGTTCAGCGGGGGTCTCCTCCGGCCTTGGCGGGCGCCAATGAGCCACAGCACCCGGGCTAAGCGGAGGCAAGCTGGAATCGGTCACGCCTAACCGAACCAAGGGAACGCCATCAGAAGCACACGCTGGGTTCACACACACACACACATACATTCACCCTCCCGGAATCTTTCGCCGTGGAAACGCAGGTTGCCTGGAAACTGCCAGAGTCGTCATTTTAAAAGGCGACAGAAAGCAGCCGAGTCTCGAAGTCCTTTTTTTTTTTTTTTTAAAGCTTCAGAGGCTTCCAAGCCAATGGAAAGAGAGGTTGGTCTCTGAGCCCAGCAGGCCATCAGCCCCTCCTTGGTACGGCTTGAGTTTCACTCCTCTGGACCACCAGCCAGAGTGGGAGAGAGGCAGGATTGAGACCTCAAACAGCTGGTGGCAAGGCGAACGGAACGGTTTGCCTTCAGAAGTTGTGGGTTCTCCACCATTGTAGGTTTTTAGGAAGAAAAATCATTTGTCTGGAATGGTATAGGGCAGGGGTCCACAAACTTGGCAAATTTAAGACTTGTGGACTTCAATTCCCAGAATTCTCTAGCCAGCTGTGTCTTAAAGTGGCCAAGTTTGGGGGGCCCTTAATTTATAGTGACCATTCAAAGTTACAACGGAAGTGAAAAAAAGTGACATGACCATTTTTCACCCTTACGACCCTTGCAGTGTGCCCCTAGTCACGTTTATGATGGTTGCAGCGTCCTGGAGGAATTCTGGGAGTTGAAGTCCACAAGTCTTAAAGTTGCCAAATTTGGAGGCCTCTGGTATCCTGCGTGAGCAGGGCTTGGACTAGAGAACAGGGGTCTCCAACCTTGGCAACTTTAAGACTTGTGGACTTCAACTGAAAGCTGGCTGAGGAATTCTGGGAGTGAGAAGTCCACAAGTCTTCAAAAGTTGCCAAGGTTGGAGACCCCTGGATTAGAAGACCTCTAGGGTGCCTTCCAGCCCTGTTACTTGGTTCTGTTCTGTTCTCCAGAGCACCTGAGGGCAGGGCAGGTCAAGAAGCAGTGGGTGAAAGTTGGTTAGAGAGAGACCGGGTCTGGAAATAAGGAGGAGCTTCCTGATTGTTAACCAGTGGAACAGCTTGCCTCCAGAAGTTCTGGGTGCTCTATCACCTGAAGTTTTTAGGAAGAGATTGGACAGCCATTTGTCTGAAATGGTACAGTCTCCTCCTTGAGCAGGGGGGGTTGGACTAGATGACCTCCAAGGTCCCTTCCAACTCTGTCATTCTGTTAATCTACTTGGAGACCTGTGGAGTTCCAACTCCCAGAATTCCCCAGCCAGCCTAGGGCAAGTGTTTCTCAGCCTTGGCAACTTGAAGACTTGGGGGGCAATGCATCTTGCTTCTCTCCTTCCCCGGGTTCAAGGATGGCCCCCGCCTGCTTGCCGGAAGCACCCAGCGTCCCTCTGGACGGGATTTTTGTCAGGGGGAGGAGGAGGAGGAGGAAGAGGAGGAGGAGGCTACAGTGAAGGGGCTCACGAGAATCCATTGTTTGGTGTCCCTCTTGGAGTAAGTTTGGCACCTCCTCATAAATGCTACAGCAGCATTTTTGAACATCCTTCAAGAAGGATGGACTTCAACTCCCAGAATTCCCTAGGCAGCCTTGCAATTAAAAAAGGGGGGGAATAACTATTTTTTTCCAACTTAGTACATAATTGTCCATGAATAAATCCTTACTGTTTGCCCCGAAGAAGATTCCTAAATATTTCACATTTTCCGCAGTAAAATCCATCTGTGCATAAATTGTTTTGCATTTTCTGCCCATATCAACCTCTTAGTTTTCTCTTCATTAATTTGATTGCCTACCATTGAAGTTTATTGTTGTATGTGTCCCATCAACGTTATTACAGAGGCTCTAGTAGCAATAGCAATATCACTTACATGCCACTTCGTAGTGCTTTACAGCCCTCTCAGAGCGGTTTACAGAGTCAGCATCTTGTCCTAAAACAATCTGGGTCCTCATTTTCACTGACCTGGGAAGGATAGAAGGCTGAGGCAACCTTGAGCCCGTCAGGATCAAACTCCTGACAGGGACCAGAATTTACCTGCAGTATTGCACCACCACGGCTCAGGAAAGGAGGAGGGAGGAAAACGTTGCAATCGAAATAACACTCCGTAGTGATTTACACCACTCTCCAAGCACTTTGCAGAGTCAGCATCTTACTCCCAAACAATCTGGCTTCTCATTTTTAACCGACCTCGGGATGATGAAAAGCTGAGTCGAGCTTGAGCTGGTCAGGATCGAACTGCTGGTAGTGAGCAGAGTTTGCCTGCAATGCTGCCTTCTAATCGCTGCACCGCCAGGGCTCAGTTAAGCTGTTGTTTGTCAGGATTCCAGCAATCGCCCTAATGAAATCATGATTCTCGAGCCAAACTTCAAAGGATTCTTTAGAGGCGACATCCTGGCCCTGCCCTGTATGAAGCCAACTCTGGCCTACATCATTTCCAGTCCCCTGTTTCCCCCCCCCCCCCCCCCCCAGGTGTCTCATAAACCAGGTTCTCCCATTGAGCACCTTCACGGGCTGGGTGTCATCAATCACATTCTCCAATGACATTCTGGGTGTCATCAATCATGTTCTCCAATGAAATATAATTGCGGGCAAAAGCTCTGGTAGTTTAGTTACAACCTTTTAAAGAGAAGAGTTGGAATGGACTTTTGCTTTCAAACTGCTGCACGGCTCTTCTAGGTTGCCTTCCTCATCCCCCCCCCCTTTTTTTTTTCCTTATGGCAACTACTAAAACAGGCCTAGGAATGTTTGATGACTTGACATTGTTAGAATAACATCCTGGGCACCCCACTTCCCGCACCAGACCTTGATACCTGTCTGAAATGGTCACTTACTGTTCTTGGTAAGGCAAGATGGCAGGGACATTCCCTTACTGGGGTTTCTGGGGAGATGCAGCCATGCCAGGGTGGCAGAACCAGGCTGGCTGGCTGCATCCTCCGTACGAGACTGTCCCACGTGACGGAGTTAAGTCCTAAAGGCGAACGGGCGGGGCAGGGGGGATGGGCTGCAAGGGGAAGTGCCTTTTTTTGCAGAGAAAAATCAAACGCAGGAGCCAAATCACAGCTGAACTTCCTGGCTGGCATTTCTCAGGGGACCTCAAGATAATGGAGGCTCAGCTCATTTCATGCCCCTTCCGTTTTTTGTCGGCGTGGTTGGCAGACAAAAGTCAGCTGGCTCCAGTTAAATGGAACCATAACAGGGCATGTTTCAAGGGGGGGAGGCTTTCTATCGGGGGGGGGGGGGGGGCTACCCAGTACAGGTAATCCTTGACTTACAATAGTCCATTCAGCGACTGTTCGAAGTTACAAAGACACTGATCATTTTTCACATTTAACGACCACTGCAGCACCCCACCCCCCCGAATGGTCACGTGATCAAAATCCAGACCCTGGGCAACCGGCTCGTGTTTATGACAGTCGCAGCATCCCTGGGGGAATGTGGGGGGGCGTTGTCACATGAACCCCCTTTTGCGACCCTCTAACAAGCCAAGTCAATGGGGGGAAGCTGGATTCGCTTAACGACCGGGCTTATTAACCGGTGCAGGGATTCAGTTCACGGCCACGGGAAGAGAGCTGGTAAAATGGGCAAAGCTCGCTGGACAACTCGCTTAGCGGCAGAGAGGTTGGGCTGTGTGGTGGCCATAAGGGGAGGATTGCCCGTCCGCAGAAGAGCCCCGGTAGAACCGAGCCCGATGGGAGAGCTGGAGGGGTCGCGTTGGGCTCTGTGTGGCCAGACTGTAAAGCGGCCCCTCCGGATTTACCACCACCCACCACCCCCCTGGCAGCCACATTGATCGGGCTGTAGCAGCCTGACAGGGAAAGATCTTCCGGGCTGCCCGCTTGTCCAATCGATTTAACAAAAGGAAAGAAATCCGCCTGGCAGGGACCACCAGCAGCAGCGGCCCCAGTTGAAAACAGGCCTCTTAGGAGAGAGGGGGGGGGGGTGGAGGGGGAGGAAGGGGTTGGATGGATGGATGAGGTGCCATCGAGTGGTTTTTGACACCCGGTGACCCCGTAAAAGTGAATTTTCTCTCCCACAATCTGCCCTTCGCTGGGTTTCTCTCCCCCCCCCCCCCCAAGATCTTCCGTCCCTGTTGGAGGTTGAGGGCAGCCCCCCTAGAGAGAAAAGTCAGAGCGGGGAAGCTCGGCTCCTTTTGCCATGGCAGACCCTGGGCGGTGGCGTCCATTTGGGTAAACCGGCCCTCCCGTAAAGGAAAAGGTCCAGGTGGCAGTTTTCGTGGTTTGAGAATGCTTCCCTGCCAGGGCAGCGGGGAGAGAATAGGGGGAGGGAGGGAGGGAGGGGAGGAAGGAGAGAGATCAGGAAGGAAGGAAGGAAAGAGGGATGGAAGGAAGGAGGGAGGAGATCTGAGGAAGGAAGGAAGGAGAGAGAGATCAGGAAGAAAGGAAGGAGACAGATCAGGAAGGAAGGAAAGAAGGAAGGAAGGAGGGAGGAGATCTGAGGAAGGAAGGAAAAGGGAGGGAGGAGAGATCTGAGGAAGGACCAAGGAAAGAGGGATGGAAGGAAGGAAAGAGGAAGGAAAAGAGGGAGGAGAGATCTGAGGAAGGAAGGAAAAGGGAGGGAGGAGAGATCGGAGGAAGGAGGAAGGAAAGGGATAGAAGGAGAAGGGAGAGATCGGAGGAAGGAGGAAGGAAAGAGGAATGGAAGGAAAAGGGAGGGATCTGAGGAAGGAGGAAGGAAAGAGGGAGGGAAGGAAGAAAAGAGGGATGGAAGGAAAAGGGAGGGAGCAGAGATCTGAGGAAGGAAGAAGGAAGGAACAGAGGAAGGAAAAAAGGGAGGAGAGGGAAGGAGAAAGGAAGATGGGAATCAAAAGGGAGGAAGAGAGGGAAGGAGAAAGGAGCGAAGTGACAGGAAGGAAGATGGGGGGGCAGGGGGGGGGAATTCTCTGCCTCTAAGCGCTGGGCACTCTTAACGGTGCCTTTTAGTGACTTGGCCTTGTTTCTCTTCTGCTGTGGCCTTAACCAACTGCTAGATTGATGGACCTTGGAGGGCTTTAACTGTCTCCCTTCGTCCTTCCTTGATTTACAGGGATGTCGCTTCCTCTGCCTGCCCTCTCATTCGTGGCAGCTTAGGATTCCTTTCCAGCTCCTTTTCACTTCGGAAAGAGGGGGAGAGGGAGAGGGAGGAATGGCCCTTGCCCGAAGTCCAGCTGTGGGAACCTTGCCTGGGCTTTTAGTGGGGGTCATCCGGCTGGAGCGGGCGCCGAAGGAGCGGAAAGCGCCCTAAAATCAGCTCCTGGGGAACAGCACTGAGAAGGGTGGGGTTTCAGACCCCGAGGGGAGAAGATTCAGGAGAAAAGTGATAGCGCTCAGAATCAGAATAGAGCTGGAAGGGACCTTGGAGGTCTTCTAGTCCAGCCCCCTGCTCAAGCAGGAGGTTCTTTTTTTTTCTTTTTTTTCTTTTATTGGTAATTTTTATTTTATTTTATTGAAGGTACAGACAATTCATCTTCCATTTAACGGTGTGTCATCTGGGTACAAGTATCTTGCGCAGTAACAATTAAAATTTACATCCACGTTCATTACTTTGGTATTCTCTGTTCTTTGTCTTATTCTTATCTGATCAATATACATAAGATCTCTGTTATTATAACCTCTTCTCAGCACGTTTAATTCTGTAAAGCTGTCTTCTATATTTCACTAATCTATTAGCTATTTCTAGCTTTCATATTTTTTCCTCTAGACATTAATGAAATAGTTCCCATATCTTATAAGATTCAGTTTGCACCTTCTCTTTAATTGCAAGCCTTAATCTATTCAGTCCTGCACATTCTCATATTTTCCTAATCCCATTTTCATCAGTAGGAATCTCTTCGCTTTTCTAATTTTGAGCAAATACAATTCTAGCTGCAGTCGATACACGAACAATCAAATATATTTCCTCAAGCAGGTGATCCTATACCATTTCAGGCAAGTGGCTGTTTAGTCTCTTTAAATAAAATCTCCGGGGTTGGAGCACCCACAACCTTTGGAAACACGTTGTTCCACTGGGGAATTGTGCTCACTCCTAGGACAATTCACCAATGGAACCGCTGGCCTTCAGAAGCCTTTAAATGATGGAGCCGTGGAGAGAGAGCGCACTTCTCTCTCGGCTTCAGACTGGGACTGGCGAGTTCTCAGCGAAGCAGATTTGATCCAGGAGGTTAGGTAAAGCAGATCCGGAAATGGTCTGCTCTCCCTCCTGTGCGGGAGGTGTTGAACGGAGGCCGGAGGGCCACTTGGTCCTTCAAGCAAGGACGATCCTGGACTCCCCTTGGTTGAGAAAGGTACAGTGGACTGAAGGCCAAGCGGACTACAGAAAAGCAAAGCCAGAACTGTCGTTCCTGCACCAAATCCCTAAGTATCACTTCCTCCCTCCCGGGCTCTTCCCATTGCTTGTCTGCCCCTCCCAAGACCCAGTTTCAAAGAAGGTGGTTTTGAGAACAGTCGCTTTGAGCGTAGACTGTCTCGCAGCGTCTTCCTTCTCCCGGGGAAACGACCTTGAAGTACCAGTCTCTGAGAAGCCTGTTTCTTTCCATCCGTTCCCCCCACCCCCACCCCAGCGTCCACCCTTCCTTCGGCTGCTCTGCTCCGTGGCTACCCCCAAAAATAATCTTCCGGATCAGGGAGAAAAAAGTCAGAGAGGAAGAATTGAAGCTAAAAATCAACATTCCTTAAACGACCCAATCTCGTTTGTACACACCCTTGAGTGGGTGAATGGAGACGCCATTTTGGAGGTTCACATCAGACGTGGACCCCTGAGCTTAATGACGCACGTTGGGTTTACACAAGATAGCGGAGCTACACAATCAAGCTTGGCATGTTTCGAGAATAAATATTTATTTCGCATATGGCATCTAACTGAGGTCATGCAATCACTGATCATACAAATATCAGTTTAAATAAAGCATCAGC
>NW_020769568.1:57145-74541 GCF_900518735.1 Pseudonaja textilis
AGAAGGAGGAGAAAGATGATTGTAAGGTCCTTGGTGCTCTCTGAGCTAGGTTGTTTTCTTGGGAGACCCAAGTAGGTCAGTGCTAGAAGGGAGGAGGAGGAGGAGGAGGAGGAGGAGGAGGAGAGCTGGGGTCCCTTGTGCTCACTGAGCTTGGCAGTTTTGTTGCAGAACTTACATTACTTATTGGGGAACATTTGTGCAAGGAGCAGCGAAGGGATTCACCCGGTTCGCAACGGTTTGGGAGAACCGGTTGTTAACTTTCTGTGCCGTTCGGTGAACTGGCTGTAGGAAAGAATCATTGGGGCAGAGAACCGGCTGTTCAATTATTTGAATCCCACCACTGTCTCCGTGCTTTGGGGGATGGCCAAGCCACCCTTGAGGTCTCTGTCCCCCCCCCCCCCCCCCCCCCCAACCTCTTTTCCAACACCAGTAGCTCTGGTCGTGAAGTCTTGGACCGGCCTCCAGAAAGGACTGCTCCCAGCGGGCAGATTGTGGCTGGCTGGGGAATTCTAGAATACTTAGACGGTATAGAATAACAGAGTTGGAAGGGACCTCGGAGGTCTTCTAGTCCAGCCCACTGCTTGGGCAGGAGACCCTAATGCAGAGGTCTCCAAACTTGGCAACTTTAAGACTTGTGGACTTTGAACTCCCAAATTTGCACCAAAGACAAATTCCTTGGGTGTCCAATCACACTCGGCCAATAAATAAAAGAATTCTATTTTATTCTATTCTATAAAAAAAATGTTGAGACTCTAGAAAGAGCGCAGAGAAGAGCAACAAAGGTGATCGGGGGACTGGAGGCTCAAACATACAAAGAACAATTGCTGGAATTGGGTATGTCTCGTTTAGTGAAAAGGACAAGGGGTGACATGATCATAGCATATTTGGGGGGCTGCCACGAAGAAGATGAGGTCAAACTATTCTCCAAAGCATCTGAAGGCAGGATAAGAAGCAATGGGTGGAAAATTAACCTGAATTAACCTGGAATTAAGGAGAAACTTCCTGACAATTTGAACAATTAACCAGTGGAATGGCTTCCCTGCTAAAACTGTGAATGCTCCCCAACTGGAAGTTTTTAAGAAGAGACTGGACAACCATTTATCTGAGATGGTACAAACTCCTGCTTGAGCAAGGGGTTGGACTAAAAGACCTCTGGGGTTCCTTCCAACTGTATTGTTTTGTTTTGTTACTCTGTTACTCTTCTACGATCCTGTGTAATTGTGTATCCACACCATGAAGCCCAAAGGAAGTCTAGAACGGTGTAGGATCTCCTGCCACAGGCTGGGAGTCAGACTAGAAGACTTCTAAGGTCTCTTCCAACCCCACTGTTCTATATTCTGTGCTGCCTCTTCCCCTAACTATTTGCCCCAAGATTAGCTGGATTACTCAGATGGAGTCCTTTTGGCCATGGGAGAATCCTAGGAAGCTGGACGGATCAGTTCCCAGCTGGTCGCAAATCTGCTCTCTGGTCCTTATTTACAGGTAAAGGTTCCCCTCGCACCTATGGACTACTCATTTCCGGCTCTAGGGGCGCTGCTCATCTCCGTTTCAAAGCCGAAGAACAGCCAGCGCCGTCCGAAGACGTCTCCGTGGTCCTGTGGCCGGCAGGACTAAACGCCTCCGAAGGTGCACGGAACGTCGTTCCTTTCCCACCAAAGGGGTCCCTATTTTTCTACTTGCATTTTTTTTAAACATGCCTTTGAGCTGCTAGATTGGCAGAAGTTGCTGGTACAAGGAACGGGAGCTCCCTTCGTTACGCGGTGTTGGAAGTTAAAACCCACCCCTCTCCTAGGAAAATGAAGTATTTTTGGATATACTAGAAAGGCAGGATATTTCCCCTAAAAAAGAAAAGTAGAAACTCAGAGAGGCAGAAACTCTGCCCTCCCCACCACCTTTGCTAACGGGCCATTACTGTGGCCTGGGCCAGTCTATTTTACATAACAAAGATCTACTCCAAGTAGAGCTATAATAGGAATTGTCCAAAGCCCTTTCGTTACATCATCATCCAGCAAAGGCTCAGCCAAGCGTGATGCTCAAAAGACAACCTACAGAGTTGCCCCTGCATGGCCCCATGGGAGCCTGACAACCAATCAGAATACAAGCTCCAATTCAAATCCCAACAGAGGGGATAAAACCCAGGGATTCTCAGCATTTCTGCCCTTTTCTTCATCCAAGAGCTCCAAGGCATGTGGTCCTGTCCACCATTAAACCATCTTTCCAAGCAGCCATCAATGTTTCCGGTGTCTTTCTTCCCCACTTGGAACTGAACCCCGAAGGATAATTCTCCCAACAGCGGTGCTAAGGATTCGAACCGCTTGAACTGCCGACTTTTCTTATTGACAAGCTCGCCGTCTAAGCCACCGAGCCGCCTCGTTCGTCCCTTTCCTGGTTTTTTTTTACAGCCTGACAACTCCAGAGCTCCGTTTCATTCCTGGAGGGCTGAAAAATGTTCTTTACGGGACCCCTGGGCCTTTTCCCGAGGAAGTTGGCACAAAAGTTAATTTCGCCCTTGGAAAAATTTATGGGCTCCTCTTCCCCAGACAACCCTGGAGCGGGGCTCTCCTGGGGGCAGCCCCATTTCTGAATCATCGACGCGTGAACCCCTCGGAGGGGAGAAATGCCTGAGGCTGCAGGTGGCTTTCCCACGTATGGATGCGCACAGCTCATCCCCACGGGGTCCTTTCCCCGATCTGGAGATACAGCCCCGCCTCTCTCGCTCGCTCCTGGAAACAGGTTCTGGCTTCGGAAGCAGAAAACGGGTGTGTGTGTGTGTGTGTGTTTCGAAAGCCCTCCAAGTGGGGGTTGCTTCCATTCTCGCAGAATACAGGTGTCGTACCAGAAGGACATCCCACCGTTTATTTTACAAATATGGTATCTAGCCTACCGGATCTTCTGGCCTGCAACAATCCTTTACTGGAGAACATGATTGATGACCTCCGGCCTGTGAATGTGCTTCATTGGGGAATCTGACCCACCCAGAGGGGAGGGGGAAAACAGGGTCTGTCAGGCCCCTGTCGGAGTCTGAATCTGAGGAGGAAGCTGGACAGCTGACAGGGAGTGGGAGTGGGGCTCCGTTGGCTGTGGGGGAGGCTGGGGAAGGGCAAAGTCTGGCTGGGCAGAGCAGGAGAGAGGTAGAACAAGGGAGAGGGAATTCAGAGGAAGACCCAGACCAGACTTTTCATCCAGACTCTTCATCCTAGGGCATGCAGGGAGGAACAGAGAAGGGAGCAACGTGGGTTGCATGGCTTACGGGGGAGGAAAGGGGCCTGATTCCTTTCATTAGCTGCGGCTGGGAAGACGGTTGATAAGAAAGGCAGGCTGCGTGAGGCAGACTGCTGGGAGCCAATGTGACTTTATCCTGTGTCATCATGGTTTATCTGTGTTCCTGGCATCTTTCCAACCGTGTGTGTTTTGCCGTGCCTTTAAGTCTGAAATTCTTGCTCCTGCCCTGCCAAACTAATTAGTTCCGTTTGGCTTGTTTGGACTTGAAGTTACAGTTTGTGTTGCTCATGTTTTGGACTTAAGTTTCTGCCACCAAAGGCTGTTCCTGGGAGAACGATTGATCGATAGGAAAACGGGGTAGGGGATTTTCCTGCAGACTTTTTGGGGGGATTTTCCCAGGGTTTCTGGTCCGTGGGATTTAAAACGATGAGCTTTTGAAGTCCAAAAGGCTGGCGACCCCTGCCCTATATCATTTCAGACAAATATCTGTCCAATTTTTCTCTCTCGAAAACCTTCAGTGATAGAGCACTCACACCTTCACACCTGGCGTTAACCCCTATACAACAATAAACTTCAACGGTAGGCAATCAATTTAACGAAGAGAAAACCAAGAGGTTGATATGGGCAGAAAATGCAAAACAATTTATACACAGATGGATTTTACTGCGGAAAATGTGAAATATTTAGGAATCTTCTTCAGGGCAAATAGTAAGGATTTATTCATGGACGATTATGTACCAAGTTGGAAAAAAAATAATTATTCCCCACTTTTTTTTTAATTGCAAGGCTGCCTAGGGAATTCTGGAAGTTGAAGTCCACATGTCTCCAAGTCAATTAACAGAATGACAGAGTTGGAAGGGACCTTGGAGGTCATCTAGTCCAACCCCCCCTGCTCAAGGAGGAGACTATACCATTTCAGACAAATGGCTGTCCAATCTCTTCTCGAAACCCTCCAGTGATGGAACACCCACAACTTCAGACCTGGCATTAAACCCTACGGTGTTTGTTTAATGACGGCCACACACACAAAAAAAATGTCACCAAATCAGACACAGTCCCTGCAGTGACCCAAGTGCTCAGTGACGGCCGTGAGACGAGGACGCAACCTCTACGGTCAATTGGGGTGCCCCTTCCTTTGGTCTGACTAGGGAATCTTGGGAGTGGAAGGACGTGCTTCTTACGCGCCGTTGCGAGTTACAAGAACGTGGGCCTGATTAGCCGGGTATTAAAATAACATCATGTCAGAAGCGAAGCGCTCTGAAAATATTCTTCTATATTTATCCTGGGGGGGTTAGAAAAAAAAGGAAAAAAAAAAAGCTCTTCCGCTGAAATGAGCAGGAAAATAATTGCAAAAGCTTTCGGTGCACGGAAGGAGCCTTGAGAGGGCAGGAGAAACGTGTATTTTCTTAACTAATTAGCTGACTCTGTTCCCGTGACTTTCTCTGGCTCAAACTCCGCTAAAGGGGAAGAGAAAGAAAATAGGCATCCAACTCTCCCCTTGGAAAATGAAATATTTTAGGACATACTAAAAAAGGCAGAACATTTACCCTAAAAAGAGAAGTAGAAACTCAGAAGCAGAAGCTCACGCCCACCTTTGTTAACAGGCAGGCCGTTAAGGCCTCGGCCAGAGTAATCTACATAACAAAGGCCTCTCTCCAAGTGGTCCAGACAAAACCTACAAAGTTAGCTAAGACCACCCCACCCCCACCCCGCCGCCACTGGGAGTCTGACAGCCATTGGGATACATTTCTTACACAGGAACAGGAAACAATAAGGTGGGGCCCAACAGAGGGTATAAAACCCAGGTCTCTCAACCTCTTGGCGCTTCTTTTCCTTCACCCGACATCTTGAAGCCTGCGACCGTCCCTTTCACTTTGGAGCTCCAAGCCAGGTGGTCCTGTCCACCATTAAACCATCTTTCCAAGCAGTCACCATGTTTCCAGTGTCTTTTCCCCGCCACTTGGAACTGAACCCAGAAGGATAATTCTTCCAACAGATACAAACCATGATGCTTGCAAAAGAACTAGGATTCGGCCGTAGATGTTGCATTAGTTCTCCTTATGAGACAAGCCAGGCTTGGACCTTTCCCCACCTTAGCTACTTGAAGATGGATGGACTTCCAACACCCAGAATTCCCCGGCACAAATGCACTCCTTTTGATGTGTATCCCCATCGTGGCCTTCTTACTCTCTTGTAATCCCTTTCTCTGCAATCTTTCCCCTCTACGGGGTGGGAGGCAGGGGTGGGATTCTACCAGTTTGCACCCTTTCGCTAGAACCGGTGGTTAATACTCTAAGCAGTTGGGAGAACCGGTTGTTAGAAGAAATTACAGGGCTAATCCTGTAAGGAAGGCGGGAAGGAAACATTCTGGTGTTGCTTACAGAAACTGCCTCTCCGTCAACCCTTATTACATTCTTGGCAGGACTAGACTTCCTGTCTCAGGAACTTCTCTGGAGTTATTTTTCCCCTCCTTTGCTGGTACTTTGCTTGTGTGGAGGGACCATTCAAAGTTACAATGGCACTGAACAAAGTGACTTCTTATGACCGTTTTTCCACTTACAACTGTTGTAGCTTCCCCACAGTCATGAGAGGTCAGACGAGGAGATGTTGGGTTGGCCACGCCCAGCCAATCACATGACCACCAATAAAGCCACGCCCACAGAACCAGTTGTTAAAAAATTTGAATCCCACCCCTGGTGGGAGGGGAAAATGAGGATGGCTGAATGGGAATTCTAGGAGTTGAAGTCCACCCATTTTCAAGTGGCCAAGATTGAAAAAAAAAAACCACAAAACACTGGCCCAGAACAATTCCTTGAGTCTTTTTGATTTTTGGACCCCCAACGATTAACACAGCTCTCTCTCCTGCAATGCCTAAACAGGGCCCATCGTCCCCTGCCCAGGGAAGAACCTTTCCCAAGTGAGCCTCGGAAGAGGCCGATGCAACCAGGCGAGTCCCGAGAAATAAATTTGCAAGGTTTTTAGCCCAGCCTGAACATTACCGGCTAAGCCTGTCTGGCTCCATCAAGACCAAAGATCGATCACTTTTGATGAGTCTCCCATCTGCGGAAGGATCTCAGCCGCCTGTTTTTTTTAATCTCAGAAGCAGGAGAAGGTCCTCAAAGTTTATGGGCCCCCAGGAGCCCACCCATCCGGCCCCGAAGGGGGTCCCCCTTCCAAGAACACATTTTGGATAGCGTCAAACGGCTTCGAGCCTCCTTTCTTAACCTTTCAGTTGGCTCAAAACTCTGGGTTGTTGGGGTTTTTTGCTGCTTCAAATCAAATTTCTCATCCTTGGCCATTTGAGGATGGCTGGGACTCCAACTCCCAGAATCCCCCAGCCGGTCAAGCTGGAGGAGGAGGAGAAGCTAGCCCAAGATGGCTGGGGAATTCTGGGAAGTGAAGTCCACCCATCTTTAAGTGGCCAAGGATGACAATTGCTTTAATCAAGAACGGAAAGGATCTCTGGTTTGGAATGAACCAAAGCTGTCGGATGCTGGACTCTGCTAAACAATTAATTCCCTCAACACTGTCCAACTCTTTACTAAGTCTGCATTACTGTTACTATTAATCTTCCTATCCTTCCTTTCACCCGTCTCCTCCCACTTATGACTGTAAGACTGTAACTTGGTTGCTTGTATCCTTACGATTTTTATTGACTGTTTTCTAGTCTGGTGTTTTTTTTTTTTAAATTATTTTATATAAACATTTCATCTTTCATTTAAACAGTGTGTCGTCTGGGTATAAATATCTTGTGCAATAACCATTACAATTAGTACATATTCATTACTATAATATCATTGCTCTATTCTTACTTCATACTACTACACAAAATGTATCTAATTACAGTAACAATTCTTAGCATATTTAATTTCCTATTCACATCTTTACTGTTTTTCGCTGGTCTTCTTGGATTTTCTAATTTCCTTTTTTATTCTACAGCCATTGATAATCCTAGTATGATTTGATTGCTTATTGTACCCTATGAGTATTATTAAGTGTTGTACCTGATGATAAGAATCATCAGGTACAACACTCTTCGTTCCTCTCTTGACGAACGTATCTTTTCTTTTACGTGCACTGAGAGCATTTGCACCAAGACAAATTCCTTGTGTGTCCAATCACACTTGGCCAATAAAGAATTCTATTCTATTCTATTCTATTCTATTCTATTCTATTCTATTCTATTCTATTCTATTCTATTCTATTCCATTCCATTCCATTCCATTCCATATTTTCTATTCTATTCTATTCTATTCTATTCTATTCTATTCTATTCTATTCTATTCTATTCTATTCTATTCTAATTCTAATTCTAATTCTATTCCTATTCCTTGATCTCTATTGTATCCCCATTAATGCAACTTAGGGTTGCATTGGCTTTTTTGGCTGCCGCTGCACACGGCTGGCTCCTATTTAGCTGGTTGTCCACTAAGACCCCAAGATCCCTCTCCCAGTTTCTGCTATTGAGCCTGGTTTCACCCGTTCTATATGTGTCCTTTGGGTTTTTCTTGCCTAAGTGAAGGACTTCACTTTTCTCTACATGGTATTTCTAGTCCTGCCTTAGGAATGGGTGCCTTTGGGCCAATCCCCACAAGACGGCGAGTTCTAATTCCGCCTTAGGCATTGGCTTTGGCTCAATCCCTCTCTCTCTTAGCCCTACCCACCTCCCAGGATTGTTGTTCTGGGAAAGAAAAAAAACCAGGAAGAGGAAGTTCTATTGGATACATTCGCCACCTTGAGTTATTTGTAAAAAATAATGAAGACAGGATAAAATAAACAGAGATAAATAAACTCCAAAGAAACTAGGTACACGGTCCTCCTAGCCAGAACCTGAACTCTTCGTTTGGTAAGGAACCGGGAGCCACCTCCTGAATTCCCAAGGGGCAACGCATCGCAGAGCACGCATGGTGCAAATTCCACCATTTGCAGCACGAATTAATCATGCTGGCTTCGACAATTTCCTGGTTCCTGCCCCCGACGGTGCAGTGCCCGGAGGGGAGGGGGAGAGTTTAACAATTAGAACATCGAATAGAACGGGAAGGGACCTCGGAGGTCTTCTAGTCCAGCCCCTTGCTCAAGCAGGAGACCGTAGAGCATTGTGGATACGTTTGTGTGGTATTCCTGGCACACACAGCCCCATCCATCCATCCATCCATCCGAGCAAAGGAACCACAAAGCGAAGCGGGAGCCCCTGGCACATGCAATTTATATTTTGGGCGCTGCCCTTGCTCTGCCAAGGCACGTTACTTGGGCTGGAATTCATGCATGGGCACCGCAGCGGCAGCCATGGGTACAGCTGGGCCCTGAAGCCAAGTTTCCAGGACAGGGGAAACACCCAACCTGGTTTATTCGATTGCATCCATCCTGCTGTTATCGGAAAAGGGGTGCAGCCAGCAGACCCTGACACCAATCCAGGCACTGCCTGAGCGGAAGGAAAAATAAGGTTGCCCCCACACTCCCCAAATGAAAGGGGCTCGGTGACAATTCGCCGTGGCCACGTTCCCCACAGGACAAGCGTTAAAATAATCTTTTAAAAACGGTGGAAGGGAATTTAAGGAGGGATGGACGCCAAAGGAGGGACAAAGTGAAAAAAGGGAAAGGCAAAAAATGAAAATAATTTTGACGGATTCTAAATACTGAAGTTGAATTGTTAAACTGTCCCCCGGGGAGGGGTCCCATTCCCCCAGCCAAGAGCCCCAATGTAGCATCTGCTTGGGGTGAAGCGTGAGGGTCTCTCAGAATTAGGGTACCAGAATTAGGGAACCTCTTCAGAAGGAGGCCCCGGATGCTCTCTGAGCTGGGTGGCTTTAATGCAGACATTTTCATGACCCATGTAGGGAACATCATCAGTACTAGAAGAAGCCAGCGGGGTTTGCAAAGAAGAGGAGGAGGAGAGGAGAGGAAAGAAAGAAGGAAGGAAGAGGAAGAAAAAGGATTCTGGGGTCTCTGGTGATCTCTGAGCTTGGCTGTTCTCTTGCAAACCTTTAATGATCCAACTAGGTAACATCATCAGTGCTAGTAAGGAGTACAGTTTGCCATCAGTTTCATATTCTGGTGGCTTGTCCTGTCAGTGTTTGTGGGGTCGGTCTGGGAGGTTCTTTCGGTGGGCTGTTTACTCTTCACTTGTTTGGCAGTTCCTCAGTTGGGGTCCAGTTTACTTCTCGATGGTGGCTCTGATGTTAATCTTGTTAAATTTCTGCTCATCCGGGTGCCGATTGCTCTGTGTGTTTGTGTGTGTGTGTGTGTGTGTGTGCTTTGATCTTTCTCCTCCCTTGCTGATGGCCTCTTTTGCACTGGTAGGTAGTAAAGGTGTGTGGAAATGTTACTATGGATTGCAAGTCAGCGTGCGACATGCCAGACGCTGAATATAAATGGAACAAAATCTCTGAATTGAAAGGACGAGAAGGCCACCAAGAATTGGAGAAAAAGAAAAACTTCTAACGACATAATTTGCGTGTGCGTGTGCGTGTGTGTGTAAAACCCACGCCCCACTTCCCTGAGCCCCCTTCAGAGCCCGCCGTGGCCTCTGATCGTGCGGAGGGGGGGCGGTGGGACTCCACAAACCTTCTTTAAACCACCTTTCACCTGAGACACAGGAGACGCAGTGTCTTTGGAGTTGGGAAAGGCTGCAAATCAGCCGCCTCCGTGGCTTGAAAGAGGCACTTCAGCGGAGACCCCACGGGGGGGGGGGTGGGGGGGGGGGGGGGGGGGGATAAAAAAAGAGAAGCTGGAGGCGGAAAGGTGCTGACTGAGGCTTGAAGTCGCTCGTGGAATAAACCTCCGAAATGAAAGAGTCTGCTGGGCCGGCAGTTCACAGAGACCGAGGAGTCATGTGAAGTCGAAGCGCCGCAGGCTCGGATGGCTCATTCCAACCCCACCCGCTTAAATCCCCACTTCAACGATCCCTTGAAGGGGCGGGAATATTCAGCCTTTTGCAAATTTTGCAAATTAGGCCTTTGCAGGACTCGGGGAGGCTGGAGAGCACGCCTCCCACCCCTTGCCCACCCCCAATCTGCTAGATCCGTGACAGCGAACCTACGGCACGTAGGCCACAGGTGGCACGCGGAGCCATTTGTGCCAGCGCACGAGTTGCAGGCAAACTTACCTCACTGTGCATGGTTTGAGGCCTTTTTCAGCCTCCCAAAGGGAAGGCTTCTGCAGGCTTTGCAGGCCGAAAACTAGGCCCGTTTCATCACTTCCTGTTTTTCTGGAAATACCGGAAGTGACAAAACGGGCCTAGTTTTCAGCCTGCAAAGCCTGCAGTAGCCTTCCTCAAGGCTCAAACCGGCTGAAAATCAGCTGTGAGGCGCAGTGCAGGTAAGGGGTTGGCGGGGGTGGGTGGGTGGGGATTGCGTGCGCATGTGTAGGGGGCATGTGGGGGGGTACACGAGTGTAAGCGTGCAAGCGCACACGCAATTTTTGACACAGGAGAGCCCCAAAAGGTTAGCCACCACTGTGCTAGATCCTGTTCCGCACCCCCAGAACCAACAGTTAAGTTGGGATAAAAAACGGGGAGGAGAGAACTAGAAACCACTGAGGATGTTACCTAGCTGGGTAATAGCAAAGGTGCTTTTTTTTCCTAAAAGGCAACTAGATTTCATTTTTTTCCTCCTTGAAGGCGTTTTACTTCTCCTCCAGGAAGCTTCTTCAGTTCTGACTGAATGGCGGAGGATGGCAGGATGGATATTCCTTGCAGGCATCTCTCTGGTTGTTTGCAGCCTGAAGGCCGGTGCTTAGCTCTCCAAGAGTCATTTGAAGACAGAATAAGAGAATTGGAAGGGAGCTTTGAGGTCTTCTAGTCCAACCCCCTGGCTCAAGCAGGAAAGACCATTCCAGGTCCAGTCGCTTCTGGAAAACCTCCAGGGAAGCCGTTCTACAATTGTTCTGTTAGGAAATTTCTCTTTAGTTCTAGGTTGGAATCATCCTTAAATCCTTCCGTTCCTTGCCGTTCAGTCAGAACCGAAGATGCTTCTTGGATGAGAAGTGAAACATCCTCAAGGAAGACACCCCTCCCCCCAAAAAAGTCCAGATGCTTTTTGAAAAGCACCTTTGGGACAATCATGACTTGGATCCACATCTGGTTTGGGTCATGAAACATCTGCAAGAAAACAGCCAAGCAGAGAGAGCATCCAGGACCCCACAAGAATCCTCCCACTCTTCCTCCACCATTCTCCTCCTCCTTCTCTTCCTCCACCATTCTTCTCCTTCTCCTCCTCCTCCTTCACTATTTTCTCCTTCCTCTCCTTCTCCTCCTCCTCCTCCTTCACTGTGCTGTCCAGCCAGCATATGGGAATTGGATAGTTAGGTAGCAATTGTGAGCTGTTCCCTTAAGGGAATGCATCATGGTAAATGTAGTTAAGGTACCCTGGGAAATGTAGTCCATGTCACGTGGCCACATCTGTAATCCTGATTGGTCACTAAATTGACCCTCCATGGGTTGGGGGAGGTTTCTTCACTCTTGGCTGAACCCACGGACTTGTGGTAACTATTGTAACAAGATTGGAGAAAAAGGATAGGAGATAAAATATCTTTTGACAGTTCTGTATTCTGTACAGCGATAGATTTTGTCTTCTGTACAGAAGCCGATAGATAAACTCAACAAAACATTCATACAAAGTCTTTATTATTGGTCCATCAGGTATCCTCATAACTCACATTTGTGATGAAGTTCTTCTTAAGGTCCAAATCCTTTGCATATCTGTCTTGTAGGCAAAAAGTTGGTTATCTCCTTATCCCTTTCCTCCCATCTTGTAGTTGCCAGGAGTCCCTGAGTTCAGGCAAGAGCGAAGAAACCTCCCCCCAACCCATCGAGGGTCAATTTAATGACCAATCAGGATTACAGATGTGGCCACGTGACATGGACTACATTTCCCAGGATACCTTAACTACATTTACCATGATGCATTTCTTTAAGGGGACAACTCACAATTGCTACCTAACTATCCAATTCCCATAACACTGGCTGGACCGCACATACACCATTCTCCTCCTCTTCCTCCTTCACCATTCTCCTACTCCTACTCCTCCTACTCCTCCACCATTCTCCTCCTCCTCCTCCTCCTCCTCCTCCACCCTCCTCCTCCTCCTCCTCCACCATTCTCCTCCTCCTCCTTCACCATTCTCCTCCTCCTCCTCCTCCTCCTTCACCATTCTCCTCCTCCTCCTTCTCCTCTGTTCTGTATAGAAATCTACATACTCGAAATCCGGCAACCCGGATTGGCTAAAACGCACTGCCACCGGATTGGCTGAGTGCGCGGCACTGATTGGTCGCTCGGGATCGCCCGCGATTGGCTGAGCCGATCGCGGGCGATTCAAAACGACCCGATTGGCCGCAGCACTCAGCAGAAGGTCTTTTTAAGCCGCGCTTCTTCCCCACTTTCCCCACTTGTGTTTTACCCGAATAAAGAGCTGAACCAAGTCACTGCCTCGTGTCCTTTGTGCGTATGAGATATACGACACTGGCGACGAAGGTGGGATTCTAGCAAATCCCACACCGCACGTGGCCCACGGAACCGCAACCGGCAACATGGCCAGCGGCAACGTGCCACCCGCTCCTTTCAACGCCGCTACTGAAGAATGGGAATCTTACATCGACCGATTCCTCATGTTCTTGGAGAGCAACAATCTCAAGGACGCGAACGGACAGAGAAAACGGGCCGTTTTTCTCACGCACTGCGGCCCCGCGGTTTTCAAAATGGCAAACGCCCTTGCCAAGCCGCTCGATGTGAAGGTCATGGACTGGGACGACCTCGAACCCCTGCTGAGGAGCCACTACGCACCCGCTGTGCCCACCCTCATTCGTCGGCACGAATTCTACCGCCGCGACCAGAAGCAAGGTGAGAGCGTCAGCAAGTTTGTGGCAGAGCTCAGGGACCTCGGAGGGCTATGCGGGTTTACCGATCTAGACGAAGCCCTGAGGGACCGCGTCGTCCTCGGCCTCCGGGATTCCGTCCTGCAAAGCCGGATCATGGCAAAAGGCGACATCTCCCTCGCGGATGCCCTCGCAGACGCCACGGCAGCAGAAGCGACCCGGAGATCCGCAGCCCAACTGAAGCAAACCAGCACCGCAGAACGGACCACCGCAGCCGCGACCGACGACAACTACCGAACAGCCACCTCCACGCACCACGGCGACCTCGAGTCCTCCTCAGGCTCGGAAGACGACGAGGAAGATGTCCATCGCATGCAGACGGGGCGCGACCGGCGCGACCCACGGAACCGAAGATCAAAGTTCCAGTGTGCCGGCTGTGGGGGTGAGCATCCAAGGTCAGAATGCCGTTTTTTAGACGCGATCTGCCGCCATTGCGACAAACGGGGACACATCGCAAAGGTCTGCCGCCTAAAGAGGAACCACAGCCCCCGCCACCGAGACACAACCCCCCGAAGACGCGACACCACCAGGCGCAACAACACTCCACCAAGAAACCGCGATCGGGACAGCGAGAGCCGCTGGAGCCGGGAAGCGAGGAACCGCCGTTTACACGAAGGCCGCCAGCGTGAGGAAACCCACCAAACGGTCATCGTCGGCCATTCCTCCAACTGGGACAGCCGGAAGGTCCACGTGGAGGTCGAGATCGAGGACCGCCCCTGCAAAATGGAAGTCGACTCCGGGTCGTACCTGTCCATGGTCGCATGGCGGGAAATTAAGCGACTAGTACCTTCCATGAAGCGGCACGAGCTGGAGAGCCAAACACTCGTCCTCAAAGATTACCAGGGGAATCGCATCCCCGTGGTGGGGACCGGGCACTTCAAGGTCACTTTTAAAGGGCGCACCGAAATACTTCCGCTAACAGTCGTCGAACGAGACCGCCCCAGCCTATTGGGACTACAATGGTTTGCGCCGCTGGGACTAGAAGTGACCGGCACCAACCACATCACCGAAGCAGACTGGGAGGAACAGCTCGTGCGCGACTTCCAGGAGGTCTTCGACGGGAACCTAGGCAAGTACCGGGGCCCCCCAATATCGTTCAGCCTAGACCCCACCATTGCACCCATCCGCCTCAAACCCAGGCGAGTACCTTTCGCCCTCCGACCCAAAATCGATGAGCAATTAAACAAGCTCATCGAACAGGGAGTCCTCGAGGCCACAGATCATGCCCGATGGGAGACCCCCATAGTCACCCCGATAAAGCCAGACGGGTCGGTGAGAATCTGTGGGGACTACAAGGCCACCCTAAACCGCGCGCTACAACAAAGCGCCTACCCCGTCCCAGTAGTACAACACCTCTTGCACTCACTGGGAGGAGGCAGGGTCTTCGCCAAACTCGACCTGGCACAAGCCTATCAGCAACTGCCGGTAGACGAGGAAACCGCCGAAGCGCAGACAATAGTCACACACCGGGGGGCCTTCCGCTGCAAGAGGCTGCAATTCGGAGTCAGCGTAGCCCCGGGGGTATTTCAAAGCCTGATGGAAAGACTCCTCCGGGGCATAAAAGGGGTGGTGCCGTACTTTGACGATGTATTGGTAGCCGGGGCTGATCGGAAACAATTAGAGGGCCGCCTACGGGAAGTACTGAGGAGATTCCAAAACGCGGGGCTCAAGGTTAAGAGAGAGAAGTGCCAACTGCACACAACAAGGGTCGAGTTCCTGGGGTATTTACTAGATCAGCATGGAATCCACCCCACCGAGGGCAAAATAAAAGCCATTAAAGAAGCCCCGAAGCCCCGAAACAAAACGGAATTACAAGCGTTCCTGGGGTTAATAAATTTCTACAATGTTTTCCTGCCCCAAAAGGCGACCGCGGCGGAGCCATTGCATAGGCTGCTCGACAAGACAGCCACCTGGACGTGGGGGAGACGAGAAGAGGACGCCTTCAACAGAACCAAGGACCTTCTCACATCAGACGCTGTCCTCATCCAGTACAGCGAGACACTCCCCATCACGGTAACGTGCGACGCATCCCCTTTCGGAGTAGGAGCCATCCTCAGCCACACCCTCGCAGACGGAAAAGAAGCGCCCATCGCTTTTTTCTCGAGGACCCTCTCAAAACCCGAACGAAACTACAGCCAATTGGATAAGGAGGCTTTAGCCATCGTCGCGGCCGTAAAGAAATTCCACGAATACCTTTACGGCAGGACCTTCACCATAATCACGGACCATAAACCACTGCTGGGAATACTGGCAGGAGACCGGGCCACACCAATCATCCTCTCCCCAAGGATGACAAGGTGGTCCGAATTTCTTGCCGCCTACAATTACCGACTAATCCACCGCCCCGGCAAAACAATTCCGCACGCAGACGCCCTCAGCCGCACACCGTTGCCAACCCTGGACGACGACCCAGCACCAACCACGTCTACCCTGAGCATCGAGACCTTACCCAACCTACCCCTGACCGCGTCAGACATTGCCCTAGCAACCAATAAAGACAGACGTCTGGCGCAGGTCCTGAGATGGGTGGGGAAAGGCTGGCCAGAAAAAGAGGAAGACAGCGAGTTCAAAGCTTACCGGAGCCGACAAACAGAACTGTCAACACAAAAGGGTTGTTTATTGTGGGGGGACAGGGTCGTAATCCCGGAAAAATTACAAAAAAAAGTCCTAAGCATGCTACACGAAGGGCACCCCGGCATCGTTAGGACAAAAGCCCTGGCCAGAAGCCACGTCTGGTGGCCAGGGATGGACAAAGAGATCGAAGCCTGGGTAGCCTCCTGCAAGCAGTGCCAGGAATCAAGACCAAACCCCCCCGCCGCCCCGAGCCGAGAGTGGGAAACCCCCAGGGGTCCATGGTCCCGAATCCACGTAGATTTCGCGGGACCAACCAAAGGACACACCTTCCTGATAACCGTAGACGCTTACTCAAACTGGCTGGAGGTAAGCAACATGAAGACGACCACCACAGACTCCGTCATCAGAGAACTCAGCAAACTCTTCGCAACCCACGGCCTCCCAGATGTCATCGTATCGGACAACGGCCCCCAGTTCACCGCACTACCGTTCGAGAAATTCCTAGCAGAACGAGGAATCCGACACGCATTAACAGCGCCGGCACACCCGGCGGCGAACGGTAGGGCGGAGAAAATGGTCCAATTCACAAAAAAGACCATCCAAAAGATCGAAACCGGCGACATACAGGACAAGATAAATCGAATGCTCCTAATTCAACACATAACCCCGAGTACCACAACAAACAAGAGCCCAGCGGAGCTATTAATGGGAAGAAAACTGCGATCCCCGCTCGACCGCCTGCACCCCACATACAACCCGGAAAGACCCCCTGATTCTACCAGCAAACACAGAACATTCTCACCGGGAGACAAGGTTTACGCAAAAAACCTCACCGGAGACCCCCTCTGGGTACCGGCAACGATCACCCAAGCAACAGGGCCACTCTCGTACCGCCTCCAAACAGCTGACGGACGAGCGTGGAAGCGCCACATCGACCAACTGAGATCAAGAACCACCGCGGGAAACACAACCGACACGCAGATACCAGGTACAGAAGGGAACCGGCAGGACACCAACCAAGAGGGGAGGGAAGACCCCAAAGAACAAACCCACCCGAAAAGGAACCAGCAGTACTCACCACCTGAAGAACCGGAGAGCGACCCACTCGAAGCCTCGCCTGGAAGGAGCAGCCGAGCCAGCTCAACCGACCCCGGAAGCCCGAGCGGGAGCAGCCAAGCCAGCTCAACCAGCCCGGAAAAGCCGAGCGGGAGCAGCGGAGCCAGCAGCTCGACCGACCCGGGAAGACCAGGAGGGAGCCGCGGCGAGAGGCCTGACTCACCCTTCCAGGCGGTTCCATCAACGAGGCGGAGAGCGACAGGAGTCCCACCCGAACCGGCCAACAACCAGATGACAACTGACCAACGCAAGTCAAGTAGGAAAATACGGAGCCCCGCCTACTTACGGGACTACGTCACGTAGGACCAAACCAAGAGGGGAGGGGTGTTCTGTATAGAAATCTACATACTCGAAATCCGGCAACCCGGATTGGCTAAAACGCACTGCCACCGGATTGGCTGAGTGCGCGGCACTGATTGGTCGCTCGGGATCGCCCGCGATTGGCTGAGCCGATCGCGGGCGATTCAAAACGACCCGATTGGCCGCAGCACTCAGCAGAAGGTCTTTTTAAGCCGCGCTTCTTCCCCACTTTCCCCACTTGTGTTTTACCCGAATAAAGAGCTGAACCAAGTCACTGCCTCGCGTCCTTTGTGCGTATGAGATATACGACATC